>CM077582.1:42242457-42842457 GCA_039657365.1 Stephania yunnanensis
ATTGTGGGAATACGACTTCTAGCTGTGGAAAATCTCTTAACATGTGCCCAACCAGACCACACCTATAGCAAGTAATTGAAATGCATTAACTTTGTGCATGATCCTGATACTGTGCATGTTATTGTTCTTGTCATGAACAACCTAAGGCCCTCCATATATGCCTCGACCTCTACCACCCTGCTACTGCTGACCTAGAGTTAGTGGTGCTGGAAGTGCTAGTAAAGTAGTATGAGTTGATAAAGCTAGTTTTTTAAATGGTGGTAAGGGGGTCTACTTACTATACTTTGTAGTGGAGTAGGGTATAGTGCATCAAGCACAATTGATAGAAATTTTTTTAATGCATCTAAAGACTCAAATTCACCATTCGAAGATATCTTCGATGCTACTAAACATCTGCATCTCTTTGCACAGTATGCAGCAAAATCTCATCCTAGAGTCCATCCTCAATACTCAAAACCCTACTAAGATTTTCATGAGACACTATCCACTTATTAATCTTCGAAGAGTCTTGTTATCCGTCAAAATAATGTAGCTTCAGTCTGATGAAATCCTTCTCCAATTGCACCTCAGCTGATGAACTTAAGGATGTAGGAGTGGGATACGACACCATATTAATTATCTCTATGGCTATAACTATCTCAAATGGAATGGGATGTACCATTAGTGTTGTTGGTGTCATATTAGGAAGCTCTAGTGCCAGTAATATAGGAATAATAGTAGTGGGGGTCGGTGTCCATGATGGTGGTGCGAAATTAGGTGTCATCATATTGATGAAATCAGCTAACTATCCCTAAGCTGATACTTGGTAATATAGCATCAAAAATCATTCTTAAAGGTATGATTATGACTATCATTAGCACTTGCATCCCCGCTATCACGTGAATCATCCATCGGTGTCTCCAAGTTGAAAGCGAATGGTTTTTAGGTAAGGATCATATAGATTTCACAACTAAGATTTGTATTTTATGGAAATTTATAGATTAATTGATTTTAAAATTTGGCTCTAATACCAATTGTGATATCGCCTTCTCAAATTAAGGCACAATGTTGACCCACCCTAATCTCATCATTAAGCCTTAATCTTAACCACGTAATACATAGCAATGTACTAGTCACCTTGTCAAACTTCTCTACGACCTAGCTCACTTTAAAATATGCAATATATTGTTCTCTTGTCAATTAATATTTCAAAGTTAATTAAAATTTTGTAACTTAACCTTAATCAATGGAAGTCTTAATAAATTAACGGAAGCAATTGATGGAAATCCTAAGTATGTGTTGAAAACTAGGAAACAACGATCACATGGAAATATATGATAAACCAATGATATTAGTATGACAAACATGTGTTTGGTCGAGAAACTATCTCTCACACCATATATATAATTCCAAATAGTATATGAAAGACATGTATAAGTCATACAATAAAGTTAAAACCTATAAGATCAGAGAAAGCAACACTCCAATAGCTTAGAGGTAATCGTCGATCTTCTCTTTTACCTATTCTACTACTCAATTAATCTGCACCCACCATTATAAAAAGGATTGTGAGTACAAGAAAGCAGAAAGTAACACTGAGAGACATTTATCCACATTTCCAAATATAGAACAAGTATCTAAAAGCTTAACAATAGTAACTATGATGGAAAAGAATCATACAATAAGACACTTTAGTTAAACAACATGAAACTGACACTCGGCTAAACAATCATGATATAAGGTTGGTCGGCCATAAGTTACATCACGTCAGCCTTATTCCACTATTTAGGGAGTAAAAAATCTTATGAAAGCCTTCAAATCCTCATATTTCATGTTCATCTCTATTATATTATCGTCCTATAAAGAACAAGTACTTTCATAATTCAAGAAATGACACTATTTAGGAATCCAACAATAGAATTGCTTAAGTATAACACAAAGGTCCTCGACAACTAAGAAATATATAGCACATGATTTAGAATCAATGAAACCATTCAAACACCAATAATGCCATGCAAGCAAACATATAATATAAGATAGAACAACAAAGTCAAGGCATCGAGAGTACAATAGGCACATTAGCCCAAATGACAATGAAAAATGCACAAATAGGAAAATGAAACAAAGAAATATCTCAATCGGTTTACTTACTATCCATGCAAATTTCCTAGGCTAATCCGGCCTCTCGACAATTTGTATCTCCCCAACAACCTCTTGAGACTTTTCTCGAGATTCCTATGGTTAATTAGGGTGTTTTAGGACTTGTACAAACTATCAAAGTTGGATAAAACCAATTAAAAACACCCTAAACTCATAGCTTTTGCTCAAGAAAATCCTTTAAGAACGCTAACAACTTCAAAACCACATTACTTTGTCAATTTAAGTTGAAATCTTGTTCTTTATAGAATGATTATTGGTTTTTAGCGAGGAATCCAAATACATAGCCTAATTTCAAAAATGATTACATTTACTATCTAAAATTAACCAAAAAATAGAACTTAAGTAAAACTCAAATATTTTAAGTAAACATTTACAAAATGATAGTGTACACTATCTTACCTAGTTGTAGAACATGACCAACTTGATCAATCCCTCTTAAATTCACCAAAATCTCCTCTCGATTCTTTGATTTCCTTCTCTAGATCTTCTCTCCCCTTTACATGAAATGAGATGTTTTCATGTATATCCTATTCAATCATATATATATATATATATATATATATATATATATATTAAGTTAAGTTAGATTTTGAGCCCTTGACATTATATACATTACCTATCTCTAGATCAATTTATTGGCTTTAATTGTGACCCTGCAACCTATTAACTCTCCAACAATTATTCCTTAATAACATAGACATGGCAAAGGTCAAAAAATTTCAAAACTTTAAACGGGGTTTAACAAAAATTATTTCTACTACAATATCAACGATGAGACCCGAGGCACTCACCGAAGCTTATGAAGCTGTTAAGGGTTTCGAAATGGCTTAATAATTTTATAGATATAAAGAAAAGCGATGGAGACGTATTGTGGAAATAGGTTAAGGTTTGGAAAGTTGTCAGTAATGGTGAAGTAGGAAGGATAAAACGAAGGAAAGTAAGGGTAGGAGCAGGGATTCAATGTCAGCATCATCAACCCTATGTTTAACACGAGCTACTACTTTCCCTCCGCCAACTTTGAGGTTTGCTGAGAGATTTTCTCATCCTTTAGCAAATAGTTCTACTTCGCAGGTACGGTCACAATCTTAGTCACAATATTAGACAGTTCCATCGACCATTTAGTGTACACAAACACCATCTAAGTCACATTCATAGTAATGAAGAAAAGATGGCAAAGATAGAGGTCAAGGTGGTCAATGTTATACACCGAGGCCTATCAATACATAGGCTTTATCGGTGGGTAGTAGATTAGTTGAACTGTGATTTTATTATGGATTGTTAGGGCATCCTAGGAAGGATTGTCCGAAATTGAATCAGTGAAAGACTTATTCATCTTTAGTTCAGTTTAGACCTCAGTCTAAGGAACAGGTTCTGGTTATTGTTGAGCCTGATGTGACGCCAACTGAAATCTAATAGAATGCATTATTTCTATTTATGGTCATCTTATAAAAGTTTTAATTAATTCTTGTTCTACTATTTCATTTATTTCTAGTCGAATGGTTGATGCATTGCATTTGACTTCGGTAAAAGTCAACTTACAATTAGTTCTTAAATCTACAGCTGAGGAGAAGGTTTATCCGTTTTTTATATGCAAAAGGTGTATAGTGGTGA
Organism: Stephania yunnanensis; assembly: GCA_039657365.1. Lineage (NCBI taxonomy): Eukaryota > Viridiplantae > Streptophyta > Magnoliopsida > Ranunculales > Menispermaceae > Stephania > Stephania yunnanensis. The sequence continues at coordinate 42,246,208 of CM077582.1, forward strand.
TTGGAGATCATGCGATGACTGAAAATCTTTATGTTTTAGAGTTCATAGAGTTTGATGCAGTCTTAAGAATAGATTGGCTTGTTGCGTATCATGTATACCTAGATTGTTACCATAAGACTATAGATTTCTACATTCTAAGTTGTCCAATGTTCCTATAGTATGCGAGTTTACATATGTTTTCCCTGATGATTTACCTAGCTTACTACCACCATAAGAGATTCATTTTATTAATAATTTAGTTCTTGAAACTAAACCCATTTCCATTTTGCCTTATGGGATGGCTAGGTCGGAGGTTTGAGTTGCATAATCTATTGCATGAGTTTATCAATAAAGGATTCATGCAAGCTAGTATGTTTCTTAGGGCACACCAATTCTTTTCGTTAAGAAGAAGGATGGGATTCTTAGAATGTGTATAGATTATAGGCAGTTGAACTGAGTGACGATCAAAAACAAGTATCCTTTACCGCGTATTGGTGACTTATTTGATCAATTGACTGGAGCTAAGTTCTTTTAAAAGATTAATCTCCAATCTAGCTATAATATATTGAGTACTAGAACATACGATGTGATAATACTTCTTTTTATTACGAGGTATGGTCACTTTGAGTACTATGTAATGCAATTTGGTTTGACTAATGCACTGGCTATGTTTATAGATTTGATGCACCGGATACTAAAGACGTATTTAGACCACTTTGCGATTATGTTTATTATCGATGTTTTGATATATTATAAGACTCATGAGGACCATGAAGAACATCTGCAAGTTATTCTTCAAACTTTCAAAATTCATCGATTGTTTGCCAAGTTCAGTAAATGTAAGTGTTGGATTTCAAAAGTTAAGTTTTTAAGACATATAGTTAGAGCTGATGGAATTGCAGTAGATCATGTGAAGAATAAGCCAATTATGAATCGGCTAAAATTGACCACTGTCACATAAATCATGAGTTTTCTCTATTTAGCTAGTTATTATCGCAGATTTGTGCAGGATTTCTCCTAAATTGCTTTGCCTATGCCTATCATTAGGTGTCTTAAAACAATGTACAGTTTATGTGTTCAAAGACTTGTGAAAATGCTTGTGCTTAGCTTAAGAGCTAGTTAACTATAGCTCCAGTATTGGTGTTGCTTGATTTAGATAAACAGTTTGTAGTTTATGTTGATGCATCTCAAATTGGTATCGGTTGCGTATTGATGTAGAATTATAGAGTTATAGTTTATGCTTCTTGTCAATTGAGCACTCACAAGAAGAAGTATCTTGTTCATGATCTCGAGCTAGACCATTGTATTTGCATTGAACCATTGGAGGCATTATTTGTATGGGAAAGATTTACTTTATTTTGAGATCATAAAAGTCTTAAGTACCATTTCTTGAAAAAGGAGTTGAATATGAAACAAAAGTGATGATTTAAAGTTTGAAAGATTTTGATTTTAGTCTTAAATACTAGCCAGCGAAAACTAATGTTGTAGCAGATGTATTGACTAGGAAATGGGAAGAAGCATTAAAGGTGGCTTTTCATATGGCCTACGAGTATGAGTTACTTGAGGATGTCGCATTTATGTTTTTATTAAAGCTTCCTAAATCCCATAATGTGCCAGTTGTTCCCCAACTTAGGGTGAAGACTATTTCTATTCAGCAAATTTTTGAGGGTCAATTCCATGATGTTTATGGTCAAGGGAATTGGCAAGGAACATCAATAACTAAAGATGGAAAGAATCTAATGATCAGAGTTTAATAATCAGGGGTAGGTTGTGTATTCCATTGGTGGTTGAGATTTGAAATTAGATGAGTCTTACAGGTCAAGGTATTATATTCATCCTACCATGATGAATATGTACCAAAATATGTGTCGTTTGTATTGGTGGTCAGGGATGAAGTAAGATATAGTTGATTGTTTTAGAGACCATGAGATTCGCCAAAAGGTCAAGGCCGAAATGTGGAAACTAAGAGGAACACTACAGCGCTATGTATTTCTTGACTCATCTACCTAGATCTCAAAGGAAACACGATAGTATCTAGTTCATCATTGATAGGATGATGAAATTTGCGCATTTTTTCATAGTAGCTATTAATTATGGTTTTTCAAAGTTGAGAATCAGTAAGCTTGAGATTCTTCGTTTGCATGAAGCAGCACTTTTTATTGTCTCTGATAGAGGTACTCAGTTCACTTTTGGGTTATAGTAGAGTTTGTAAGAATGCTTTGGCACTCAATTATGATTTAGTATTGTATTTCATCCTCAGGCTGATCGTCAATTTGAGCATTTGATTTAGATTTTCCATTTACTTTTAATAATTGTTTATATTATTTTGTTTTGGATTTTCAGGGTGAGTGTATGATGTGAATCTCTTCAGAAACAATATGAGAAGTTCTAGAATTAGGTTGAAATAGGTATGAGATTTAAATGGTTTACTTATTGCATTATTTGAGGATTTTGAAATGGTTTTAGTTTCAGTTTGAGGTTGAGAGTTGTAATTAAGGTTTATGATTTGCAGTTAAATTTATAATTTCATATTGAAGTCATATTATGAACTGCGGGGAGTTGTAAGTCCTTATAGGCCTCTCCCCATTTGGATGTCTATTTGGTTTTGGGTGTCAGCAGTCCATAATTAGAGAAGGTGCTGCCAAAATTAATATAGAAATGCAAAAAAATTCTATAAGGTTTCCTAGTTTGCTACAATTGAATAAGTCGAGAACTGATGTTTAAATAATGACTCTGATTAGCTTTAAAGCAGTTTAATGATTGAATTAAGAGTGGTTTTGACTTTTGAAGTTAATTTTATGTTTAAGGTGCCTAATTAGGTAATTAGGTTAAGTTAGGCTTAATGAGATGGATCCTAACGATTTTAATCGCCTACATCACCTCCATCTTAGGCTCAAGTTGCCACCTCCCATACGTGCACATCCTGACCTTTTTCTTCAAAGACGTCCAGGTGGGTCTTTACTTTAGAGGTCGCCCCTCTCTGTTGTAGACACCCTAGCCATGAAGTATCGCTAAATTTGCATAGAGCAGTGGTGGATCCGTGAGGAGAACATCTACAAGGATGAACACTATGGCAGTTACTAATCCCCTCACGAGTCGGATCTTGACGTAGACTTCAAGGAGCATGACTATCTCGATTACAGCTTCATGTACCCGCACGGAGATGGCAGCGATGATGAGGTTCAATATGAACTTCATAAGCACTTATTATATTTTTTTCATTATCAAGTTCACATTTTTTGATGCCATCAAAAAGGGAGAAATTATTTGACTAAGTATCATATCACTTAGATTGTGCCTAAGATTTTGATGTCAATAAATAATGCAAAATTTTTACTAACAAGTTTGTCAAATGCGTGTAAGATCAAAGGAATAATGAGCTCCTCAAGTTCAAATAGCATTAAATGAAATCAGATCGAAAAAGCTCAAAAATGTATTAGGACAAGGAAGGTCACGAGAAAGCTATAATCATCATTTGTACAACCTTTGTAAGGTATATACATTCAGTTGCATAAGCTAAATGCATTAGATTTATATATATCATGTTTTTCAAGTTTTCAAGTTTGTTCAAGTTTCGATTTTTAAATTGTTTAAATTCCGTAGCTTGAAAATATTTTTAAATTGTGTAAACATGTTTTTAAGCATTAATTGAATATGAAAAATTGTTGTGACCAATTTTGAATGCACCAATATAAGTCTGGACGATTTTTGAATCATTATTAAAGTATTTATGGATAAGTCCCTAAATGTTTCATGAAAGCAAAATTTCAAATTTTCGAGATTTGTGAAATCGTTCGGGCTGTTCAAACGAGTCCAATGGCTCATACTAAAAATCTCAAATGTGTTCCCAAGGTTTAAGTAGATTCGTAGGTGAGTTAAAAAGTCACTAACCAAAACTAAAAAGTAATTAGTCTATGGTCATTACTAGTTAGCGCGCTAACAGTCTCGACTACTTTTCAAAAAGCTTATACCTTTTCCTTTAATTTTAAAATATGATTAATTTTAGGCCGTTAGATTGAGATAACGGCTACCAAAAAACGAAAAGGGTTGGAGACCATTCACAAACCACTTAGAACACACTATTATCCTCTTAAGCTCAAAAATTCTCCATTGTCCAAGCTTTTACATCAATGTGTCTAGTTTTTTGTTCTAAATCACTAAGAGAAGTTTGAGGCTCTTTGAATCAATCTAGAAGTTAGTGTTACGAGAGGTGTTCTGAGTATTGCAACCCACCCTATAAAACTTATTTTGATTACACTCACTTTGGGTTTGTAAAAAATCTTGATTTCCTATTCTAGTTGTGCTTAATCACATATTTTGATACGATTGTTGTGTGGAAATCATTTGTTGTCTTATCAAACAAATTTATCTTGCATTTTGTACTTAAAATTTATTTTTCAAACCCTAAGAGTTATTTGAACAAGTGTTTGGTCTTAAACTTGATTTTTTTTCAAAACTAATTGTTCATCAACCTTAAAACAGCACTCGTTTTAATCGATTATGTTTGTTTGGTTTTATGATTGAGATTTGAGCAAAATGAGTGACATATTTATAATCTCATCCATATCCATACTTGCATGCATAAGGTGTGTTAGGCTTTAGGAGGCTTGTGAATAATTGGACATAATGTCGCTTTACTTTGTAAAGCTATTTTTCAATATATTCATCAGTATAAATTGTAAGTAGCCTATTGTAAGACTTAGTGTGATCTAATTCAAGGGAAGACCTAGTTGAGGCTAGGTAAGAACCCTAATTGAGGCCAGGCGGGGAAGTCTTAATTTGTAATTAGGCATTCTAGGCTTGTATGTTTAGGTGGAAACACTTATTTGATATTTCAGGCATTCTAGGCTTGTATGTTTAGGTGGAACCAATATAAATCTTGTGTCTCATTTCCATCTCTTCTACCCCTTCACCTTTGCATTGTATCTATAATTATTTATTATTTGTTTATTGTGCACCATGATTCATCAAAAGGATTGAAAAAGGTGATAACCCTCGATACACCCAATTCACCTCCTATTCAGTGTTATTTCAAACAATTTTTCTTAAGAAATTTGCAAAACCCTGTGGAGACGATCCAACTTATCACTACTACAAATAATAAGAATATTTGAGAAACTTATTGCACGCTCTCGAAACGTGTTAATTTTTGGCACTATTGCTAGGGAATTTTATATAATTGCTAGGGTTTTTAGACGGTGTATGGTCTATGCACTACGTTGTTCTAATTCCATATAATCTTTACATCCATTTGATTCTGAGGTGGAATTTAAGACAATGACAATGCAGGGATCACCAAGTTACCATAATGGAAGCAAAGAATAATAATAATAATAATAATAATAATAATAATAATAATAATAATAATAATAATAATAATAATAATAATAATAATAATAATAATAATAATAATAATAATAATAATAATAATAATAATAATAATAATAATAATATCGTTAATAATAATGATAAGAGAAAACTTACTTTTAGGCAAGCCATTCAAAATGTCACAGCTTACGAACCTATTTGCATTGCTTATCTTGAATGATTTCCTGACTTTGAAAAAATATCTTAATTGATTAGTGCCTAACAAAACCTCTATGGTAAAGAAAATGAAAACCCCTAAAAATTTATAAGGGAAGACCAACACAAAGTCAATGGGTTTAAACCTAAAGATGGTACTTTAGAACAAATCAAACTTAAAGTTTTTCCCCTCACACAAAAAGATCAAGCACAAGATTGGTTGTTTTCTCTTCTTAAAGATTCAATAACTACACGGGCTCATATGCTAGAAGCTTTCCTTGATCAATACATGCGTACAAGAAATTTTAGTTCCTATATGAGACAAATCACGGTTGCAAACATGAAAATGATGAAAACATTAACAAATCTTGGGATAGATTTCAAATATTAATTTCTTCTTGCCTTCAAATCCGAAATACTAAAAGAGCTTTATTGGAATACTTATATGAAAGACTCAATCATTTTCAACAAAGGTTATTAGACACGGTATGTAGTGGTTCTTTATTCAATGTAGAACCAACTTTAGCAAAAGAGGATACTAAAAAATGGCTAAACAATCAATGCAATATGGTGAACAAAATGAGAGCTCAATGAAGAGAATTTATGAAGTTAATAATAAAAGTAGTACATATGATGAGAAGTTTGATGATATTGCTAGCATGGTTAAGTAGCTATTTAAAAGATAGATCAAATCAAGTAAAACAAAGTGGATTTTATAATGAAGTTACATATCCTAATGACGCACGCCCCACTTTATATGAAGATAATAATGAATAAGTTAATGCAATTATGAACCAATTTTTTCGTCCTCCTAGGAATCAATATAATAATAATTACTATCTTTGGAAAAACACATTCACGAAATAGCGATGGTCTACAAAATCAAAATTATACCACTTATAAACCAATAGGATAGATACAATGTACACCATAAACCAATAGCACAATACAATGTACACGAATTTACCAATCTTAACAAATGGTTAAACCTATGCAAATAAATTTAGAGTAAATCATGCATAATTTTATGACTCAAAGTCACCAAAACTTTACAGATTTTGAAGTCAATTTAAAAGCGATACATCTATTAATTAGGTGCAAAATCAATTCACTCGAGAAGAACCTACAAATTAATAGACTAAGTAATCAAACCAAAGCATCTACTCATACTACTACTCCAACTAATCAAGTATAGGTTAGTGCTTTATTTAATGATAATGAAAGAAAAACACATATACCGAGAAAATATAACTAAGAGAGGTATAAAGAAAAAGAAAATATAAAAATAATAGAAGAAGAATAAGAAATGATGGTTAATGTTTTTCATACTAGAGAATTGATGGATGAGCGATTAAAATATGCACTTTTTCACAAAAGGTTGTACCCATGATATTTAGCGAGTCATGAAAAGTCATTGTAAATCAAAAAAATTAATAAAGAAAAAAATGAAGCTACATCAATTAAATGAAGCTATGTCTATATTTCTCTCATTCCACAATGATTAGAGATTCTAGGAAGGAAGAATTTAAGGAAGACATTATTGAAGCACTTAGGAAAATATAAATTAATAAAACTTTAATGGAATCGATTGTGCAATTATCGAATTATGAAAAAAATCTGAAAGAATTCTCCGAATCTAAAGATAAATTTTTAAAGGAATTTAAAGATATCTTAGGGAAAAATATGTCAGCTTTAATAAAAATGAAAATATTAGAGGAATGTTTTGATCTAGCAATTTCAAAATATCTATCAAAATTGGAACTTTTCTATTAAATTTGTTGTGTGATGTCGGAGCATCAATTAATGTGATGTAACTTAAATTATATGAGTCATCAAAAATAGGATTGTTGACTAATACACCATTTAATCTTACTTTAGCGAGATAATATATGTGTCAAACCATTTGGATTATTAGAAGACGTTTTAGTTAAAGTAAATGACTTAATATTTCCAGCTGACTTTTACGTCATGGAAATAGGAAATTCAATGTCACCTAATTCTCCACCTATATTTTTATGTAGAAATTTTCTTCAAATAGCTAAAACTAAGTTAGATATCTTTAAAAGGACCATATCTATGGAGTTTTTAGATGAAATTGTCACATTCAAATTCAATGATTAGCATAATTATGATTATTTTGATGAATTACTTGATAAATAAATTAAAGATAATGTTTCTTTATAGTTAAATCATTCTGATGATTTATACAGTAAGTATATATAATTAATGTAGTTACAAGGGTAATTGAAAATGATGTTTCGAAAAAGAACACATTGAAGACACTTCAAATAAGAAGAAAGTAACTCATGAATAGATATTTATGCAATAGAATAATGAGAAGAGTATTAATAAGTTGTGATATTTTAAAGTTAAATAAAATTAAAAGAAGAAAAAATAGAGTCTAGGTCTGTAAAAGCGAACGATCTATGAGATATACACTTGAATATTTTAAAGCTTTGTATGACACGGGTTCTAATGCAAATCTCGGGCCAATGCATTGTTTTCTACATATTGAATTAGAATTCAATGAACATACGAACGAGTTTTCTACCAAATGGTTATTCAATTAAACCAATATGGGTAGTTACAAATGTACTAGTTTAAGTACACAAGTATATTTTACCCACAAAAATTTTTGGTCAAGCCACACTTGGTCAATGAAGATCCTCCTTTACTTTTAGGTTGCCTTTTCCTAGTCATTTCTCAAGTTATTATGGATATTCAAAAAAAAGAAAAAAAAATGATCACTTTAAGAATGAATGGTTAAGCAATTACTTCCTAGCATGGCACTTGAGTGGAAAATCCTAAACTTAAGTTTATATATTTCATTTAACACTGGAATGGTTCTATTAAGCCACGACGAGTAAACAAAATTGCTCTATGGGAGGCGACTCATATTCTATCTTTATTTTTATTTTATTAATTTAATATTTTTTAGTCTCTCGCATTTTGACTCTCGTTTTGGAAATATTCTCGGAATTCAAGCTCTCAAATAGCTTCAAAAGTGGGTGTGATTGAGTTGTTATCTCCGTTTTCCAAATATATTATGGTTTTTATGCAACTTATATTATCTATTTGTTTATTTATATATTCAAGTAATAAAATTATTAGTTAGTTACATATCCTACTCAAATTTCTAAATTTTTAGTGCATTTTACCTTTGTATTGATTACTATGAGTGATATAAATGATAAATATGAATTCAATTGGATAAGACATATTTACTGACTAGTGAATTATGAGCGATGTGAGTTTACATTGTAAATCACTAGCAAAATTGGTAACATTAAGCAGAAAGTTTTAGTGAAATTCAAATGTAGTGATTCAGCTGTGAGTCGACATTATAAATGAGATTCACTATTTAGATTAATGAGGCACAAAAACTTATTTTCACTAATTTATATAGAGAATCACCAGTTAATCCACTAAAAAACCTTGATTCGATAGGCCTAAATCCAAATTATTAAAATAAAACCCCAATTCACTACACATAACTCATTTTACACATACACCAATAATAGTAACTACTCAATTCAAAGACTAAATGTTTGCCTAGATTCAACCTTCCTAAGCTAGATTTTAAGAGTTTGAGACTGTAGAGCCATACTAGGGCTTAAGCAAGGGAATTTCAAGTGGAAGCTTGGAAGAAAAGTTTAGAGGAGTTTTAGAGTTTCAACTTGAGGGATTCACTCTGAAGAAGGTAATCATAGACAAACCTTAGCTTTTTCTAATTGAGAATTAATTTCAAAAATTGTTTATTGAAATTCATTTAACCGCTATTGAAAAATGATTTTCCTAATTTTAATAAAATAGAAGTAGTGAGTTTGATAATTCTTAGATTAGAAAGCAAAATTTCTTAAAATCTTGATATTAATGGATTGAAAAATTTTGCTATGAAATTGGTTTCAAATTAAGTTGCAAATGAGTTTTGGATGTGTTTTGTTTTAAAAAGACTTGAGTTTTCCCTAGATTGTTTCCTGTTATGAAAGATTTGGAAAATCGTGTATAAGTTTTGAGTGAGTGAAAACTTTGATGAAGATTCTTTTATATATGTTTTCGATTGTATTTCAAACTAGCTTTTAAAATGAATTTCTCATTGATTAAGTAGATTTATTTTGAATTATACCAAATTGTTTTTGACAAATGGTTTTAAATGATTTAGAGCTTTAAATCTTTATTTGGATGTTTCTTATTTGACTAATGGCCAGTAGTGGAAGAGGTAGAAGTTCAAGAAAGGAGAAATTAAATGATATGATAATTGAGAAACCCTAAACCAAATCCAAAGCTCCGCCTACCCTAATCAGGCCAACGAGAGTTTCAATTAATACTCATAGCATTAGACCACGTAGAGAAACTACTCTCCAAATAGAATATAGTTATGATTCAGATTGAGAGGGAGTTAAGAAAAATCAAAATAAGGTAAGGGAGTTTACTTATAATGTTGATTATTAGGTTAATGACGAAGTTCTTACTATAATGAAGAGCGATATTATAAAGAATAGAATATTGATGTTGGATAGGTGATTTAATTTAAAGAATGAGTTGAGATAAGTGCCGAGGGTTTTGAATGTAATAAGAGATAAGAACTTGGGATTGTTAACTAGGGACGATAATCAAGATGATTATGAGGATATTACTTAAAAGTTTGGTTAATGGATTTTTGGTTTGAGAATTTTATGCCAATGGTCATGGAAGGGAGAATAAAAGTGTAATTATGATTAGAAGAAAGCCGGTGGATTATTCTCTTGAAAGAATAAAGCGATATTTAGAATTTGCCAGAATTTCATAAAAGAGAAAATAATGATTACCAAAGACCGGAGTATGGATTTTAGCATGGATTTCCCCATGAGACGATTAGGAAGTGGGATGGATTTATTCTAGATAAGGATGAGTTTCACAAGCTCATTCAAACAAAGAATTTTAGGAAAATCATAAAACCTTAGAATTACTTTAAAATGCAAGCCCACAGCCGTGTTTTGAATATTATAAAGTTGTGAATTATAAGTTGTCTTAGCTGTATCATATTGTTCAAGGGTTAGGTTATACAGATGTTGGCAAGGTCATTTATAATGCAATTACATAATTTTGTAGACAAGATCGAGTTCCTATGGTAGGTTTGAGATGGATGTTTTACCTAACACGACTATCATTGATGCCTACATAGAGAACACTAAATACGTGAAATACTATATAGATTTAGAGGATGAAAGAGAGATAACAGAGATACTTATAAAAGAGATTTAAGAGAGATGACCAATACGAGCACATAATAGAAAATTTTTGGAAGAAATGCAAGCTACTTGATGTAATAAAATAATAGGTCATAGTTCAATACTACTGCTTTGAGAATATTACTAGTATGCACATGGATGAGATAAAGTTGGCCATAAAGATTTCAATTTTTTGAAACTAGATTAGAATTCGAAGAATAGAGATTTAATGTTTCATAACCAACGAGAAATAGCAAGGAGCTTGCATGGTTTTGAAAAAAAAATGAAAAAAAGAATTCAACGAAGGGGAGCAAAAATTTTTGTATCATCTATCTAAGTGATATTATTAAATGAGAGAATATTCTCGAGATAGAGTTTTAGATATTGGAGTGATCTATAGACTCTACGATCTTGTATCGAGTTATTAATCTAAAAAACATGATAAAGGGGATGGCGGTGATGATGCGACTTCTAGAAGGCGATTCTGATTTATTTTTCTTCTATGCTTTATATCTTGAAGTGATCTTGTGTAAGGTCTAGATTTGTAATGTGATCTTGTGATGAAATGGCTTGTAATTATGTTTGTTGTGATGGTGATATATTATTGATTTTAATGATGTTTGGTAATTTGTTTTTGTCATGATTTCTTTGTTTATGAAACATTTATTCGTACGATGATTTCTTCATTAATTATTATTATTTTATATAGTTCATTTATGCTTCATGTGGTATATTTCTTTTGTTAAAAACCCGACTTAAGTTTTAAACCTTGAGTACAAGGATTAGAATGAGTTTGGGGATATTTAGGTGAAGTTTAAAGAAGCGAAATATAGAATCTATTTATCCAATATTTAAATTCGATTGAAGTTTTTCAATTATTTTATAAAGATACATGTAATATCTATTCATTTTAATTTATTTATTTATAAAATATGAATTGAATATAATTTTCATATAAATAGTAGTGATATTTTTAGTACCACTGAAAATAAAGATTTTATGGTACATAGGAATTGTTATACCCTATTTGACTTACTTAGAAATAGAAAATTAGTAAATAAGACTTTACTTAGTTGGAAAAAATACTTCCATAACTATTGCAAACGTGAGAAATGCTAACATGAGTTTTTAAATGAAAAAAAAGACCCACAAGTTCCAAATAAAATGGAGAGGGGAATCTAGTGGTGGGAAAATGTGAGAAAGAATTCATATAAAAATAATAATGGTATTCAAAGGAAATAGAATAGGGAATTGTAGGAATGAAAAGTAGAAAAAATATAAATGAAAGAAAGAGAAAAAGATGTAGAGATATAGAAAAATGGACAAATGTTTATAAAAACTCTTAAAATAAAATATTTAGCTTGAGTGCTTATAGCTTGAGTGGAGTATCTCCTTTTCCAACATTCCAACAATTAAACATGATAAATGATATTTATTGGTGTCTTAAAATATTCCTATCGACTTTGATTATGGTGAAATTTTTAAATATTGTTTGAAATTAAGATTGATTTAGTGATTTTTGTATCTTGGAATTCTACATTAGTCATCTTAAGCTTGATATTTGTTAGCGGAGATTAACAAAGTTTATATAGTTGCGTGACCTTAATATTGATTTAAATTTAAGTCCATAGGTGTATTACATAACGATGGTTGAATTGTTATTTAAGTAGTTGTTCTTTAAATCTTTCTATTCTATGATAATTTTTATTTACACGGGGGTAATACTTTTCAATTTACTAATCACTTATTTTAAAAAGAGGAAATAATTATGAGATCAGAATAAGAAATGAAAAAAAAATTGAGAGTATTTCTTTATTCATAACAATAAAATACTAAGTTTTTGGGGTATTTGATAAGTAAAAAATTAGACCACATTTTAAAGTATATTTTAGGGCAATTCTTGATGTAAAACTTTATATTACATTAGATTTTCTCTAGTTTTTGTGATTTCAAGTTATATTAAGGTGATATGAAGAAATGGAAGAAAAAGGGAAGAAAAGTATAGAATTTAGTGGATTGAAGAAAGTAACAATTACTCAAGAAATCACTAGGAGTCAGTATAAAAATCGGTGATAATTCAATAATCAGACTTGTGTTATAGTACATTTTAGGATGATTTTAAATGTAAAAGACTATATTACATGGGTTTTTCCCTTATTTTTGACATTTCAAGTATAATTGATAAAATTGAAATAATTTAAGAAATGAATGAAAAAAGGAAATAAATTAAGATTTGACCGAATGGAAAGATTGCACGACGATTCACTAAGGGATCAAGGAAGAACTTGATTTCATAGCCAACTATTCATGAGCAATTAGCTTATAAATAAGAATCACTGCTCAAATAGGTGAAACACTAAAACTAATCTTCCAAGTATTTCCCCATCAATTCAACCAACATAGGAATCGTTAAGTAATCACTGGTGCCGGTTTCGTGGATCTTAGATTACAACAAGAGTTTTGAGTTGGTTTAGGATATGTACTACCTAAAATAATGTATATGTATATATGGACCTTATGGTACGAAATTAGGAGCCTTTTGATAGTTTTACACTTTTTACTTTAGTCTGGAGGTCATTCTCTATTGTTTTTATTGCTTTTGGAGAAAATTAGAAATACAACAACAACAACAACATAGCCTCAGTCCCAAATTAACTGGGGTCGGCTACATGGATCAAACTTTTCCATTGTGCTCGATTCAGTGCGAGAAAATTAGAAATAAGGTGTTTTTAATTATTTCTCTCATTTATCAGTGCTTACGGTATTTATGATTATGAGTGAGTAGTTTGTTAATCTAAACAAACTCCAAATATGAACTAGCTCAGTTTTGCAATATAGTCATGATATGATGATTGAGTGCTTAATGATTTAAACCAATCTTATTCTTTAATTCATTGATTTAATAGATTGCTATTAAGGATTGCAATCATGAATCTAAGTGTTATGTGGATACTGACCGACGTGTATTATCTAATTTAAAGTGGTAACTATGATTTTTGGAAAGGTTTTACCGTTTAGATATCCTAGGTGATTTCAAGATCTAAGTCTAATGTTGAAATAGCTTTTTAAAGGTGTTAGATTTAGTAGTTTGAAGTTTTCACAAAGTATAATGTTGTTTTATTGCTTGAATTTAATGTCATTGTGTATTCAAAAGAGTTAGCTCAATAAAATCAGAACATAGGCTTTTCTAGCTGTATAAGGAGAAAATGGCTAGCTACATGTTGTTTAATTACTTATGATTAGAGTTTAATGATATATGGTACTTTATAAAGTATGATCGTTACTGTACAATCGAAGTAACTTATTTGCAAGCAAAACATATTGGTGTTTTATTGTTTAGGAGGTTTGTTTAAATATTTGTTTTATATTGATTTTGATTTATTTGAAGTGCTTTGAATCTAGTGCCTTTGATTTGTGTTAATTTAGTTAGTATAGTTAGTTAAGTTGATTTCTATACTTAGAGATTATTAATTTAAATTCTGAATTTTTTAAATTAAATTAAAAATAATAATAAATTGTTCTTCCGAATAAAATTGCCAAATCCCTAGGTGAGACGATCCCACTAACCACTTTAACAAAACTTAATAGTATAATAAAGGTGACTAATTTATTGTATATGCTTAACACGGGTTAATTTCACAGATGGTCACTCAAGATTACAGTTTGTAACACTTTGGTCACTAAACTTACATTTGTCCCAAATATATCACTAAACTTTACAAAAGGTTTCAACAAAATAACTCAGACCACTCTCGGTCAAAAACCAACCGGCGATCGATTGAAGTGGCGCCACGTGGGATTTCATGGGAGGTCACTTAAGTTGTTAAGTGATAACATGGCATGCAACACACACACCCACCCACCCCCTCTTAGTTCACCCCGGCTAGTGCTTCAACACCCCCCCTGGTCGTCTCTCCCCCACTGGTTCCGCCGCCCCCCCTCCCCCGGTCGTCTCTCTCCCAGCCCCCCGCCCCCGCCCCTGGTCGTCTCGCCCCCCCCACTCCCCCCCGCGGTCGTCTCTCCCCCACCCCCAGCTGGTTCCCCCACCCCCCCCCCCCAGATCGTCTCTGCCCCACCCCCCACTCCCCCGCGGTCGTCTCTCCCCCCCTCGGTCGCCTCGCCCCACCACCCCCGGTCCCCACCCGCCCCCACCAAAGCGGTCGAGGCCGATTGGTTGCGCGTAGGATCGAGGTCCGCGAGAGAGAGGTGTCGCGACGAGAGAACGAGCGCGACGAAGAAGATGCCGGTGGGGGGGGCGGCGAGGGGGGAACCGGCGGGGTGGGGGAGACGACGGCAGCGAGGCGGTGGGGCGGGAGATGCCGGGGAAGCGCGGGGAACCGGCGGGGGTGGGGGAGAGACGACCAGGGGGAGGGGGCGGGAGAATCGTGGGGGGGGCGGGGGAGAGACCACACGGGGGTGTGAGAGCATAAGTCGGGGTGAATTAAGAGGGGGTGGGTGGGTGTGTGTGTTGCATGCCATGTCATCACTTAACAACTTAAGTGACTTCCCATTAAATCCCACGTCGCGCCACATCAGCATCGCCGATTAGTTTTTGACCGAAAAGTGGTTTGAGTTATTTTGTTGAAACGTTTTGTAAAGTTGAGTGATATATTTGAGACAAATGTAAGTTTAGTGACCAAAGGGTTACAAACTGTAATCTTGAGTGACGATTTGTGAAATTAACCCCGTTTAACGCGTTGGTGGCCATATCAGGGATTCTAAAGTAATTTCTTAGAAACCTTTCTTTTTCCATGTCATATAATATGGCAGATATCGAGCAAGAACTTACTTTTATGCAAGCCAAAAAAAGTATCACATCTTATGAACCTATGTATATTACGTTTACCGTGGATTTCCCCAATTTTTAGTTAAAACATGGATTTATCAATTATTTAGCTGACTTTCAAGGTGAAGGTAATGAAGATTCTCAATAATCTATTAGGAAATACACGAATATAGTAAGTGTGATAAAACCCAGAAACATTGAATTAGAATATGTCAAGCTAAAGGTTTTCCCTTATTCTTTAAAATGTCAAACTCAATATTGGCTATTCTATCTCCCTTAAAATTTCATTACCACATGGTCTGAAATATTAGAACCCTTCTTAGAACAATACATTCAAAATGTAAAATTAGATCCGATAGAAAACGAGTTAGTAATGCTTGGATTGAAACTAATGAGACTTTCGATGAGTTTTGGGATAGATATCAAAGATTGATATCAATATGTCGCAACATGGTTTTACATAGAAAACGTTATTAAAATACTTTTACAAAAGACTAAACAACTTAGAAAAAAGATTCTTAGACACGGTATATGGAGGATCTTTATTCTACATAGCACAACATTAGCAATAGACATTAATAATAGAATGGCAAAATAATCAAAACAATAATGTGAGAAAAAAAATTACGAAAAACCATTCTTATGAAATAAATAGATATATAATCAAGACATTAAATGATAAATTGGATGAACTAAAAAGTATGGTGTAATTATTTTTAAAAGATAGATAAATTCAAAGTAAAATTTTCTCTTTTTGCAATGAGGCTAATCATCTATATGATAAGTGTCTGTTGGTGTAATAAAATCAAATTAAAGCGGCTACCTCTATGATGAATCATTACAACAATCATAGTCAACCTACTTACATTTCTAGCAATAATGCAAATTACCTACACTAAATATAGGTAATAGTGTAAACAGTCAGAATCATCAAAGATGTAGAACACCTGAATTAATTGATAGATCATTAGCATTAGAAAACTCAAATAAAGCTAATGATCAAAAAAATTAAGTCTTACAACATGATATAGTTAAACTACAAAGTCAATTAACTTAAATGGTAGTGCAAATGAGTCCATGGATTAACCAAGGCAAATTACCATCACAACCTTACCATATTTCATCTGCAAAAGAGATAACTTTGAGAAATAGTAAACAAATGGAAAAACCAAATATGCTATAATAGTTAGTTCTGCAAAAGATTTAGAGGTTGAATTAGAAAAGAAATAGACATTAAAGACAATAAAAATCAAGAGCAAGCCGATTGTGATTTCGAAAATAATAAACCAAGAATAATGAGAACGTTATTTCCCTACCGTTTAAAAAACAATAAGAACGTCGAGAAATCTCATGAAGAAAAAAGAAATCTTAGACAATTTACAAGAAAATGGTAGTAAATATATTCTTATTTAAAGTCATACAAAATGTACCTAAATATCAAATATTTTTAAAAGACTAATGCACTAATTAAATCAAACCTTATGAAAGAGTATGCGTATGAGAACATGTGCCAGCAATAATACAAAAGAAATTACCCCAAAAATATTTTGATCCTAGAATGTTTTTCATTCCATGCACAATATAAATATAGGGATATCTAAAGCATTATGTTATCTAGGCAGCTTAGTTAAAATTATCCCTTTGTCAATATATTTGCAAATGGCAAACATTCCCTTACAAGAAATGGGTATAGCAGTGCAATTAGCAGATAAATGTACCATTCAACCTGTACGAGTATTAGAGGATATACTTGTTAGGGTTAATGATTTAGTTTTCTAGATTGAGGTTTATATCATAGACATAAAAGAAGACCATTTCTCTAATAAAACCTCTCTACTCCCAGGAAGCCCGTTCTTAAAAACGATAAAACCCAAAATTGACTTTTTTATGGAACTTTAACAACGCAAGTAGATAATGAAATGGTAAACTTTAACATTCTTGACACTATAAAATATCATATATATATTTCATCAGTATGCACCGTACATGTGTTAGATCCTATAATATACAAAACTAGTAGAAACAATATGTTAAACAAGCTTGAAAAAGTGATAGAGGATTTAAATGACAACGATGAGATATATGAAGAAAAAAAGGAGATAATCAATTCCTTATAATCTTATAATGCACTCTCTGAACTCTCTTACTATATGGATCTACCAATAAACCATTCGATACTTTACCTTCTATACTAAAGCCCAAGATTTAGATCTAAAAGCTCTGCCAGATCATTTGAAATATGCATGTTTGACACTAGTTTACAATGCTTTGGTCAACTTATCCTTGTTGACAGTATATTTTCAAAATATGAGTTAAGTTAGTTAGGTAAATTTTGCAACGTAGATGAAGTCTGATTAAGTAAGATGTCATGTGTAGATACAACTAAGAGGTAGACTAAAATGCAATTTCTAATGAAGAATATTGTATCAAAGTTAAAGTCGAAGATGAAGAATGATATAAAGTCATAGTAGGAAATGAATACGAGTTGGGTACTAAAACAGAGCAACTATCAGTATTAGCCTAAAATAGTAAAAAAGTTTGATACTGCAAGCAAAGAACTTGGAGACGGATTATAACTACAAATTCAAGGGAAAATTACAAATAGAAGACTTCGTTGTTGAACATCGGATGATTCTAGTAAGTTTACAATTAGAGAGCGGGGAGGTTTTTCGAGTTGTATGCTATTTAGGACTGAATTCCTAGATAGAATAAATAGACTAAGTTTATAAATACTAAGAAATTTCATTGTGTAGATTATCAATCATTACATGAGTTATGTGAGAACAAAAGATCATTATAGTGTTTGTACACATTATCGATTTGATTAATTGACTGCTTAGCCCTAGCCTTCGCGTAGGAAGACCTTCAAATCTTAAGTTGATATCAAGTCTTGTTTAGTTTTGATGTTTATTTATTATTTCATCACTTATTTGTTAAACTTTTCATTTACTTTGGTTTCCAAAGCTTCTAAAGTGGTATCAGTGCTTTGTCACTTTGTTATTTCAACAAGTATAGAAAAGTGAGATTCTGTAAAGTTTTATCATAATAGGATTGATTGATTTATTGTTACAACAACAAACTAGTGAAAGACACGATGGTGGATTGATAACTCGACCGCCATTATAGGAAGGAACCAACTATGCCTACTAGAAGGTTTAGATGCTTCACTTTGTCTCTGCCATTAAAGAGATTGTTGATGAATTGGTCATGAGAGAATACACTACTCCAATGCAACCAGATTCAGTTGGAATAGTCGTTCCAAAACTTGCATCTCTATGGAAAGACATGGAGAAGAAGAAAAAGCTTTCCAATCATATGGTAATCGATTCCATCTTCAGTGTTTTTGATGTTGAACGCTTCAAACAAATTACAAATTGCAATCTTTACAAAAAACTTATTTGAAGGTATGAATTCTGTCAAAAATTCCAAGTTCTGACAACTAAGTTCAATTTTTGATCGTCTTGAGATGAAAAAAGATGAAAATATTTCCTTTTTCATTGGTCGTCTATGAGACATTGCCAATCAAACTTTTCAAGTTGGAGAAAAGTTTACTAACGACAAATGATGTTTGCCGAGAACAATAAAGTAATATTACTTTTATTACATTTCCATTTTCTACATTATTTTGTAGTAGTGGTAAGTCAAGGGTCGAACAACAAGGAATTGGGTTACTTTAGGTGACCGAAGTAAGAGAAAAAAAATGATTTCAATGAGGTTGTATCAACCTAAACTAAGGTAGTAAATTAAACGAAATTAAGGAAAAAAACAAGCGAGTAAGTATACTAACAAAAGTATGTAAATGAAGTGATGAAATTAATTATAAAAGACTAACCAAGGTCGTGGGGATTCACAAGATCAACTCGAAATTAGCTTGCAATGATCACCAATTTCCACTAAAAATATCTTTCAAATGAATTCTTTAGGGCTAGACATAATGCTTCGGAGAGCACCTAACACTCCTCGATTCCCCAAATTTGATAAAAGACTCCCTAACAACCGTATATGAACCAAGGCAATCACATTTGTCACATTAATTTCAATGGAGTCAGTAGCGCTAGACAATCAAAACAATGAGCATGTTTGATTCAATTTAAATCTTCTTGTTATGTGAGATAGACCAAAAGGGAGCGCGGCAATTGTGCTATCCACTTGCTACGCGTTTCCCAACGATCTAAACAATTATGAATGCAAATCAATGAACTAGAAATAGGTTCTAACTAAGGCAAGTGTATTCATGACTACAAAAACCCTAGCTCAAACCATATGAATCAACACAATACAAGAAGAATAAAAGTAATGAATGAACTTTTGTATAAAATCAAGAAAATCTCATAATGCTTTGATGTATTTGAGTCTCCTTTGCTCCTCTATTAACTTAGGTTAGTAGAGTTCTTTAGCTTGTGTTAGCTTCGAAATCTAAAAGTTTATGGTATTGACAAATGAAATTACAAAAACAAAAAATAAAACAAAGAGAAACGTTTGTGAGGAAATGATGAAAAATGAAGGGGAGAGAAGGAGGAGATGAGAAAATGGAGGGGGGATGGTTTGGCTTTTTACGTTCCTGCAGTTTGTGTCCTTCCTCATATTTCTTGCGGCCCAATCCCCACTGTGGTTTTTTTTTTATTTTTCCCTATTATGAGGGAGGTCTGCCGCATGTCAAGTGCGAGAAACTCTAAACGAGTGCATCGAGGATCATCTAGGGCTGTGATTGCAGGAGGTAAATAATGCACGTGGTTCGAAGAAGATCTAGATGAACAAGGGATCACATGAGTGAGTGTGGGAGTCCAAATGTGTAAGTGACACAATGACAAGTGCCCCGAAGAAAATTAAGGGCTACTTTGGGATGTTGACGCTTAGTTCGAGGCATGATGAAGGGTTAGTAGATTCGCTTCATGATGAGGAGAGATAGTGATGAGTCTACCTAGGCCAATCCACGCTAGTGATTGATGAAGGAGTTAGGCTACAAGCGGTTCAAGGATGATCAATACGGCAAAAGGAGACACATAGGAGTTAAGGCATGATCATGGTGAGTCTAACTAGCACGATTAGTGGCTGTTGAACGTTTGTGGGTAGCGGATGCATCACTCGAGGTTGATCTAGATGGTAGCTCGGCAGTTGAGGCATGATTGAAGAGTCGGTTTGTTTTTGTTTCATCCTATCTTGAACACATCTTAATGCGCATCTGTATGACTTTAGCTTATTTGTGTTGTATTTTGTGTCACCCTGTGCGTCACACTATTGTTCCATTTCTTAAGATCAACTATACAACTCATATCTCAAGGAGATCTATGGGCTACTTAAGCACCTCAAAATTATTTCAATACTTAACATGGGCCCTCCGCGACTGCCTCAAAATGCATACTTGCGCATTTTTCGAAATGGAACATCAAAACTACTCCAATATGCAGGCTTTTATTCTTTTTAATCAAACCTAACATAGTACCTACAATTGACAAAAATAGGTAATTATAGGCTAATTTAAAGATTTAGCCACATCAAAAAATAATATTTGCATACTAAATAAAGGCAAAAATGTACAACTATCAAATACCCCCAAAGTTATTGCTTTGCTCATCTTGAGCAAATATTATTCAACAAAACTCTAACTAACTAATGCGACTAGACTCCAAAATCATGTAAACCTATGGACTTAAAACAAAAATATAAACACATCAAGCTTTATGGAAGAAACAACCAACTACAACTAAATGACCTTAAGCCCTAAAATTAACAAAAGTGTGAATCAATTGGTTTCACTAGATGTCAAATCAACACAAAACTTAAGAGAATTGGGAGACTACAAGTTGTCAAGAACTTAGGCCAGACCTCATCAAATATCACACTTTCGAAAGTAAAACTCGGTCAAAATCCAAAGCTATCAATTAAATATCAGTTTTATTAAGCTATACATTCTAACCACAAGTTTATGATCTTTTTATTGAGCATTAAAAATGCAAAGGAATCCCACAGGCAAGGCAACAACTCACACTATCCAATAATGAAGACTTAACATGTGTAAGAGTCAAAAATGACTTTGATTTTGGTTATAATAGGGCTTTGTTAGGCTAACAATGAAAATGGATGTACATGGATTCAAAAATGTTGGAAAACAATAGCATAGACCATACATACACAATATAGAGCTAAAACAAGTGAATAACAACATTTTTTTTTTTAACTTTCATGCACAATTTACTACATTGTTTTTCTTCACCAACTCTTTTATTTTCAAGTGCTTTGCACACATTACTTTTTTCATAACTTTTTTAGTGGTTAAGAAACTTTCAAACATACAAACAACCCCAAACTTGGGTTTTTCTTGCAATGAATCACATAAGCTCTATTTTGCAAACCTTTAGTCTAAACTAGGCTTATCCAAAAACCACGTAACATGGATGAAAAGGCAAAGTGATTTTATTAGGTCTCATGATTGTTACATAACAAAAATGTAGTCTTAGACTTGAAATCATTAAAAATAGACATGAAAAGAAGAAAATAAGGAGAAAAGAAAAAATTATATGAGTGAAGTATTGTTTATATACCCAAAATAAGGGGAAATTGATCATGATGAAAAAATAAAACAAAATCAATCAATCAAGTCATGATTAGAGAGTTCCACTTAAACACGGTATCAAGTAAGAAATGGAGTAGGGAGTAGATGGTTGGAAAAAGGTGAGAATTTGCATAATTTGAGAAAAAAACTAAGTAATGTGTAGTGTAAACCATTTCAAGTTCTCGAAAATCTTTTAACAAGTCTAAGTCTAAATCTATCCAACGTTTCAAGTCTATGAAATACTTTTCTTTATTACCTAAACTGTAACGACCCATATTGAATTTACAGACATGGACGCAAGCTCGGATCTACGTGGGCGTCGTGGTAGCCTAGGACACACGAGAATTTAGGTTTGGATGTTTATGGTGTGTTGGTTGCTTATTTGTAGTGTAATTTATTTAAATACAACGCATGTGTGTATGTTGCAATAAATAATACGTATGAGGGTATGTGAATTGTATTCGCCTCGATATGCATGTCGATGTAGGTAGCGGGTAGTTGACGGGACCAAATATTAGGATGAGGAAACTAACACACAAATTAGATTGTGTGCACTGTAGTCGCCTCGATATACGTGTCGACACGGGTATCGGGTAGTCGACGGGACTAACTATTAGGTCTGAAAAATGAAAACACACAAATTAAATAAAGATTTGTCACGTAACGACTATGGAATATATATTAGGTTACTAACAATGCGATGGTACGCGGATATCACGGTTTGGACGCGGAACCGGGCGTCGAAACGCCCTAAAACACAGACGAGTGTCTTAGATGTGTCACAATTAGGTGTCAACACACCTAATACCATCACAATTGTCAAAACCAAATACACACCTGTCCCATTTTCCCACCACGTGTCCAACATCCCACCTACCCACTTACGACACACACACACACACACACATAACGGACACACACAACCAAGAGACAAAGGAAAGAAAAGAATAAGAAGAAAATGAGAGGAGGATGAGGAGAAGTGGCGCGCGGGAAGGAGAGAAGAGATCACGATCGAGGTGAGTCCCTTTTGTGGTTGTTGTTTGGGTGGTTGGTTGGCGAGAGTGGATGGCCGAGAGTGGGGATTCGCCTCCATGGCCGAACCCCATGGCCGAGGTGGAAATGAATGGCATGGGTGTCTCCCCGCCATCGGTTCCACCGGAGTTGGGGTGGAGAGCCACCCCAACCCATCATCCCGGAGAAGAGGAGAAAAAAATGGACGAACTACCGGTTCGGGAGGAAGAAGTTGAACCCCTGCTTGGGTGGGCCCGAGAATGGGCCAATCTCGGCCTTAGACTTGTTCTGGTCCACGGCTGGGTCGGGTCCGACCCATTTGGGTTGACCCAGCCCAAACAGAATTTAAAAAAAATGAAAAAATGAAAAAAATAAAGGAAAATTTGGGAAAATTCTGAAAAAAATATATTTCGATGAAATAAACAGAAATTGCTAAAGTCGTATGAAAACTAGCTATGGAGCAGGAGATGGAGGCGTTCGCGACGATAGTCGATACGGAGGTTTGGACGGGGATACGAATTGAGGATGTTCATGTGGTTAGGGATTTTTTTTATGTATTTCCTGATGATTTACCCAGATTGCCACAGCCATGAGCTGTTGAGTTCATGATCGAGTTGATACGGGGATATTTTTTGATGGATTGCCAATCAACCTTATCGTATGGCACCAGCGGAGCAGGAGGAAGTTAGACGATAATTGGATAAGTTGTTGGAGAAAGGTTTCATTCACCCTAGTATGTCACCTTGGGGTGCTCCAATGTTGTTTGTGAAGAAGAAAGATGCAATGACGAAAATGACCGACTAAGAAAGACGTCAGATTTGATTCGTCGAAGGAGTGTGAGCAAGCCTTTTGTGAATTGAAGCGAAGATTGACATCTGCAACAATATTGACATTGTCGGAGTCAGGCAAGACCTTGACAGTATATACAGATGTGTCGGGCATTGGTCTTGGATGTGTGCTGATGCATGATGGTAGACTAGTTGCCTATCTTTCTCGATGTTTGAGACCCCACGAGGGAGATTATCTAGTGCACGACTTGGAGCTTGCAGCGGTCGTCTTTGCACTAAAGGCTTGGAGGCACTATTTATATGGAGTGTGATTTGTGTTGTATACAGATCACCAGAGTTTACGTTACATCTTCACTCAAAGGGATCTGAATATGCACCAGCGGAGATGGTTGGAGTTGCTGAAAGACTACGACTTCGCTATTGAATATCACCCTGGCAAAGCGAATGTCGTAGCAGACGCATTGAGCAGGAGTGGACTCGACAGTCAAACCGTACTACAACAGATGACACATGAGCATGGTTTGTTACATGCAATATCAGTTATGTGCATGGCCGAGTTGTCGACTACAGAGGAACGACACATTTGTTGTCAGTTGAGGATGCCGACTGTATCGATTAAACGGGTTTCCGAGTGTCAGAGGGTTGATAGGCTCTTTGAGCGGGTCAATGGTCTGTCACGAAATCCAGAATGCACTGATTGGGCAGAAACCACAGACCGATGTTTGAGATACCGAGGGAGATTGTGGATAACTACGGATCAGGAGATACGGAATAGGATACTAGAGGAGGCACATTGGTCTCGTTACACAGTTCATCCTAGTTGGACCAAGATGTACCATGATTTGAAACGACTATTCTGGTGGCCATGGATGAAAGCAGACGTAGGTGGGTACGTTAGGAGTTGTCACATTTGCCACCAGGTGAAGGCCGAGCACAAACGATTGGTGGATTATTACAGTCGTTGCCCATTCCACAATGGAAATGGGAACATATTACTATGGATTTCGTTAGTGGGCTACCGCAGACATTGAAGCGTCACGATGCAGTTTGGGTTGTGATTGATAGACTAACGAAGTCGGCTCACTTCATTTCAATCTCGATGAAATACACGTTTCCCCAGCTGAGCATATTTTTTGAACATGAGATTATTAGACTTCATGGGGTGTCAGTTTCCATTGTGTCAGACATAGATCCCAGATTGATCTCGAAACTATGGGAGGCAATGCAAGAATAATTTGGCACCAAGTTGCAGTTTAGTACAACTTATCATCCTCAGACTGATGGACAGTCAGAGCGGCTAATCTAAATTTTGGAGGATATGCTCAGGGCATGCATATTACAGTTTGGGGGTTTGTGGGAGGATTGTCTGCCTATTTGTGAGTTTGCATACAATAACAGCTATCAGGCGAGCATTAGTATGCCACCATTTGAGGCATTGTATGGGAGACCTTGTAGATCACCTGCTTTTTGGGCAGAGCCGGAAGATATAGTGACGGTAGGGCCTGAAATAGTTGTCGATCACACAGAGAAAATTCGACAAATTCATCAGAAACTGCGAGTTGCGCAGGATAGACAGAAGAAATACGCTGATAGGTATCACTATGGTCTTAGCTATGACGAGGGCGATATGGTGTATTTGAAGGTTTCTCCTTGGAAATGTCGCATTAAAGGGAAACTAGCACCGAGATACATTGGGCTATGCCGGATTGCACAGAGAGTAGGCCCTGTTGCATATCGGTTAGAGTTACCTACCGAGTTAGCTGGAGTTCATCCGATCTTTCACATTTCCATGTTGAGACTCGCTAGGTCAGGGCTGAGACCGACGATTGAGTTGGGACAGGTGGAGATATAGCCTGACGTGACTTATGAGGAGGGACCGATAGAGATCATTACCCGTCGAGTACAGATTCTCCGAAACAGGGAACTCGCGAAGGTCCTAGTTCGTTGGCAGCATCATAAGATAAAGGGATTTACTTGGGAGCTCGAATTGACGATGATGACGCGATACCCTCAACTATTCTCTGGTACGGGACTTTAGTTACAGTTAAATTTCGGCACAAAATTTTATTTAGTTGGGAGGAACTGTAACGGCCCATATTAAATTTACAGACGTGGACGCCAGCTCGGATCTACGTGGACACCGCGGTAGGCTAGGACACACGGGAACTTAGATATGGATGTTTATGGTGTGTTGGTTGCTTATTTGCGGTGTAATTTATTTAAATACGTCGCATGTCTGTATGTTGCAAAAAATAATACGTGTGAGGGTGTGTAAACTGTATTTTCCTCGATATGCGTGTCGACGCTGGTACCGGATAGTTGACGGGACCGAATATTAGGACGAGGAAACTAACACACAACGAGATTATGTGAATTGTAGTCGCCTCGATAAACGTGTCGACAAGGGTATCGGGTAGTCGACGGGACCAACTATTAGGTCTGAAAAATGAAAACACACAAATTAAATAAAAATTTGTCACGTAACGACTATGGAATAGATATTGGGTTACTAACGACGCGGCGGTACGCGGATATCACGGTTCGAACGTGGAATCGGGCATCGAAACTCCCGGAAACACAGATGAGTGTCTTAACTATGTCACAATTAGGTGTCAACACACCTAATACCATCACAATTATCAAAACCAAATACACACCTGTCCCATTTTCCCACCACGTGTCCAACATCCCACCTACCCACTTACACACACACACACAACACACACACATAACGGACACACACAACCAAGATACAAAGGAAGGAGAAGAAGAAGAATAAGAAGAAAGGAGGAGGAGGAGGAGGAGGAGGAGGAGGAGGAGGCGCGCGGGAAGGAGAGAAGAGATCACGATCAAGGTGAGTCCCCGTTGTGGTTGTTGTTGTTTGGGTGGTTGGCAGTAGATGGCCGAGAGTGGGGGATGGCCGAGAGTGGGGGTTCGGCCTCCATGGCCAAACCCCATGGTCGGCCGAACCCCATGGCCGAGGCGGAGATGGCATGGGTGTCTCCCCTGCCATCGGTTCCACCGGGTTGGGGTGGAGAGCCACCCCAACCCATCACCGAAGAAGAGGAGAAAAAAAAAAAGGGGATGAAGGTACCGCGTTCGTGAAGGAAGAAGGGGCAGTCCAGGGGGCCGAGTCGTGAAACTTAGAAATTAAAAAAAAAAAGTGAAAAGAAAAAAAGGAAGAATTTGGAAAAGATTCTGGAAAAATTGGGAAAATTCTGAAAAAAAAAATATTTCGATGAAATAAATAGAAATTGCTAAAGTCGTATGAAAAGAAAATACATGGGAATGTTGGATGCGACTTTTTGCGGGATTTTGCCTTGAAAAACGTGTAATGGGCAATTTGGCCTAAAAGTTTTAAAAAGTTATTGTAAATTATAATGCTAACTTAAATTATTAATAAATGGACATAGGTTGACACGGTGATCAATTGGCGACTAAGGACTTAGTGGACTTGGACCCGGGGATTGATTACGGGGTAGTGGAGCGCGTTGTGAGGTTTGTAAAACCCAAAGGGAAAGCTCTCGAGTATTTATTTTGTTTCGTATTTCCATTCATTTCCAGTATTCCTTGTGCTTTTTATTACATTCATATCTTGTCATCTTTTGGACGGTTGGTTGACTTACTCCCACTGGATGTTCCATTATGTGTCTACGCAGTCTAAACCATAGCATGCGTATCAGGAGTTCTCAGTGGATAATGACCCGAGCTGTGGAACTGATACACGTGTCGGTGCGTCGTAGGTCTACGCCGGCCACCGAGATGGATTAGGTGATAGCTAGTTGGGTGCGCCCACTAGTGGGATCCTGGAAGGGAATCCCGAAGTATTGTTTAGTCTGACTGGAACAGGCATACATATTTGAGCTTATTGTTATTTATGCATGCGATGCCCTACTTACAACTGCATGTTTACATTCCGTATATTTATTTAACAGTATTTATTGACTTCCACTTGTTTATATGAATGCTCGGAGGAGTTCCTTGGGATTTTTCTTTTGGACTCGTCATCCATTTTCTTCTGTGATGATTGAGTGCAGATCCGAGTACCAGTAAAGGCAAGGGAATCTTAGGCGACTATCTCTGATTTCCTATTGTCGCAGACTATTGTACGTGTGTTTGTTTGATATTTTGATTCTTTTGGGAACTACGGAGTGGCATGACAGTGTACATGCTTAGTTTGATATGGTACAATTGTTTACTTTGAAATGTTTAGGGTTTTTCCACACTAGGTTTTGTTAAATTTTTTCATGAA
Organism: Stephania yunnanensis; assembly: GCA_039657365.1. NCBI lineage: Eukaryota > Viridiplantae > Streptophyta > Magnoliopsida > Ranunculales > Menispermaceae > Stephania > Stephania yunnanensis. Next base: position 42,274,310 of record CM077582.1, read on the forward strand.
GATTTTTGTATTTAAAATACGACTTCCGCTGAATATATATTAACATACTCAAGTGGATACGAAATTCGAGACAAGGATAGGACGGGTAGGTGTCGTACACTTGTAGTTGGGCAAGCTAGTGAGGAGTACATGGAGACATGTCACACCGAGACGGTGAGGGCCGCCGCACAAACCTAGCCATTATAACCTTAAAGAAAGTCCTATCGACTCCAAACAATATTTTGAATATGTCAGTGGAATCATTGTATACGTTCTATTTGTTGAATCTTAGTATTCAATGCTCTATTTAGATATTGCGAGTTTTTGGAATGTTAATAGTTATGAGAACACTCATGATTAATTGATGGCTTTAGTCTTAATGAAGGCTAGTGTTTTGTGGAGCATTCTTTAAGAAAGTAGCTGAAATATCTTAACTCAAAGTAACTAGCTTTGCTTGAGTGTTCTTGTTTCCATTTGACGAATCTGTGAAAAATTGGACGAAACCATTTAAGTCATAGTTAGGTATAAGAAAAGTTGAAATGTATCTTGTAAGCACAATTTGAGTGTTTTATACTCCTTAGCTTTGGACGAGCAACTGTCCAAGTTTGCGAGTATTTGATAAATCACTAATTACGCTATATTTTAGTGTGATATTACTACAAAAGGAGTGATTTTCCATAAAAAATCTAGTCAAAAATTCGAAGGCCTAGCGGCTTCCCAGCACCTTCAAGTGCGAAGAAATTACTATGGAATTGTTAGATAAAACTTGATTGGTTTAGAGGAAACTTACTAGAGACGTTGCTTACGAAGTCTTGTGAAGAACTAGGAGAAAAATGGAGCTAAAACTCTATGCAAAAGCCTAGCACCTTGGAGTGTACATGCGGCGCTGGCAGCGGTGCTGGTCATGTATTAGACAAGAATCGAAGGAAAAATAAAGTATCATGGCGCCTTCTTAGCGAATTCCGGTGCCTTAGAGTTTTGTGTATACGACGTATTTGGACATATCAAAAGATACATATAGCCTCAAATTTGGTGGATTCATAAGACTTCTTCTACATAATTAATTTATTTCATTTCCCCATAAATAGCTCGGGTTTGGACATTCCAAATAACAAGAAAGAAGGACAAGACTCTCACTTTTGACTACGATTTGTTTTTAGATCTAGAGAGTTACGTGAGTTCTTGATTTGCATTAAAGTTACTATTTAGTTTATTTTCATTTCCTTAATTTATTTCTAGGAGTAGTAATCACTAAGTCCTCTCTGGATTGAAGGTTTTTCACACTTGGGAACTTTATTTATGAGGTTTTGTTTATTGAATTGTTAACATTCTTTGTTTGATTCTTGTAACTTCGATTGCACTTATTATAAATTTAATTTCTACACTAGGTTAGATTGATCACATTTGCAATATGTAGTGGCCAATGCATGTGTGTAGGAGATCTTTGGCTACAATCTTATTGCTACTCGATAAGGGAGATTACATTAGGTGATAAATAGAGCTTTGTCTATTGGAAATCAATGTGCTATTATGCTTTTAAAGTATAAGGAGGATAGCAATTCATGCTAGTTACCACTTAGGGTAAGTGTTTTCATAGAGTATAAGGCTGCTAGAACATTGAAAATCTACGGAGCCCTCGGGGTTTTACAGGTCTAGTTAGTATGTGGTTATGTTGTTCGTTCCTGCCACTAACCATGGAAAACTGAGATTTCACTTAAAATTTCCTATAAGCGTTCAATAGGGAAAAACGTATTTTTAGTGACCAATGATTGATTCAAATGTTTGTACTGTATGAAACTATTCTCAATCCATGCTTTCTTTATATTGTTTAAGTTATTATTTCTATTTTTAATGCATGTTTTATTTATCTTAGGATAGTTTGTTAATTAGATTTCTTTAAGGATAAACTTGTTAGAAAACCCCTTTATTCCCTTTCAGTTCATAGCCTTGGTATTCTTCACGATCTCTATAGGTTCAACCTCGTACTTGCCTCATTACAAATCTAAAGTATTCAGTGAGTTCAAGACTATTATTGGTGCATTCGACACGGTATCAAGCACTGATCTCTGAACGTAGTAGGAGCATTAGTGATCTCTCGACCCCTAGTCTTCGATAAGGATAGTTAGATCTAAAATTAATCCTTGAGAAACAACTGACTTCCTTCGAGTAAACTACTTATCGTTCATAGAAATTTTAGCATTCATTCTTGACAAGTGCTCTAATGTCAAATCCCAAAGTTTTTAAATCGATAATTATTGCTAATCGGGGATTTACAAATTCTAATTATAGTTTAGGTCGCGAGTCGGGAGCTAAGAACCAGTGAAATGAGATTTATAGGCAATTTTATTATCGTGTGATGATTACCTAGTGCTATATACTATAATACTATGTTATTTTGTGAAATTCAAGTTAATTGAGTTAATTCAAAATTCATGTGGTTTTATCTCGATATGCATGTTGAATGAGTCTCAGGATAATTAAAAGTTTGATTTGATCATTTGTTTCAAATTTAATGATAAATAAGTGAATTTAAGTTTACAAATTTGAAATGTGCATTTAAATGGATTTAACAAGCTGACGTAGGCCCTACACCTCAATTTGCGTATGCCATAATTACTCCGAGAGTTTCATAGTGCATTGGTAAATTCTCCAATTTTTGGTAGAGTTGAGGTTTGATTTGGAGATAAAACGAAGAGATAAATATGAAAAATAGAGAAAATATTAAATTACCTAAAGCGGTATCGATTTTGTAAAGTTAAGGATAAAAAAGGAGTGGAAAATTAGTTATTTACACACCCTCCCTTTAAATTGAAAAAGAGAAGAACATAGAGGTCGATTGTGTTCATCGCTTTCAATCTCCTTTACTGTCTTAAACGTATCTCATTCATCTCTTCCTTCGTTTCTCACTGTACCTCTCACTTTCTCTTGTTCCTCGTCTCTGGTTCAAATCCATCTCTCCCATCATTGTGAATTGTTTTTATGGGTAGCTATTGTGGTTGTTGGTGGCAGTTAATGTGAGTAATGGAAAATTGTGAATTTTTATTTTTGGACAGTGATTTTAATCAAACAAGGACATTTGGGAACGATTTTGAGGTCAAATTGCTATGAAAATGAAGTTGTGTTGATTGTGTCAGATGATATGTGATGTGAAAGATAGGTTAGATTCGAAAATTAAAATCAAAAAATAAAGAAAAACCAAAAAGGAACAGCAAAACAGAGAGGGAGGGAGGAAGAAGATAGAGGAATGAGGAAGAGATAGGGGAAGCCTTGAGCTCCTTTGCCTAAACCCGAATATGGGTTGGGCTCCCAGTTCTAGAAATTAAAAAAAATGGGATCAAAACATATAAGGTTTTTCTGTTTCGTCCCAAGGAAGAAGAAGGGGCTGACCCCTAAACCAGGCTGAGCCAAGTTCGGCCCAGCTAGCTGAAACCAGGCCCGATTTCAAGATCAAACCCCCTTTCCCAAATTTAGAAAATATATATTTTTAAATTTTGAAAAATAAAATATAAAATCTCTAGAAATTAGAGAAAATTCAAAAAATAGGATTTTTGAGCAAATAAATGGAAATTGGGAATTTTTATGAAAATGAGGATTTTGAGATTTTTTTGAGAATTTATAACAGGGTTTTGCCTCATAATGCGTGCTACGATACCCAAAAATATTCAAAAATTGAAAAATTGTTTTAAACCTAGTCAAAGTTAATTTTCAATGTCAAACAATAATTTAGAGTCAAAATTGGGATTCGAACATTCGAGGATTTAATTTGAAATGAATCCGGGGTTTTCAAGACGCGACAATAAGAATTAAATATAATCAATTGGAAAAAGTTTGTGTGATTGATGTGGAAAGTTATCGAACTTATAAATGAATTTTAAGACCGCAATTGAAACCTCGTGTATACTAGCTTACTGACCCGTAGTGTAAGGGAGTCGTTGTGTTGAATTCGTATTGTAAGTAAATCAAATAGTAACCTTTACATTGTATGAGTATTTCTCGAATATAATTGCATGCACTACTTTATCGTTGCATATTTATTAGTCATGCATTCACGAATATGATAGGAAGAAGGTTCTTGGGGGTCCATTGTGTTCATTGGCTATATGTGTGGTAGGGTGAACACTCTAGTACTCTACGGCTGGAGTCACTAATCATTGTTAACACGTAGGAGATTTTATGAGGATTTATGGTGCTGGCCAAGATCATACTCCATGGAGAGTCAAGGGCGTCTCAAGGGACTTCCTCTTAAACTCATGAGTTTTTATTATTATTTGCCCACTACATTTTAAAGACGTCATATGATTATGGTCGATTAACAAAAGCAGGATAGATTTCATAATTGTATATTTACGATTCCTTACAATATTATTGTTCATTTCAGTTCTTGGAATCTAATGCATTTGATTATTATAGGTGTATTGAATAGTGTAGGATTTACTTATCTAAAACGATTTAACTTTATGGTTGGCGATTATAGGTTCGAGCAACGACAAAAGAAAATGAAAACTTTCAATTTTTTATGATTTGTTCAGCTTCCTTTTCTTTATGTATGTATTGTTTTTGATATATTATTTTTTTATAAATGGGGTTTGGGTTCATGTGTGATATAGGTTGGTGTTTTGAATAGTTGTAATGAATTTGATGAACCAAAAATACTTTGGGGGCTAGGTTTAATCTTATTTAATGTTTGATATTTTTTAAGTTTTCAAAACTAGGTTAGAATGAGTTTATATATGTTTTGATGAATTATATTTTTATAGGGTGTATTGGGAGTTCTTCAACATTTTCACAAAGCTGAGCCAGTTTTGTTTCAAGAGTTTTGAAGGCTAGGTTTTTCGGTGTAGGCTTAGGAACAGAGTTGGAGCTGGTAAAAGTTGTTACAAAGTTATAAAGATTATTTAATCAATCTAAATAAACTTTGAGTTCCAAATTTTTTAAAATCACGTAGGCTTGATAAACTTTATATATTTGATAACTATAAGGTTAGGATTTGTTTATTTATTGATGAGAATGTTAAGTCTGACTAGATTATTAGGGGATTAAAGTAATTAAGGTATGTCATATGCCCCAATCAAGTGGGGTGTGACAGAAGAATTTGTTCCTTTTTGACAAATGAGTCGAAGTTTCTTTGAACATTTTACTTGAATGGATAAATTCTCTCGCATCTAATTACTCAAGTTATGTTTTCAACTCTTACAATTCCTTTAGTGTTAAAAGCTCTAAGGAATTGATTATTAGTTCAACATTAGAAATCAAGTCATTGATGAAACTATTCTCGACTGTGGTGAATTCTAAGAAATCTAATCAAAAAAATTTCTTAAAATTCCTCACCATAGATATTTCATCAAGATTTCATTCGCCTTTAAGTTTTTGAGTGTCATAAGACAGGCCCAAACCATCAAATCTCAAGTAATAGCTTTTCACTTCATGGGTTACAATGCATGAAGAATTATAGTTCTAAAATATAATCTTTGAGATTAAGGTTCTACAACTCATCCCTTAACCTTGATACATATAAGGTAAACCACTATATACCATATCCATTCCAAGTAATACATCTTACTTCAGGAAATTCAAACCACAAACTAAACTACTAGATTAATTTCCCAAATTTCGACTATGCAATCATCATAGACTAGGTTAAGATATTCTTTCTTGCTCACTACTATGTTCAATATCAAACTACCATTTGCTCTAACATGTTTTTTTTTCTTTGATTTTTCCTCCAAAATTCTCATGGAAGTGATAGAAGTCCAATTGTTGATTTGAAGTTGACTAACATAACGAAATTCCCATAATCCTTCAACTCTAATCTTTGTTAGTTTTTGGTGTTCATACACATCAAAAAATTTAAAAATCAATTTTGAAAAACAGGATTGACAATAAGTTCAAATAAACTAGACCTTCAAAAGTAAACCATACCTTTTTTCGTGATTTCCTTCTCTGATTGTTTGATTTTCCAAGACGTTCAAGTATGCGTCCTAAATTAGAAATCCACACTTGAATGGTAACCCCAATGTGGAGTGTTGTCCGTCCATAGAGATTGAAAACATTTGTCTTTCTCTACCAAAATCCAGAGAACTCAAAAATAGCATAAACCAAGTCTTATGTCATTTTATGGTTTCAACCTCTATTTATATGTGTAGATAAACTCACTTAAAAAACCATTCATAATAAAACAATTGTATTTAGGCAATTCAAGCAAATTACACATACGCCCATATTAATAGGTTATTAATGTGTGTGTTGCAAGTATAACAGCTCGCTTCTAGTAATAATGCAATCAACTTACGTTGATCATGGATATTGTCCTTAGGAAAAAGTTTTTGCACTAGTTCTTAATTACCTATTTAGCATGAACTATTGCTAAGGAAATCACTTTTTATTGATTTTATACTAAATTAAACTAATCTAAGAAATCGATTTAAACTTTACTTGAACTCTTATAATAAGGATATCTTAGTTCACAACTTCACCTAAGTAATTAAATATTATGCTTTGTATTCACGTGTACGTCTTAATATGTTGTGTGCAATGCCTTATTAGAATAAATAGAGTTCCTTCAAATCCACTTCAACCCACTATCGTGATGAAAAAGATTATAATGTGCAAACTAGAACTCTACCTATCGGTGTGAATAATGTAAGCTCTACATTGCTTTAAGTCCCAAATTATTGGATTCATAACCAACTAAGTTTACTATCTGCACCTCCCTCATCAATAAAGATCGCTCGATGTTGTATATTTCATGGTTGTACCGTTCATGTCCGGATTAATAGCTTCAATGGCTATGATAACTTTTAAAGCCTAAGTTCATTAAACAAGTAATCAAAATGTCTAAAGCATTAGGCTCAGAATCAATACAAATTCTAACCATTGAACTTTTGATTATAACTTTTTATTAATATTCAAAGCAAAGCATTCATATCATACGATCCATTGATCCCTATGATAAATAGACTACTCACACTTCATTGAAACACATACATCACAATTCATAATGGAAATCGTTGCAAATTATATATGAATATAAATATTACCTTGAGTTTAATCAACGAAACTAAACTCGAATTGCAAACATGAAGTCTTCAATATTTTATTTACATAAACTCCTTAATACTCAAACTCAATGTAAACCATATGCTAAATTACTCTAATGGTGGATAATATTTAGCATGCGGTAAGTTTACCACGTTCTAATACCTATATATACTCTTTAATAACAATAAGAAACCATACTTTACAATTTAACACAAATTAAAACTCTAATTTCTATTTCTTGTGTTTTTGGTGCTATCACTTACTGCCTTGGCATCGTGCCCTTTAGCCCACTGTGCCTCCACTGCACTAACATGGCATGCATGTTTCCTTGCTCCCTAATGTCTCACCGTTGTCACCTATTTCACCGTCGTCGTCCCTTTGTTCCATAATGTCGCCACTGTGCCAAACCTCCGAAGTCAATTTTCTTCATTTTTTCTTCTCTTCTACAAATGCCTTTCTTTCCCATGATGTGCCTTGTATGGCCATAGTGTCAACACATGTGACCACGACGTCAAGTGTGTTTTTTGGGGTTTTACTTTGTTTATTTTCCATTTTTCATCAATTCCTTCCTTTACACCTTAATTCCTTGAAAATGCAAAATATCATGATTTAGAGCTCATTTAGGGATATTTATACTAAATATATGACTAAACTAACCCTATATATAAATATAATTAATCACTTATCAGTTATCATATGACAAATTGTAAGGGCTTTTATATCATAAATTTTATCATATAAATTTATTACTCATGAACAATTAAAATTGCACGAACTCATTCTTTGTGTGCGACCCAATAAGTTCATACGATGTTAGCAGTGAACCAAAATCATTTTGGTACACAAGTCATAAGCAATCTCAATCAAGGCATTAGGACTATATAAATAACATGAATACTAAAATCGATACAACCTAATGAATAACATATATCATATCCTTTTGTCACGCGATATCCTTTGACTAAACATAACGCATTGAAAGTCACCCTTAATGTTCAATCGTACTAGTCTTGATCTTTATGTAGACTTAAAACATCCAAATGACATTGATCATATCAATTCAGTTGGACTTGTCATTTAATAGTCTGACATATCGAGGCATCCACTGATATCTCTCTCCAAACAAAATGGACAAATTCTATCTTGATTACACACCTTCACATATTATCCACATGGTAACTAATCACAATCTTTATAATCGTCTCGTTAAAAATAATGTTTGATTATGTCAAATTGTCATGCTTCTAATATTGACGTCTATGGTAATCTCAAGTCGAATGACTAAATGATATACCTATCAAAACTAACACCTATGACTCAATCTATGTGGTGTTCTCATAACGGGTTGGTCCAGTACCTTGTTCCCTAACAAGTACCCATGATCTCAATTCATATACTTTTACGCAAGATCTATAGTGTCACGTGCCCTAGGTCAATCTACAAACATTATTTATCTTATAGTTTTAGTTAATAAAATAGAGGTTTTCATTTGCTATTTTATTATAAGCTAGCGATTACATGTTTACCTTATAATAAGATCCATAGATATTTGTTGAAATATCCTAAATGTCCCTAGTTGGTCATTATACTAATAACTATAATGAATTAAGACTAGTGTGAGTCTTAATTGATAGTTATGTGATGGGCCATTGTACTGGGAACTATAATGAATTAAGACTAGTGTGAATCTTAATTGATAGTTATGTGATGATCACGCATATAGGGATATGAATCAAGATCAGGATTGCTTGTTAGGGAACAAGGTATTGGAAACTTTATGATTGTGATTGGATAACAGAGTCAAGATGGATTCATGTCATATTTAAACTCCTTGGAATATATTGTTAGATTAATTCCTTGTATTATTATGCATTTGGTTACTACTTGTGTACTGGTTAATATGGGATTTACTTATCGGACATTATAGAATTTTTATAATTTGGTAATGATAGGCTATAGCAGTGGCAAGAGAAAGAGTAAACTTTCTGACTATTTATGAAATTGCTTAGTTCTTTTCTCTCTATATATTTATTATTCTCAAATATAATAGATAGTATAAATGGGTTTTAGGGTTTGTGTGTAGTTAGGATCTCTTTTGAAATTATTGAAATGGTTTGGGGAGGGGTTGGAATAAAGTGGAGCTATGTTAATAATGGTTTAAGGATTTTGAAAACCTGAAATAGGTGAGAATGAACAAATAATTTTTTAGTGCAATATATATTGTTATGGGTGGATTGTGAGTCCTTTGGCATTTTCACCAAGCTGAGCAGATTTTGTTGAAGATTTTTGAAGGTCGAGTTTTCGATGTAGGCTTAAAAATAAAGGAGGTTGTCGAAACAATTTTACAAGATTTTGAGGATAAACTAATCAATCTAAATGAACTTTAAGGTTTGAGATTTTCTTTTAGAATCCTTTGTAGTTAATAAAGTTTTAGTTTTGACAATTACGAGGTTTTAATTTTAATTATTTATTAATGGTGAGATTAAAGCTACTAGATTATCAGAAAATTAAAATAATCCAAAGTCGGTCAAATGCCCTAATTAGGTGGGGTTTGACAACGTTAGTATTAGAGCCTAGGATTCTAAAAGAATCTAGTTTACTAAAGATAAGTAAGTGATTAGTTTGGAAGTATCGCGATCGAATGGGATTAAAAAGCTTAAAAAATTTTATGATTAAGTTATATGCATATTATATTATGGAGATATTGATGGATATAGGCTTGCTGAACCACTTTTCTTGCCATTGTTATTGCGAAAAACTATTAGTGGGTAGCAAAAGCCAAGTCGGGGATTTGGCAAGGGCAATAGAGATCCACAATTTATGGATTCAAGTAGGTATTTAAACTTGGTTGGGTGGATGTTAGTATTGTTAAGTATTTCACAAGTATAGGTGGTAGCTTACACACTTATGTTTTCTATTGCTTAGGAAGTTTCTACCGTCACTTCAACCACTTAGGACAAGTAAGCTATCTTTGCAATTCGTTCCAGACTTGAACCCATTATTGCAAATCTAGTTCACGCTAATCCAACTGTGGCTAGTGGAATGTCACGTGAGGAAAGGCAAGAAGAGTTTGTTACCATCATATCGGTGACTAAACCAAACACATTGTAGGAGTTTCGAGATAAGGTTAAAGCTTATGTGACTACACAAACTTTTCAGCCCAAATAACGAAGATATTAGGGCGCCATGGAGTCAAGGTTGGGCTTAGGTTCTATGGGTAAGAAAAGATTTACTTCTAAGTTTGACTCAAAGTCTCAAAAGATATAGTAGAGCGGAGAACCATCGTTCTTATCTTTAACACCTGTCGTCTTATCATATGTGCATCATAAAATTTTTTGAGGCAACCAATAGACCTTCAAAGTTGATGCAAATAGGTTTAAGACGGACACAATCACATTCATTTCAACCTTCGGTTTGTAGTGGTACACCTTAGTTGCAGAAGAGTAGAGGTAAGGGTTAAAGATCTCGTGGACAGACCTTAAGTCAACAATTGACAACTAGTTAAGAATCTTTGGTAGGTAGTAAACCTACAATTCAAGATTATCTTTGAAATTCGAGTGTAGTTACGTGTTTGGATACAAAAAAAAAAAAGACATTATAAGAGTGCGTGTCCACAACTTTTAGGAGCAACCTCGAGTGTGTTACAGACTCAAGAACATATCAAGGAACATATTCAGGTGGTGATTGAATGAGATTTAGATGCAAGTCATAATCTTATCGAAAGTACAATTTCAGTTTGTGTTTGTGTAGTGATTGAGTTAGGGTTAACTCCTGTGTGAGTCCATATCCATCTTGCACTCAAACCAATAATTAGAGATAATGTGGATCCCCAGTTTATGTGTGAAAAGTATGTTGTTGAGATCTCTAGACACGAGATAGCCATTGATCTCCATGTGTTGGAGTTACTAGAGTTTGATGTGTTATTAGGAATGGATTGGCTTATGGCTTATCATGCACAGTTGAATTGTTTTCATAAGACCATGTTCTTTTATATTTCGGGTTGTTTAGTTTTACATACGTTGGAATATCGTCTAAGTTGCTTTTGACCAGAGTTAGGTAACTATGGAAGATGAAATGGAAACTCTTGTTGGAAGTATTAGTTCAGAGGTAAGACTTGAAATTAGATTGGAGGAGATTCCTGTGTTTTGTGAATTTTTGGACGTATTTCCTGATGATTTACCTGAAGTTCCACTTTCAAGAGATATTGATTTAATAATTGATTTGGTTCCTGGAACTAAGCAAATATATGTTCTTCCTTATAGGATGGCTCTGAAGGAATTGTAGGAGTTGCAGAAATAGCTGAAGGAGCTGTTGAATAAAGAATTTATTAACCGAATATTTCATCGTGTGGTGCACCAATCATTTTTGTAAAAAAGAATGACATTAGTTTGAGGCTTTGCGTTAATTATAGATAGTTGAATATGGTCATTATTCAGAATAAATATACATTGCCTCGAATTAATGATTTGTTTGATCAACTGAACGGGGCCAAATTTCTTTATAAGATAGATCTTCATTCTAGTTATCATCAATTGAATTTGTTGTTATGTCATTTGGGATGACTAATGCTCCAGTGATGTTTATGGATTTTATGCAGAAAGTGTAGAGGACGTATCTGGATCACTTTGTGATAGTGATCATTGATGGTATTTTGATATACTCCAAGACTCGCAAGGATCATAATAATATCTTTGAGTTATTCTCCAAACGTTGAGAAAACATAGGTTGTATGCTAAGTTAAGCAAATGCGATTTTGGTTGTTTGAAGTGAATTTTTTAGGTCATTTTATTAGTACTGAATGAATTTCAGTGGATTTGGTTAAGATTGAGGGTATCATTGGTTGGTCGGACTTACCACAGTGACTGAGATACAAAGTTTTATTGGTTTAGTTGGTTATTATCATAGATTTGTAAAATGTTTTTCTAAGATAGCTACTTCAATTACTAAATTAACTCAGAAAATGTCATGTTTGTTTAGTCAAATGAATGTGAAGCTACATTTTTTGAATTAAAAAATGTTTGACATCAGCACTAGTTCTTGTACTACTTGAACTGGGGAAAGGGTTTACAGTTTATATTGATGCATCGAAAGTGGGATTGGGTCATGTGTTAATGTAAAATGGCAGGGTAATTGTTTATGATTCTAGAAAATTAAAAAATTCATGAGAAGAATTATCTTGTTCATGATTTGGAATTAGCGATAATTGTGTTTTCTTTGAAGCTGTGGAGATGCCATTTATATGACGAAAGTTTTGCCCTATTTGAAAGACTTTGATTTTAGTCTTAAATACCATCCGAGTAAAGTGAGTGTTGTTGTGGATGCACTGAGTAGGAGGAGTGCTGAAACATTGTGTTCAGTTAGTTGATTGACTTATGAGTAAGACTTGCTCGAAAAAGTCTTAGTTATGACTTTCTCAAAGATTCCTGAGGATAATTATGAATCAAGTTGTGCTCAGCTTAAAGTGCAAATCGTCTCTATTTGGAAAGTGATAGTGTGTTAGTAAAATGAAGTGGATTATGGGAAGTTCAAGGGGTTTACTGAGGACAGTAATAATCAAGATTGGGCTAAGTTTATGAATCAAAGTTTGAAGCTTAAAGGCAACTATAGATTCCATCGATGGCTAAGATTCGGGATGAGATGTTAAGAGAATCTCATCGATCGAGATACAGCATTCATCCAGGCATGATCAAAATGTATCATGATATGAAGCCATTGTATTAGTGGTAAGGGATGTGGGTGATTATGTAAGGAGATGTGAAATTTGGCAATAGGTTAAAACCAAATGGTGAAAACTTGGAGGTATGTTGCATCCACTTCTTATTCCCACTAGAAATGGGAACATATTATGATGGATTTTGTTACTTATTTGCCTACTACATAGAGAAAACATGATGCGGTCTGGATTATTGTTCATAGATTGACAAAGTCTGCTCATTTTCTTCCTATATCCATTTCGGATACCATTACACAACTAAGCTTATTTTGTGAGAGAGAGGTGGTTCGCTTGTTGAGAGTGTCATTGATGATAGTTTCTGATTGTGATACTCAATACACATTGAGATTATGGCAGAGCATACCGGAACAGCTCAGCACTCAGTTTCATTTTAGTACTACATTTCATCTATGGGTGGATGGTCAGATTGAAAAGTTAATCCATGTGTTGGAAAACATGCTTAGGGCGTGTATATTGAAATTTGGAGGTTCATGGGAAAAATACATACCTTTGTGTGAGTTCTCTTACAATAACAATTATTAATTGTGTATTGAGATGACTCCGTTTGAGGTTTTGTATTGGAGACCTTGTCATTTTCCTATGATTGGCCTAAATTGGAGGATTTGGCAGAGTTGGGGTCACAGATGGTTCGAGATTACACTCAGGTTGATAAGTGGATTCATCTGAAATTGAAAGCTGCTCGGGAAAGGCACAAAGATTATTATGATCTTTATCACCGGTTTGTGGAATATAGTGAAGGAGATTAAATTTATTTAAAAGTCTCACCTCATAAAAGCCATTACAGATTTGGATTGAAAGGAAAGCTCTCTCTCATATTTATAGGATCTTTTGAGATTATTAAACAAAATGGGAAGTTTGCTTATAGACTTTCATTACCGCCTCAGTTAGCCGAAGTTTATGATGTATTTCACGTGTTTATGCTCAGGCGGAAGGAACTTAATTCATATCACATAGTAAAATGGAATTATTTTGATTTATAGGGTGATGTGTTATATGAAAAGTGACCTATATTGAATGTCGATAGGAAGGACTAGAAACTTCGAAATAAAGAGATTTCACTAGTTTTGGTTGAGTGACAATTTCATGGTGACTCAGAGCTAATATGGGAACTAGAGACGTATATGAGAGAGCATTTTCTGGAAATCAAACTAATTCCATTGAACCAGTGAAATGAAGATTTATAGGTAACTTTATTTTTGTGTGATATGTGCCTAGTGTTGTGTACTATTATATTATTCTATTTTGTGAAATTTAAGTTAAATGAGTAAATTTGAGATTTTATGATGTTTTTGTCCCGAAATATGTATTAAAATGAGTCCCGATAGATTTAAGAAGTTGACTCGAACTATTGTTTCAAATTTTGCAAAAACAATTAAGTTTAAAAATTCGAGTTTTGGACTTTATATAGATTTAACAAGCTGACGTGGGTCCCACACCTTAATTTGCGTGTAAGATGGGTTGTCTGAGAGTTTTGGAGCGCTTTGGTAAATTCTCCAATTTTTGGCGAAATTGGGGTGTTTTTTACGGTTTAATTCAGACATATAAATAAGGAGATAATAACGAGATAAATAGCAAAATGTGAAATGACCTAAAAGGGTATTTAATTTATATAGTTAAGGATATAAAGGAGGGGCAAAACCAATGAAATCGATCCTTTTAAATGGTGTGTACCACTGCTTCATCTTTTTCATTTCTCTCTCTCTCTATCTTTGTTGTTGTTGGTGATTGAATTGAAAGCCGTGAGTTGTTGTGGTGGTTGTTGTGCCATTGAAGGCGAGCTATGGAAACTTATTTTTGTGAATTTTCAATAAAAAAGGTGTTGAGGGAGGAGTGACTAGAGGAAGAAAAATGAGGAGGGGAAAACAGTGAGGGGGAGCCATGAGCTCTCTTGCCCAACCCCAATAGGGTTGGGCACCCCAAACCATAAAAAAATGTAGAAAAGGGAGAATGGATGAAACAAAGGGCATCTCAACAATGAAAATCATGGTTTGGTCTCTAAATCGGGGCGAAAACGAGTTTGACTTAATTGAGCCGAATCGGGCCTGGTCAAGGGATGAAACCCATCATTTTTATTAAAAAATGGTTATAATTCGAAAAAATGAATAAAAGATCCATGGAAATTAGGGATTTTATAGAAATTTAAGATTTTGGGATTTTCTTGAGGATTTATATCGGGGATTTTATCTCGTAATGAGTGTTACGTCATCGAAAATGTCTGAAGTTTGGAAAATTATTTAAAAGCCAAGCCTAGGTTAATTGTCAGTTCCAAATTATTTAAAAGCGAGGATAAGATTTAAGTTCGGAGCCAGACACAAAATCAATAAATATATAATAAATTGTATCGAACTTGTAAATTAGTAAAAAATATAGGACATAAGAGAATTTAAATTGAAACGTTAATTAAAGCGCAACTAATTGGTGGACTAGAACTTGTAAATTAATTATAGGACCGAAATTGAAACGTTGTGTGGAGACCTAGAGCAAGCAAATCTCAATATCACGTTTGTAAACTTTAGTAAATCCTATAGTAACCTATACATTATATGATTATCATTTCGTGTAAATTGCATTAATCCTTGATATTGCACATGTGTTGTATATGCATACACCATAGGGAGGATAAGGTCGATTCGAGTCTCCTTATAGTGTTTACTTGACTATGTGTACAGGGTAGAACTATATAGTGTCCACTTGACTGGGCATACTGAGTTGAACTATATAGCGTCTACCTAAATGTGTGTAAAGAGTAGAACTATACTATGCTTGAGGGGCTAAAGTCATTGATACTTTACATCACGTGGTTATCATGAGATCGCGTTGAACCAAATCATACTCTAATAGACTCGAGGAACGACACTCATTTGGTTGTCTTCTCTGGGCATGAGTCCTTATTACTATTTACTTACCACTTTTGGAATATAGTAGGTTTATTTTTTATATTTTGGACTTTACAAATGATATATATACTTGTTTTTTTGTTTACCTTAGGGTTCATTTGGGGTTGTAAGACGTTTGATACATGTACATAACATTTTTTCTCACCATTTGTCACTAGATATATATATATATATATATATATATATATATGAGATCTATTTTTGCAGGATTTCCACATATATTCATGTCCCGACCATCATTTACTTATTTAATTTTCTTTAAATATTTTTAAATTATGCAACGTAAATATTAAGACTTGTTAAACTAAATAACAAACCAAATAAGAAACTAATGATTGATTAACTTGGATTAAGGGGTGACTAGGCTTGCGTTTAATCTACAAGGGTTGACCAAAGGTCCACATAGGTTTAGACTAAGCGAGGCACAGTTTGTGGGGTTTGGAGCCATCACAGTTGGTATCAGAGCATAGCTTTATAACTTAACTCTATGTAACCTATAACTCATAAAAAGTTCAAATTTAAAGTTAGGACACAGTTGAATTTAGAGTTGAAAATCCTATAAACCTGACTTAGAGTTTTAGTTGGGAGTGAGGAGAGTTAGGGGAAACTAAGTTTGAATTATACATGTTAATTGATTGATATGTATTATATATTATTAAAGATAGTTATGAAAATTGATCAAAGCTCGATATTCGCTTTTGTAGACCGCGACGGCAGATCAGCAAGACACTAATGATCAGAGTGGAGCTACAGGTCTAGGCCCTATTGATCTAGTAGAATTTCAGCCTTTGACATAGAGGGTTGCTTCAAGGGATAGATGTCTAGATAAGATTTTGACTATTTTAGGGGACAGTTGCCATCATCCTCAAAACCTGTAGTGGTTTCCATACAGGACGCGAGTGCGCCCACACCATAGCTGACTCCATCACCATCTACAGTACATGCAGCACCAGTTACTGGCATAGTTCCCACACTACTTGAGACAGCAGCGCCAGCAATTACAGCACTAATTAGGAGAGATAGTGGCTTTGATTTGACTCTTGAGGCCAGATTGACTAGGGAGTATGAGAGGTACATACCGAGGAAGTTCAGTGGAGATTCTAATGTTGAAGGCAGAGAAGTTCATCAAGAGTAACGATAAGATCCAAAGCCTTTTGAGGCTAAAGGATAGCAAGAAGCCTGAGTTGGCAGCTATTTCCTTCTCATGAGACACAGACTTCTGGTGGACTAACCTAGTAGAAACTACAGGAGAGTCGCAGACATGAAAGGATTTCAAGAGATTGTTCAACCAAAAGTTCTTTCCATTCTTAGTGATGATCGCCAAGAGGTCGGAGTTCATGCATATCTGACTAAGGTTAGGAGAGTTCATGATAAAATATATGGGGAGATTCTAGCGGTTATTGCCTTTTGCTGATGGAGTTTTCAACACTTATAGGAACCAATTCCACTTCTTTTGTGAATGGTTATTTACAAGCGCAGCTTGACTAGAGAGGCTTTTCTTATAACGTACCCCGAGGATGGCGCCCTATGACTAGAAGAAACACCAATTGGTAATAGTTTAGAGCGTTGATCTAAGCATGGTCATGGCAGAGACAGGAAGAGGAAGAGAAACCATCAAAGGTTTGGTAAGGAGTATAATATAGGTTTTGTTACACCACATCCAGTTTATGCAATCACGTTTGCTATAACACAAGGTTTTACAAACATACCTCCATAGGCACCACGGTTTTCTCAATTAGGCAATAGTTTAGGGTTGCTGATAATAGGACTAGGGCGGAAGTGGTGGCCGACGGGACCAAAGGTTCGGACAGCTGGGCCTGAGGTCAAGATAGTAGCAGA
Source organism: Stephania yunnanensis (assembly GCA_039657365.1). NCBI lineage: Eukaryota > Viridiplantae > Streptophyta > Magnoliopsida > Ranunculales > Menispermaceae > Stephania > Stephania yunnanensis. The sequence goes on from CM077582.1 coordinate 42,291,797, forward strand.
GCGGATAGTTTGGGCAGTAGGGACCGAGGTTAGGTTTAGAGTATGGACATGAGAGGCACATGATGATCAAGTTTCCACTGCTCATTGGCATGCAACAAGAGCTCACAACAACGATATCAAGCCCAAGAGAGAGCGCACGTAGAAGCTCAGCAGACCTAAAAGTGGCGCGATAGCTTATAGAGAGTCGATTTATGTTTGTCATTGCATGATGCATACTTTGATTGATAAAAGTTTGATTGTTTCTTTTATTTATGGATGGATTGTAGATGAGTTAGGGTTGAGACCCATTAGGCTTAGCACCCACTTGATCCTCAGCATGGCTACCAGGGATAAGATTTACCCTAATATGGTATATGAGGGTTGTACTGTCGAGATAAAGGGACGCTAGATGCCTATAGACCTCAAAGTACTAGTGTTTATAGAGTTTGACTTGTTATTGGGGATAGAGTGGCTGGCAACATATCACGTTCAGTTGGGTTGCTTCAGTTAGACGGTCACATTTTGAATTCCTGAGCAGTCAGACTTTAGTTTTCGTCGCGATTCAATACAGCTTCAGAGTGCCTAAGGTAGAGTGGCTACGAACCAAAAGATGGAGATATTCACCAATATTCAGAGTACGATAGAGAAATCAAGGGCGATTAATGGAGTTGCCCTTGGTGTGTGAGTTTCTAGATTTGTTCCCTAAGTACTTACCAGGATTACCACCACCACAAGTGATCGACTTTATTATTGACCTAGTCCTTGGGATGAAACCGATTTTGATACCTCCATACAAAATGGCATCAAATGAGTTAGAGGAGCTGAGGACCCAACTTGAGGAATAAACAAATTTAAGATTTATTCATCCTAGCATGTCTCCATGGGGCGCTCCAGTACTACTTGTGAAGAAGAAAGATGGAAGTTTGAGACTCTACATCGAATACAAGCAGTTGAACTATGTTACGATCAAGAACAAGTATCCACTTCTATGAATAGATCACTTGTTTGATTAGTTAAAGGGTGCAATGTGGTTTTTGAAGATTGACTTTTATTTAGGGTACCACCAGCTTAGGATCAAGGATGAGGATAAAAAGAAGACTACTTTCAGTACATGTTATAGTCATTACGAGTTTGCAATCTTGTCGTTTGGGTTGACGAACGTGTCGATTATGTTTATGGACTTGATGTGTTGCGTGTTGAGATAGTATTTGGACCGCTTCATGATTGTATTTATAAATGATATTTTGATCTACTCCGGGACTAGTGAGGATCACGAGGGTCATCTTAGGACAATTTTACAAACATTGAGAGAGCACCAACTTTATGCTAAGTTTAGGAAGTGTAAATTTTGATTGTCAAGGTCATATTTTTTGGGCATGTAGTTAGACTTAATGGAGTATCAATGGATCCTTCGAAGGTCCGGGCAATGATGGATTGGCGTACCCCACAATCAGTGACAAACATTCGCAACTTTCTAGGTCTAGTAAGGTATTATCGTAGATTCGTGTGTGATTTCTCTAAGATTGCAGCACTAATGACAAGGTTGAATAAGAAGAATATCAAGTTTGAGTGGGATAAGAAATGCGATCAAGCTTTCATGACACTAAAGTAGAGATTGACGACAACTTTAATGTTAGTATTGTCGTAGTAGTAAAGGGCGTGGTTGTGAATACCAATACATCACATATCATATTAGGGTATGTTCCGATTCAAGGGGACAGTGTGATTACTAGTTATGTCTCGATTCATATTAGGGTATGAAGATTCATGAGAAGAACTACTCAATGCATGACTTAGAGCTAGTGACAGTAGTGTTTTCTCTGAAGATTTGGTGGCACTAGTTGTATGGTGAAAGATTTACTTTCATCACTGATCATAAGAGTTTAAAGTACCTCTTTACTTGAAGGACATGAATATGAGATAGCGTAGGTGGCTAGAGTTATTCAAGGATTACGAATTCTCCTTGGAGTACCACTTAGGAAAGTGAATTTAGTGGCAGATGCTTTGAGTCTTAAGAGATCGGATGTAGTGGTTTTCATTTGCCCGATGACACATGAGTTTGCACTCCTCGAGATGGCATATATGATGGGTTCAATTGATAATCTGACTATAGAGGTACACATTTGTAGATAGATGAGGACTCGGGTTGTCTCTATTCATAGGGTTTTAAAGGTTTAGCAGGCCGATGAATAGTTCCAGAGATTCCATGAGTCGACTGAGAGTTTAGATCATCTAGAGTGCAGTTAATCGATGAATTCGTGCTTGAGATATAGGGGACGACCGTGGATTCCATCAGTGGCTGAGTTAATTATAAAGATATTTCGGAGGCTTACCACTTACGTTATACCATTCATCCATGCAAGACCAAGATGTATCAGGATACGAAATGTCTATTTTAGTGGTCATGGATGAAAGTAGACGTAAGAGATTACGTAAGGAGTTCTGATATTTTCCAGCAAGTTAAGGCTGAGCATTGGAGGTCTGAAGGACTGTTACAACCACTTCCCATTCCTGAGTAGAAGTGGGAGCATATTGTCATAGATCTAGTCAGAACTTTACCTCGATATCCATGTAAGCATGATAGTATCTAGGTGATGGTAGATAGACCGACCAAATTTGCATACTTCTTGCTGGTTTCTACCAAACATAAGTTTGAGCAGTTGAGCTTCTTTTATGAGAAAGAGATTATTAAACTTCACCGGGTAACATTATCTAATATGTCAGATAGAGGATCGCATTTCACATCCATGTCGTGGATTCCAGCATAGTATAGCATTCCACCCGCAGATTGATGGACAGTTTGAGAAACTTTGACAAGCCCTTCTCAAATTAATGCACCACCCAGCCTAATCTTATCATTAAACCTTAACCTCCATAACGTAGGTATTAGTCAGCCTTTCTAATACACTTACCATATTAGCTACTTTTCTAATAAACCTTACACCATTCTTAAACTTAATAGGATTTAAGATTAAATTAAAATTTTACACAATTTAAATATTATTCAGCCAGAAGTCTTGACAAATTAGCGAAACAATTCATATAAAACCTAAGTATGTGGAAAAACCTGGAAATAAAGATCACATGCATATACATAATAAAAGACGATAATTATATATCAACATGTCTGGTCGGGTAACTATCTCTCAACCCATAATATACATCCCTAAGAGTATATAAAGACATATGTAAAATTCATATAACAAAATCAAAAACTACAAAATCGAACGTAGCAGCACTCTATTTTCTCAAAAGTAGTCATCGATCTTCTCCTTGCTCGATCTGCTACTCGATGGATCTGCACCCACCATTATAAAAAGGACGGTGAGTACATAAAAGTAGAAAGTAACACTAAAAGACATTTGTTCACATTTCCAAAATATACAACAAGTATCTGAAAGCATAGCAATAGTAACTATGCTGAAAAGAAATCATGCTATAAGATACTTCAGTTAAGTAAAATGAAATTGACACTCAGCTAAGTAGTAATGATCTAAGGTCATTGATCGTGAGTTACATCACATCAACCTTTTCCACTATTTAGTTTGTAATCAATTCTTTTAAGATGCCTTCACATCATTATAAATGCCCTTCCCATATGTAAATACTCACAAGTGTCCCTCACATGTGATGTGTACTTGCTAAAACCCCAGGTCTCATGCCTTATGTGTTGCACAAGCTAGTGGGAGATCCGACAACCTCAAAAGTCCAATGACCCCATGTGTCGTGCACATCTCTTTCATATCATGGTCCTAGATAAGAACTACTTTCATAACCCAATAAATGACATGGATTAGAAATCCTACAAATTTCATTGCATATCTAATGCAGAAAGGAAGATAGATTACAATACCATCATACACCTATCTAATAGCATGTTATTTCATTGGACTAGATATTTTCACAATCAAGAACGACATAGCACATAATTTAGAGTCAATGAAACCATTTAATCAGAAACCAATGCCATGATAATAAACTCATAAAAATGAAAAGAAACAACAAGTCATGGCCTATATAATACAAAGAACAACTTAGTTCAAATAACTAAAATTGAATAACAAAATAGGAATGAGAAGTAAATAAATATCTTAATCAATTTACTTACAATCCACGCAAATTTTCTAGCTAATTCGTTCTCCTAACACCTCATAACACGTATCCAAACCCTCGAGACTCTTCCCAAGCTCCTGCTATCATTTCATATGTTTTTTAGTGTGTTTAGACCTTAAGTTAGGGGATTAGAATTGTTTAGAATGTTTTAGTCAAAATTAGGAAATTGCTATTGTTGTGTTGTTAGAGCACCTAGCGCACTGAGTGACTTGTCTAGAATGTTAGTGACCTTATTAGCGAGCTAGTTAGATTTATTAGTGCGCTACACATAGGTAGCGCGCTAGCTAGCTCATCTAGAGTGCTATGTGCTGGAAAGCCTAGAATTATGCACTTAGAATTATGAGTTCTCTCCACACATAGACCACTCAAACACCTTGGGATCTCATTCCTCGCTTACCAAAGACCCCAAGACACCCCTTAACACCACAAGATCAGCCACACCTCATATATTTTATAAATTCATCCAATTAAACCAAACTAATGGTGTAAGAAGGATTACCTAGTTGATAAACACTAATAACTTGATCAACTAACTCCTAAATCAACAAGAATCCCTCCGTAGTTGTTGATATTCTCTGATATTTTTTCTCTAGCAACCTTAGCTTCTAAGTTTCCAGTTGAAATGAATTGCATGGGTTGATCTCATACTTTATAGATGTAAAGATAAGTTTGATTAATGACCATTAATCTTTACGTGCACACACATCACGATGCTAATCTAATGGCCTACATCTTGACACATTTCCACTAAATCCATCTAATTAACACCAATTGGAAACTCTATTGGTCTCTTGATGTGCCAACACGTATCTCGAGAAGTATCAATGACTAATGTTTGAACTTGATAACTTAGGTTACATCTAATATAAAAACTATAGCCATATTAATACTACTATTTAAGCTATACTAAGCTTAAATCAACTTACCACTTCACTCTCTACATCGGTCCCACGTCGACACGCATCTCGAGGTGCATCTTCACTATTATCCAACTAAATATGAATAAGAATGACTTAGTAGTCTACACATATACCATAGAATATGCATACATTGTTCGAATATAACATATATCTCAATCACATCACCTCAGTCAGTGCACGTATATCGATGTAGGTCCCACATCGCAGGTCAATGATCTTGATTAAAGAATTAAACTAGGATTAGGAATTAAGGCCGTGAAAGATCTTCCCAACTAATGGAGATTTCTCATCCTCAAAATTAAACTTAAATTGAGGTTAAACTTGTCTCAAAAAGGTATAGAAACCTATCTCACATATAGTCTTCCCACTCCCAAGTGAGCTTTGAGTCACCAAGGAATTACCACTTGATGAACATCTTTGGGATAGACTTGCCTCTCGGGTGATGTACCTTCCAGTCTAGGATCTATATTAGCTGCTCATCATAAAACACATCCTCACTTAGATCAATCTAACTCAAATCAACCATCGTTCATACACCTACCTTCGACTTAGCCAGTTCAAGCATAGAAATATGAAAGACTTGATGAATCCCAAACATCGATGGAGGTAACTTAAGCTCATATGCAACCTTCACAACCAGTCTTTTGATTTTGAAAGGCCCGATGAATCTTGGTTCTAACTTGCCTTTCAAACCAAATCTATGAAGACCCTTCCGATGAGAAACCTTTAAATACACAAAGGCTCCCTCATTATATGTGAGATCAATGTGATATGCGTCTACATATTTCTTTTGCCTCTCTTGGGCTCCTTTAAGTCTCTCGCAAATCTATCGTACCTTCTCTATGTGATCAACAACAATCTCAGGCCCTACTATCTCTCGTTCCTCTGGCTCAGCCCAACAAGATGGTGAGCGACAAGGTCTGCCATATAAAGCCTCAAATGGCGCCATCTCAATGCTAGCCTAATAATTGTTGTTTTATGCAAACTCACACAATGGTAGGTACTCCTTCCAAAATTTGCTAAACTTAAATATACACGCCCTGAGCATATCCTCAAGAACTTGAATTTGCCTCTCAGTTTGTCCATCAATCTAAGGGTGAAAGGTTGTACTAAAATTTAGGTGCGTACCATACTACTCTTGCACACTTCACCTTATTTTGGACATATACATAGCATCTATGTCTAACTTAATAGTCAATGGTACACCATGCATTCTGATAATCTCCCTCTCGAACAATATGTTCAACTGGTCAAATGTGTAGTGAGCTGCAACTGGTAAGAAATGGGGAGATTTTGTCAATATGTCCACGGTTTCCCACATGGAATTATGTCAACGGGCAGTCCTCGACAATCCTTTAACAGGCAGTCCTCGGCTTACAAGGTGGAATGGGAAGGGGCTGCAATAATCCTCTAGGTTTACGATGCCCAACCTTCACGTCCTAGCAAATCCCATAGTTATTGATAAACTCTGATATGTCTGCCGTCATCCTAAGCTACCAAGAATGTCTCCTTATGTCATGATACATCTTAGTCCTTCCTAGATGAACATTGAGTCAAGTTGGCCGTCCAAGATTACTTTAATCCCCCAGATAATATAGTCTACCTAATTTATTCTTTCAACTTTGATCTCAAAATATTTTGCATTTCCATCCTTAATAAGGCTACAAAACTAAATTTATATCCTCAATGAAACTTAATCCATGATTTGTTTAATTGGAGCAAATTAGGAAATAATACGGATTATTATTCGTATTTTTATAAAAATTTCGACAACACCTCCGTTAAATATAGCCTACAGAAAAACCTCCACCTAATAGACAGCAAAATTGGGTAGAGGCCTAAAAGGACTCACAACTCTCCAAAGTTTATAATATATATTAAATTCAAATCTACGAGTAACTTAGAGTCTCCGTAAGCTTAATTACAACTTTACAATCTCATTGTAGACCAAAACTGAAATATAAACCTCTCAGTTTTATCTTAAACTAACTTATTAGAATCTCATAACCATTTAATGAAACTTCACGTCCTACACTCACCCCAAGAATCCCCAAACAATAAATATAAACAATTTAAAACTAAAATTTATTTTAATTTATGAAGACAATCACCACAATCTTCAAGTCTTATCCACTCTTCCCTTGTCGTCATACAAACTTTGACATCATCAAAAACAACTCAAAAATGTTATGTAAGTAAATTTCTACATTGATCTATACTCATGCAACTTTTAGGCTGATTCATAGAGACATGTAATTGCATTTCTTAATAAACAATTAGATATATGCATCAACATGACATGCAATCCACTCCTTCGCTGTCTCCTAACTATAATTAGATGTCCACTTTAAAAAATAGTACAAAGAAGTATTAAGAGATCATGAAATGCAGAAATAAATTGTTAGCGTTAGACACCACTAGTCTCACTAGACACTGTAGAGGCAGAACAAAATCTAGTTTCAATCAAACCAGACTCTGAGACTAGCTTATCCCATTCACTCACTTTATATATGCATGACCTTGAATGATAAAACGCAATGTAGGCTATGATAAAATTAGTACAAAAATACCCAATCAACAGTAAATATCACTGTAGGGTTTACTTACAACTAAACCAACTTTGAGCGTAAATTTCAAGGTTCTCAGAGTGTCGGATCACCTTGAAAATGGTTCCAATAGCTTCCATGCATATCCAATCATATTATAGGTCAAGTTTCAAGTGAGATCGAATCACAAAACCCAATGAAAACTGAGGCCGAATTATGCTCAAGAACAGTTTCCAAAAACATTAATTTATATAATTGTTTCAATTGGCTTTCAACTAGCTGAATTAGGGTAACTTTTTTATCTTGAAAACCTCAATACTTCTCATGATATCCTAAAAAGAACTTGTAGTACCAATGTCATACTTTTCAGAGACTCCAAGAACACTCAAATTAGATCACTAACGAAGAAGTTATGAATTTTCCAATATGGCCTTTCAACTAGGCAAACTTTGTTTATTTAGAACTGAAAAACTTCTCCAAATCAATATTTTCCTATTTAAATCCTTAAAACTTGACAGCAAACACCATCAACCACTCGATACCAATATCAAAATATTTTCTATAGCCTGTGGACTCAAATTAGATTAAAACCAAAAATCAGTTCATCCATAAATCCAATGTAAATCAATATAAACTATAAAAACATCTCCAAAATAGTTATCAACTGATTGACATTAGTTTAGCTCATTAAAATCCTAACCCATGTCGATGGGATTTATTCCAAATCGATGCACATTGATCCAATACATCAATTCATAACTATCCTTATCAATTTCTATCAAAATTGCGCAAAAGAAATTAAAAAATTGCGAGAATTCAAATTGAACTGAGAAAATGCCATAAATTGAGAATTTAGCAAATTGTGAGCCAAATACCTTGTTTCCACAGCATAAACATAGCTCGAACGGACCATTTCGTGATGCTCTATAATTTTTCGGAAAGAAAACGAGCAAAAATCGGACGTTAAGAGAGCACGGAGTGAAAACCCGAGTTAGAGGGTTTAGAGAACGAACGTTTCAATCGTTCTCTGTTGATTAGAATGAAACCTTCGTTTCATTTAATCTTTCATATATATATATATATATATGTAAACCCTCAACTACTTATCAGCAGCTTAATTTCTATTTATTTATTAGTTTCCAAAATTCTTATTTTGACATGTTTTGGCTTTCGGTGCTCATTTTCGGTCATATTTTTCACCAAATTGAACCAAACTTTTAACAAATAGTCCATTTTCATAAAATGTCCATAACATTGATTTTTGTCATACCAAAACCCTAAAAATCTTAACTTCATGCAGGATACACCAATTACTTATTGACTAATTTGAATGCAATCTCGGTCTCGACCATCGCCAATCGACGCAAAACTCGAGGCAAAGTCTTGTATCAATTTCGTTCTCACATTTCATTACTACAATCCCAACATGCACGCAAACTTAAGCAAAATCTTCATATGAGGATTAACACTTGGTTAATTAGTTTTCGAACAACTGATAATTTATTTTCAATCATGCCCTTCAAATACGCACTCGTAACCCCGAGTATAAAAAACTGAGGATAAACCTCAACACAACCCTACTACGCGACAAAATACCTTATAATACATACATTACGCACACAACATATAAAAATAAAATATACAGCATATAAAAATAAAATATATCTTATGATCTTTGGTCCATAATGCATAGGTCCCACCTCGGATACTTAAACTCCCAAATTAAACCTGAAAATACTTAATTAACATCCTAATCGAGTTTTTTAGATTCTCGGATATCACAATCTTCCCAACTAATTAAAAATCTCGTCCTTGAAATTTAAACTTACAGCTTACTGAACCAAAAGATATATGAGAAAACGATCTTTCATATATAACTCTTTTAATTCAATACTGTAGAAAGCATTTCCAAGCTGAACTGTTAAGTGGACTCAATCACTTTTGTTGTATTTAACATCTCAGTGGTAGAGATCATAACCATTTCAACTTTTCATTTCAATTCCTTAGTTTAATGAAAAGTTTCTCTGTTACTTTGCCAATCTTGGGAATTTGTGAACATACGAAGCGTTAACAATCAACTTTATCGTCCAATAAACCTTACCTTACTTCTCATCTCATACCTTGAGTCCTATTCAAGAATCAATAATTAGAAAGATATAGCCTATCTTGCTTTTTAATAAAAACATTTTTATTCTTAACTAAATACAATTCCATAAACTGTTGATAATTATTTCCATATCTACCAAACTCCAGTACGCATCTCAATTTTTTCTCATCACTAATCATCCTTATTAGAATTTTCAATTGACCAATTCTTAGACTATCATCTGTTTAAATATGAGTGATGCAAATAATATTTGAGCATGATATTAGATACTAAGTAAAGTTGTGTAGCTATCTAATCCATTATCATTTCAACATTTCTCAACAGAAACCTGAAATTACACAAGTTATCTCATGACTATAGATCTCTAATTACATCTGTCATCCCATGATAAGATATCTTAAATTTCAATCCGATTAGAAAATGAAACCTAATATATTGTGCAACTCCCACTCATTCTCTAAATGTCTACTCACAATATCATTTATATTATGGACTAGAAAAGCAACTACCAATTTCAACTCATCGGCCAATTCAATTATCTTTTCTTTTGACTAGTTAGAAAGTTGATAACTTTTCTAACTTCATCAAATCATTCTCTATCCATGAGTTCACCAAGAACTTCATTCCATTCAATTTCTCATTAATCTCAGTTATTTTTGTTCACTAGACTACTCTTATTACCTGAATAGATATAGTTATCCTTAATTTGAGTAGACATACATATTTAAACAGATATACCGACATATTTCATGATTATACTTTCATAGTATAACTTTTAACTTATGTCGCATATAATTTTATAAATATGTTATCTCTTTTTCATTTCTACTTAATTACGGTCAAAGAATATTCAATCCTTCAAACTTACAAAGTCAGATACTTTATCCTATATTCATCATTTTCAACCAATACAGATAATACTAACTAACTGAGTTGTAAGTTGTACATCTCTTTTCATTTATTTGTATTTTCATTACCATTTCGGGTATCTTACATCAACTCCAATTTAAAATAACCTCATGTTTTTAAAACTTCACAACTGATGATCACGTGGTGTAGCACTACATTTGAACCAATATACAACATATTCACTAATATCAATTATATATTACTTCGGTTCAAAACTTTCAACTTTTGAAGGTTGAGTCCTAATAAGATCCTTATGAAGATATATCGCGTTCCATCAAACTTATAGTTTGACATCCTAATTGGATCAGGACTCATTGACTTGAAATTTCACTTTTTCATGTGTATGTGAGAATTACTTGACCATTTAGTTACCTATACTTAAGCTTTCAATTGATTCCAATGAAGCTTCATAGACTCTTTTATTGTGATTGTCCCCTATTCATTCGATTATTCAAAGATAAGTGAACACATTACACTAATCTTCTACCCTGTAAATGAATCTTGATTATGACATGGAGTTATTCAGACTTTTGATCATGCACAACTACTCCGGTATCAAGCATTGACTAAAAGAGTTTATTCGTGTCACTTCTAGCAGTCATAAGTCATCTCTACATCTCATTTTATTTTATACACAGAGTCTATTCCATTTGATTTTTGCCAATCTAAGCTATTCTCACATTGATCCCAATCTTAGTCCCTTTATAAACAAACCACGACTTTTGCTCGACAACCAAGCCACTTACAGCTCCTTAATCTGGACATAGAAAAGTAATTTATATTTCTTCCTTTTTCGAAAATATAGCTAAAGGAAATGCGACTTCTTATGATCATTCAATCAATTGAAGTCTTCCTTAGTTATACTCAATTCAAAATAGAGAAATTTTGCGACTCAAATAGTTAAACCGTTTGTTACTACCTTAATTTGTTTATGTTAGTATCAGGTTTCTCAACTTTTCTTTTTTAAGAAAAAGAAATTCAGTACCTTTCAAGAGACTATGTAAGATAACTTTGTATCTTACTGTTCATCAAATTATTTTTGATGAATCCATTTGTACATTGTTATTCATCTGAAAAGATAGAAAAGTTAGAATTTCCAAACTATTGATCAACTAACGACTAATCAAACTCTTAAAGGGTATTGTTTCAATCCTTAATTCATGTAAATAGGAATTCTTGCAATATATAAGCTCATAATGACGCCCTATACAAATCTCTTACTGATTTTTAATCAGTACATCTATCTCTTGCTTAATTATTTTTTAAGTTGTAGTCGTAAGAGTCATAACTTAATTTTGCTAAAAATGATTATTGGGTACTTTGAATCTCGAACCATAATCGCTTATTTTGAAGTTTAATAGCTAGTCGAAGCTATTATTAGACCATATCACCAATACTTTAACTTCTTACACGTTAATCTTATCACTACAATTTTCATTTTTCAAGTTTGAGATTTTACCGAACTTTGTTTCTTCAAAACACCTAATCTGGCGTTAACAAAGATTACTTTTAACTCGTGTATTTTAATTTGTTTTATCAATTCTTTATTCGACTTATAGAACCACTAGACTCAATGTCGCTTATGGATAAGTAACTTGAGTAATAAACAATCAAAAGTTTTAGTACTTCTTTTTAGAAGTAATTTGGTTGTTTTAAATCATGGTTCTATTACGATTTTTACTTTTTGTTTCGAAAAAGGAGAATAATTTACTTTAAAGTATTTTATTTGTATAGAAACTGACTTAGACAACTTGATTGATCCAATCATAATCCCATTATGATTTTTAGTGTATTATTATAATCTCAAAAAGTGTAGTAATATTATTTTTGAAGAAAATATTTGTATAATTTTTTTAAAATGCAAGAAGTGCATTTTTTAGAATTTAAACTATCATTATTAAGGAAAAAATATACTTTTTTTGCTCAAGTCAAACAAAAAAATAAAGTGCAAAACTTTTACACTTATATTTCCAATGATCTTTTCTCAAAATATATATATATTTCCAATGATCTTACTTGATTCTTTTCTACCACTAAAGGATGATTTATTTACCTATTTATTATGTTGATATTTACTTAATTATTCGTTATGTTACTATCTTGAAAGTAATTCATTAATATGTCTATATGTTTTTTTACTAAAATACAAAAACACTTTTTAAAAAATTAGTAATAGTTCTTAAGAAAAAAAATATAATTATTTATTCTTATAATAAAGTGCAAAATATTTGTTTCATTTTAAAAATCACAATAATATATTAGTATCATCAAAATTATGTTTAAGAAGTTTACAAAAGTCACTAAAAATCTTAAATGTTGATAAAAGTCATCATAATGAAATCCACATAAAAGTTTATCAAAATCTTTAAAAGTCTACTAAAATATAAAACTTCATAAAAAACATTTACTTATAAAAGTAAGCAAAAGTCTATTAAAATCTCAATTGAATACACCCATGTTAATCTCTCACATCACCAAGAGCATTTATAAATTATAGAAAGTATAATCGAAGATAATTACTAACAGCATAAAGTATAATCGAATAACCAACTTAGGAATGCAAAATAGGAGGGTAAGGGATATTTTCATCCTTTTCACACTCGTCTAATCTCTGAACGAATAAAAAATCCCCATAGGTAAAAAAAAATTATCCCATTTAATTCTCTATTGGGGATCCCAACGGGAATTCTCGCAACGAATCACTACGGGGAAATATATTTCCCCAATTAATTTTTTCAAAAAAGAATTATAAAAACTAATGTGTCAAAAAGACACATATATATGTAATTGATGTTTTTAAATAGTATTTATACACATAATAAACATATGTCTATTGTTAGACTTATAATTAATGTAGTTCAATATTTGGTATAATAAGGTTTTGCAATTTTTTTTCATTTGATTTTAAATTTGTAAAATATAAATATAGTTACAAACAATTCAAAACAAAAATATATAATTAATGTAGTTTGGTAATAAAAATATTTTATTTATTTAACAAAATAAGTTAAAATTATAAATCTCATTAGAGTTTCTTTGTGATGTGTATCACTAGTATTTTGAGGCAAAAACCATGAAATATTATTGAGGTAGAAACCATGAAATATTATTGAGGTAGAAACCATAAAATTCTCCATACTCGTTCTCTTTGCGGGGATTCCACGCCCCGCTTCCATCCCTAAACCAAACCAATTGAAGAATTGAAGCTCTATTTTTTCCTTGTAAGAGACTCCATTCTCCTCAAGGCTTAAGCGAAGTCTCAAGTTTGAATTTCATAAAGAAAAAACTTGAGTTGAGAAAGTCGAGCCCAACAATGCCCGAGAATGGATCGTGCACTTGCACACACGTGATGAACATGCACACCAAACCACATTCACCAATGTGGCACAAACTGATGACCGCGTTATGCACCTCAAGACATGCAATCTCACATCCCAAGCATATGTCACATAGAAGGATGTGTTTCGAAGAGTGTTCACCAAGAACATGTACCATTTCCCAAAAAAAAAACCTTACACCAACCAAAAAAAAAAAAAAAAAAAAGATTGAATCAAATAATTTTTTATTTGAATTTTCCATCAAATTTCATATCATTGGTAAACTTTGACATTTTTAATCACTCATCATCTTAATGGTGTAGCTAGACCAGCTTAGATTTGGATCTTGTCCCTGATACTGGCTGGATTTTAACATATATGTGGCAGCTTGTTAGAAATTTCATGACACTAGTTCTCAATCCCAAAGAAACAATTATTATATAATCCATGCATTTTCATTCCTTCATCCATAAAGGCACACTCATAAAACTTGCATTATTGTTAGTGCAAAAATAAGAAATTGCTTTGTTACTATTTTTATGAATTTTGAGGCCTTGAATAACTAAAAATAGCAAAGAGAAATAGAAAGTGACATATCTTTCCTAACACATTCATCATGTCGAAGAAGAGGGACTTCTGTCTGCAGCACTATATATACATATATATAGATATATATATATATATATATATACGCAATTAACTTTTCTTTGGGCAAATCGATCTTGTCATTTGATATTTACTGAATTGTGAAGATGAAACAAACAAGTCCAGAATAACAAATGCCTTTGGGCCTCAACAAACAAACAAAGAGCAAACAAGGATTGAATTGTAAAACAACAAAAAATCAAAGTATCCAGCATCTGCATCCTTGTGAATCTTGGGGCCCTTCAAACCATCGATCCCAGTAAGGATTCGAAGGGCCAGTCGTTCTGCCAGACCAGAATAGTAAAGATCAATAGAATTATATCACCATGCAAATTAATCCGTAGTGATTTTCTGAAGTACAATTGAATACTGTTTTCATTAATAATCATTGGATCTTACTCAAATGGCCATGAATGAGATTTTTGTAGCCACCATGGTGGTAACACTAATATATGTGTGCATGCTTGTGTGCAAACGCATATGGATTAGGAAAAGGACCAAATGTATAAATGAAAAAAGGGGAAGAGAGTTGTTACACTGGAACGAGTGGATCCGGTCGAGAGTCTATCTGAAGCAGCAGTCTGCAAGACAAAACATAAGTCGCTAAATATAGTATTGTTATGGTCCCTCCAATTCAAAAAACCATTTAGTATATGAATTCTTGTTCTTGTCTAGCTCTCTGTAAGTTTCATACTTACTCCTGGCACGCAGCAGAAACGTTTTCTGTTCTGTCTAGCTCTTCCAACTCATCCTGCACACACAATATATTGATAAGACTAAAGGAAAGAAACAGAAAAAATTTAGAATTAACTGTTGAAGTAGGGATTTCAATCTCAAACTGGGTAAGACTCTATTCTCGGTTAACCAACAAAGCCCTAACGAACTATTATTACTTTGAGCAATAATACTATGAATAATTCCAATTAACATCACCCTTTCCACTTTTTCACACTAGTGACACAATTGTCAAGTGGATCGCTATAGTTGACTCATATGCACTTAGTTGTATATTAAATTTAAAACACATATGAAACATCAAGGTGACATTGGAAAGGAAGAAATCCATGCACGAGATCTTGTAGCACTTATTGAATACGGCCCAATAACCATCAATTATCTTTATACAGAAAAATAAAATAAAAATAAAGACAACTCATATGATTAGATTCACTTCATAGATGATCTTCGACCTCATGATTCTAGGCAACAATTAAGGGTCATAAGGTCCTTGTCAATCATATAAAAAGAGCTGAAGCCAAAAAAAAAAAAATTCTTATTCGTACAAATGAAACTTTGAGCGTGGAAAAAAAAATAACAATAATTCATTTATCAAGTTTATTCCCTGCAAAACCAATTGCACAAGGTCCATTCCCTGAAATATTAATAGCACAAAGTCCTTGGGACCTGTTTGGTTCAAGAATTAGTGAACGTGTGGCTCTAAAGTTTCAATAGTAAGAAAGTTTCTAGAACTGCAGCTGCTTTTATATATTTAGATAGACTATTGACCAATTCAAGACCACCTAGGCAAGAAAATCTCAGAGGAATAAATCACACCGTGAAGTCCAATTATATCTTTTTCACAACATAAGGCAGTGCTTCGCGTATATATCACCAATAGTAATCTCTTCACCAACTTCCAAGATAGCAAAATGCATATATGTTATCAACCACCAGATTCAGAAAGATACCAGTAACCAAAAGCTGTGTAGTTATTTTGAACACCGAGGGAAATAAAATCAATAAACACTCAGTGAAGTTATTTCACCAGATGAGGCGGACCAAATAAGTTACAACTTACAAGATGCCTCAAAATATTATTTTTTCACATAAACACAGCCTTTGATAAAGTTTGATGGCTAAAATTAAATATTCGAGGCTCAATACTTCAAATTATGTAGAGAAGAGGACAGCTGCAACCATAGCTTTGGAATCTCAGAATTAAATCATAATGAGGCTAGGTGAATTGAATCAGCAATCAGCTCATTAAAGCATGTGATTCATTAATACATGCAAATCATACTAGAATAGTTGCACATGAATTAAGACACAGAATGGCATTCTAATAACTAGAACAACCACTTCATACAGTTCAACCGAACTTATTACCTATCCAGTTACTGATCAATTATCAATTTATTTTGATTCACCATTGATTTAGTTAAACTAAGAACACAATTTAGACCAACCATTTATACTTCACAAATCCAATTCATATTGTTTTGAAATAATTAGAAATATGAATCGGATGATTCACCAAATTTGAAGTGGATGCAAGTGAATGCCTACAGACTACAGTCCTGGATCAATTACTATGCAGCACAACTGACACGACATAAAAAATGAATACGACTGCTATAGCAGACTATATATTAATGACAATGAGGAAATCAGACTATGGGCAAGAGTTTCAAGAGGGGATTCATAACAATTAATGATGAGAAATAAATCATACAGGCTCTAAATAGGAAAATTAAGCTGGCAAATTACCAGCTAAACTTAAAATAGTCTTGGCCACCCTAGAGTTTTAAGTTTCACAGATCACTATGATATTTTTTTAGGTTTACCGTTTAGCAACTTCTTCAGAGGTTAGAAACTTTTTTTTCATTTTTTACAATTTACAATACTATTGAAATTATTCACATGTATTCTAAGAGTTGCAAAAACAAACATACAATACACTTTTTACACATTAACACCAGCTGTTATCTATTATAACATGCTTTATAGCTATCATATTTGATATTTCCATATGCAATAATATTAGGTCTGATATCTACAAATATATCCATATAATGGAAGTTTGTTCTTTTTGCAATGCATAGATTAGTAGGATCTTAAATTAGTTTAAAGAAGTAAACAAGTTTCAAATATTTATTTTCTACTATTCTTTTTTGATTATTTTCTTCATGTTTCTTCAAATCATTGCGATTGAAAATGGAATAAATTGATATTTGTTCTTCATGTTTCTTCAAATCATTACAACTACTACTAAAGGGATTCTTTCAAAATCCTATAAATCCTTCATAATCAACACATCTCAAGGTATCCTAGGTATACATTTAAACTGTTGAATCTATTCAAATTTAATAGTGTCGAGTTTTCTAACTAGGGCATTTGTCGACCATCTTCGGAAGTGTCTGAACCCACAACAACCCCTCCTTAATTTTTGAATCGGTTGGGGCTACTCGTACGTTTCTTTAAGTTCCTATATTTCTAAAATTCTACAAGAACCCCAAAAACTCAGCTCAATGTGTTACGAAAGCCAAAATTGTAGAAGTCATAGTGGATGTTGCAATCCCAATGTAAAAGGCTTAATTTTAATATGTAAAATGAACGCATTTTTCACTGACGTGCTTGTACAATTAAAAAACTTTAAAGCTTTGATCAAAATTCTTTAGAATGCACCAAAATTGAAAACAAGAAAGAAATTTTTTATTTACTTAAAAAAAAAAAAAACCCTCTTCTTTACCATTTAACTAGCTCAAGTATTATCACCAAAAAAAAAAAAAAAAAACACTAGCTCAACGGTCATCGACCATTTGCCTTGGGTGCAGTGGTTGGGACCTACTAGTTGTTTAGTTGTGCCTCGTTAAGGTTATAGGTTCCAATCTTCTAACTTTTAGACACATATTTCTAGTATGGTGGGGCGTGTCATGACTTACAAAGAGCTCTTAAAGCTCTTCCACTTAGCCTAAAATGGGTGTCTTGTCTTCATACTAACACTTAGGTAAAAAACACAACCAAAGTTGGCGCGTACTTATCCAAAGTAGTGGCACCGCTGAACTTCAAGAGAGAAGCTATCACAATTAAAATTATTGAAGTTGATATGTTTGAATAGAAAAATATTAGATAATAATCCCCTATTTTAGATATACAAAAAGGGGAGACACCGTATTAATCTTTTGCACACCCGATTGCATTGCTTACAAGATAAATGGTTTGAGCTTTATGGAATATGGACCACTGGAATGGAAGGTTGTATATTATTCAAGATGGGCCTTATAGCTCTTTGGGTTGACCATATCCTTCTAAATAACTTATTATTTTTTAATTATTTGTAAATCGAATTAACAATTGGTTTTAGCGGTTAAAAGTTGTTAACTATTAATTGTTATGACTTCTTAAATTTTCGAAATGATTTAAAGTCAAATATTAAAAAAGTTGCTTATGTCCATGAAAGCTGCAATATTCTTTATATAAATCAATTTTCAGTTTTCTTCATTTTTCAAGTAGATGGACTTCCAGAATTTTTGAACTTTGTGTTTATGAGTTTTCCAAGAGAGAAAAATCCGTAAAGTCCTATGGAATCTCTCAATGAGTCAATTTCACATATGGTTATCGAACTTAACAATTCTGAACACTTGTGTCCAGGGTTGTAAGATTCATCGCAATTGTAGCACAAACCTTTCGCCTTTCGTTCCGCCGTCTCAATCTTTGATAACTTCTTGATGACCGAAGGTGAGGAGTTGTCGACTATTATGTTGGCACTGGTAGTAACGATTGTTGCCTTTTTGTCTGGTCGTTCGAGGGTGCTCCAGAGTCTTTGGTGATAGGTGTGTTGGTGGAACTTCCACTAATTTTGGGAGTGCTCACCGTGGACATGACGCGTGCTGGGAGTGACTTTTTACATAATTTTCGCTTGTGTTCTAAGGCACGAGCAAGATTCATGGCAATGCCCAAATTGCTCAATTGTAGCAACTCGATGTCAATCCGCAAGTCCTTGAGCAAACCGATAGTGAACAAGTCCGCTTGTTGTCGTGGTTTGAAGTTCTATGTCTTGACCAACAAAGATTGGAATTGGTGTTGGTACTCCTCCACAAAACTAGTTTTGCTTCAAGTTGGCAAACTCCTCCAACCTTACATCGTGTCCTCCCCAACCACTATGTTGTTGCTCAGCATCAACACTGACAGGCTTCATTGATGTCCATCCATCATATGTTCTTCGAGAGCCTTTTGCCGAACACTCGTCTGCTCCATAAAGGTTTTCAACTTCCCGACAAGAGCATTTGTGTCACCCATGACAAGTGGCTCTGATACCAAGATGTTATGAACCTTTGTACAGGATCTAGTCACGAGTTTAGACACAATTGAATTTGTGCTTCAACATATGTTGAAAGGGAAAAAAAAAAAAAAAAATAGTAGAAGAGATGAGAGAAATAGAATAGGTAATTGAAGAGGCGAAGTTCGTGACTCTCCTACTTCAATTCCTCCTTTGGTTCCTTTGCACTAAAGTTGCTTGCTTTATTGATTCCTTAATACTTGTATATATAGACTCCATTCCTAATAAATAGCAACTTTTACAAATAAGAAACCTACTTAAAATAAATATAAAAACTTTCTACTAATACCTAGAAAAAGAGTAATTAGTAAAATAAAAACTACTTCTAATTAGCACTGATTATGGATCTAATGACTTTCACATTTTTGTTGAATTACATTGAATTGTGCATCAAACTACCGCATCATATACAACAACATAGCCTCAATCCCAAATTACTTGGGGTCGGCTACATAGATCAAACTCTTCCATTGCGTTGTATTTAGTGCGATTGATGGTATGATTTTCAAATCATTTAAATCTCTCATAATACCTCGTCAAGTTTCTCTAGTATCTACTGAGTCGGGTTTTCTAGTGGGAGTATTTGTAGGTCGACTTTGGAGGTGTTCAAACCACCACAACCGCACTTCTCTAATCTTTGTGTCAATTAGCGTTACTCCTACTTTTCTTTGAATTTCTAAATTTCTTATTCTATCTTTAGAAGTTTTACAACACATCCACATAAGAATGTTCATTTCCGCTACGTTCATTTTATGTACTTGTTGTTTCTTTATCGCCTAACATTCACTTCCATATAGCTAGCGTTATGTCACTTAAAGTTTTTTTTTTTTTGATAAATCTCACTTAAGTTGTAGCATAGATGGAGTTTTGGCTTGTGAAGTGGGTGCACCTAAACTTAATGTAGTGTTCACATCAGCGTTAGTGAGGCTTGTGCCTTTGCACGACTCGGTGCGCCTCGAGGCAAGATGTCCTCCATGCGCCTCAAATGAGCCCAAGATCGCCTCTCTACGCCTTGGTGCTGCTTTAAGGTGTTGAACATTTTCAAAACAAATGTTTACTCCCACATGAAAAGTTTAGGCCTACAAAAATAATATAAAATCTTTTACAGTGTCAAAGGAAGTTCCGCAATAGCTATGTCAAGTGAGCCACACGCGCTCGCGGTGCGTATGGCGCATTTTAGGCGCTTTTATAGCCGCGCTTAGCACTTCGCACGAGGCACGTACGCGTGTGCGTGGGTGGCTAACCATGATTACATTTTTGCCAATCACGGGTATATGCAGCAAGCGGGTGGTTAATAAACCCAATAAACAAGAAAATGGGCAGTTAATGAACCCATTCAACAAGAGATAGTGGAACAGTTTCAATTGACCAAACAGTTGAAACTGCCCACTATCCCACTCTCTTTCTCCAACTCCTTTGACTAGAATTCTTATAAAAAGAAAGGCATGGAAGAAAGAAAGAATCATCAAAAATCACAGCAAAAACTATAGTTTAGTTTTCACTTCTGCAAGTGCAAACTGGATCTTTATCGTATCCTTTAGGGTTTTTGCTGACTCCTGCGGAGCTGAGAGCAAAAATTTCTTTTAGGAAAATGGCATAGATACACGCTTTGAAGTCATTGTTGATTCCTCTGCCTAACAATCTAAAGGAAATTTTTGCGTTGTTGCAATGGCTTCGATGAAGGCTTTGGAGGCGAACATTGTGAAGCTCGATCGCTTCAATGGAGGAGACTTTCTGAGGTGGCAGAAGCGGGTCTACTTCCTATAGGTGGCACTTCATTTGGTGTATAACTTGAATACACCAAAGCCTGAAGAATCTGAAGACGAGATTGTCAAGCAGATCAGGAAGAGACAGAAATGGAAGATGGATGACTACACTTGTAGGGTCAAATCATAAATGGGATGAAAGACTTTTTTGTTGACCTCTACCACGATATTCCTTTCGCCAAAGAACTGTGGGAGAAACTGGAGGCAAGGTACCAAAAAAAGGACGCTGCAAGTATGAAATTTCTCATCTCCAATTTTAATAATTTTAAAATGGCAGATGATAGATCTGTCATGGAGCAATTTCATGAAATTGAGAGAATTAGTAATCATTTCTCTCAACATAATCTTGTTATGGATGAAACTATAGTTGTGTCTTCTATTATTGACAAACTGCCACCATCTTGAAGAGAGTTCAAACGAACTCTGAAGCATAATAAAGAGGATATTACTCTTGATGAACTTGCTAACCATCTTCGTATAGAAGAGGATTGTCGCATGCAGAAAAATGAAAAAGAGCATAATGCTTAGGAAATTTCAAAAGTGCATGTGGTGGAAGATGCAAAGTTCAAAAAGCTCTCGCTCAAAAGGCCTAACAAACTTGGTGGTTTCAACAAGCTCGGTGGTTCGGGAAAACCAAATAACCAAAACCAGAATCAAAAGAAGCAAAAAGTCACTTGCTGTGTAACGCCCCAAAATTCCAAATCTAGTAATTAGTCCTAACATCAGGGTATTTTCATAATTTTCATGTCATGAATCAATTGTGTGCTTAATTTGGTGTATTATGTATATATTTAATACTCTAATATATGAATTAGATTGAAGTGGATGAATTAAGCCTAAGCTAATGTAAATAAGAGACCAAAGGATGAAAAATAACATTTTAGTAATTAATGTTCTTGGACTAAACAATTTATTTAAAAGAGTAAAATGAGGCTCCTTGATATACCTCGAGATGTTATGTGGTAATTACTTGGCAAGAAGTTGATGTGGATGATTAGATGAGAACAAGGAGTGCTTGTTTGATGTGGATGAGAGGATAAGATTTAAAGTACTTTATTTCCTTAAAAGGAGGAACATTGACTAAGTAAAAAGAAAACTTTCCATTTTAGTGGAAAATGACACATATTTGAAATTTGTAGAGATGCATATGAACCATACATCTACCTCAAACATATGAAAAGGGAAATATCTAAAACAAAAAATGCATTAGTAAGGTATAAGTTGGCATTACGCCAACAAATGATGAGCCACGAGATACGAGATTGAGCATGATGGCTTATGGATGAACAAAATAAAGAAGTATTATAGATGGGCCTATATTTAAGGCTAGATGAAAGAGATAGACGGTGGAGATGGATGCTCCTAAAAACCCTAGATGTAACTTAAAGTATAAATAGTCCTTATGAGACTTATGCATTCATTTGTACAAACCAAGAAAAGAGGCTAGGGCTTAGTGTGAGAAGAGAAGCTTGGAAGTTAGAGACAGAGCTACACCAAGCCACACACCCTCCATAAGCTTGAAATTCACTCAAGCTAGGTAAGAACCCTAATCTAAATTGTTAAGCTTGAACTAATTTGTTGAAAATAGGATTTAATTTTCGGATTTGATGTTAAGCTAAAGTTTCAAGCTTGGCAAGAGGCACGTGCGCGTGTGTGGGTGGCTAACCATGATTACATTTTTGCAATTCCGAGTATGTGCTGCAAGTGGGTGGCTATTAGACCCACTAAACAAGAAAATAGGCAGTTAATGAACCCATTCAACAAGAGATAGTAGAGCAGTTTCAATTGGCCAAACAGTTGAAACTGCCCACTATCCCACTCACTTCTCCAACTCCTTTGACTGGATTTCTTACAAAAAGAAAGGCATGGAAGGAAGAAAGAATCATCAAAACTCACAGCAAAAGCTCCAATTCAGTTTTCACTTCTGCAAGTGCAAATTGGGTCTTCATCGTATCCTTTAAGATTTTTGCTGACTCTTGCATAGCTGAGAGCACCAATTGATACAAAGATAAGGGAAAGGCGGTTGCGGTGGTTTGGTCACCTGCAAAGACGGCCTACAAATGCCCCAACTAGAAAACTTGACTTAATAGAAACTGTAAAAATTCAACGAAGTAGGGGCAGACCAAAGTTAACATGGGATGCATTAATTAGGAGGGATTTGAATGGTTTGAAAAGCTCACCATCAATTGCACTTAATCGAGCACAATGGAAAAGTTTGATCCATGTAGCCGACCCCAGTTAATTTGGGACTGAGGCTATGTTGTTGTTGCATAGCTGAGAGTAAAAATTTTCTATAGGAAAGTGGCATAGGTACACGCTTTGAAGTCTTTGTTGATTCCTCCGGTCTAACATAAGGCGCATAGACGTGTGCCTCACCATTAAAAATTTAAAATTGTTTTTATGTTTTTCGTTGATTATACATTTCATCTAAGTGCCTTGTTTAGTTGTTCATTTCTAAATTGTAATCTTTACTGGGTCAAACAATGTAACATATAACACATACATAATTTTCATATATGCACACATACATGTTGCATTCATATACATTTGTATATGTATGTATATATGTAGAAATATGTATATATTGGGCTTCACTCGGGCGTGCACCTTGTGCCTCAGGCCTTTTAAGCAGTCATCGCCTTAAATGCGTCTTTCTCCTTACTTAGATAACACCAGTTTAGGTTTCGGTTTTTGGCAGCGAATTATGACCACAAGCATGAAGACTTCCATAGTTACCTTCTTTGCTATTGGATATGTGCCTTTAGGGTGGTGGATGTTGATTAGCCACCTGATACAAGAATGATTTGGATCCTAGCATGGTCATCTTTTCGGATGCTTGCTCACATTTCTCAACCTCATTAATTCACAATCTTTACCTTCTGTTTTGGACCTTGAGGACAGACTTTTAAAGAGTGTGGTAATGAATTTAATGATAGAACCCAAATTTAGGTAGAAGGTCGAGAGAGTAATTTCTTAGTGTTCTAGCTCTGAAGGGTATAAATAAGTAGTAAAACATGTATGAAAGTGAATGGGAAGAATTTGGTTGAGAACCTCTCTTAAGACGGTTGGAGAGGTGATACCTCCTCAAACGATACCAAACTGTTGCTTTAATACCCTATTTTGATTGATAGAAGTCTAATTGAGTTTTCAGTAGCTATCAAACTATTGATGAAATAAACTAGTAGCAACATATCTCAACGGTGTGGCACTAAATAAGCATTAACCACATAGCCCCAAGCTGTTAATCATCAAGCACCTTCAAAACTCCAACTTTGGAGATAAAACTTTGGCTCATAGAATAAAACACAAAGGTCTTAATGATAGAAATTATGCAAAAGTTCAGCTCACTAAGAGCTTTAAAACTCACTCCATCACAAAAAATCACCTAAACGATGACGTTTTTTTGTTTCTTTTTCTTTTATAAGAAACCAGATCCTGCCCCTAAAATTTGCGCACATGAAAACTCGAACCCTCAACCTCATGCATTAGGTGACTATGTACCAAACAATTGGAGTTACCACTAGGACACAGTAATAACACCTAAATAGAGTTTAGTCAACAAAGTGTGAAAGCACCAATCATCATTTAAACACCCTACATCAGTCGATTCCTCGCAATTAAGATTTAAACAATGAGAAGTTAATACATCATGTAAGCATTCTTAGCAGAAATGATACTAGTAAGAGAAGGTCACAAGTAGATGTAATTCAGAAACCTAGAAACGCATTCAACACGCAAACAAGCACAAATCTTCAAATTGGAAACTACCTACTGACCAAATTGAAATCAAATGGTCAAACCAACAGAAATTCATGAAGATTGGATTCTATTTCGGACAACGAACAATGATCAACGCATCATCATCGTAAATATCACACAAATACAGAAATCAAGCATTCACTTTTTCAATCAGAACAAGCAAACAAAATCAGAGTCCAGAAGAAACAAACAAACCTCCAACGATCTGGTCTCCTGCTCAAGCCGCTTCAATTCGGCGAGAATCCGATGCTTCCCTCGCGTGTCTGCCACAACCACCGTTGACACCTCCGTCGCCATAAACCCCCAAATCGATAAACCTAACTCCCAAAACAACAAACAAAATCCAACAAACATAAATCTCTCTCTCTCTCTCTCTCTCTCTCTCTCTCTCTCTCTCTCTCTCTCTCTCTCTCTCTCTCTCTCTCTCACTCACTCACTCTTACTCTCTTTGACTACAGAGACGCCATTGGAGAACTGAAGAGATGGTTGAAGAAGACCAGAATCTTATAGTCCATGGAATCCAAGAGAGAGTAAACCAGAAGTCACTGAGATGGTTTCATAGGAGCAGAATAGAACAGAGCGTCTGTGTTTCAGCAGAGACAGATCTGAAAAACAAACTCTCTTTCAGATTCTTCTCTCTCTAGCTTTTCTAATTAACTTTTTGGGTTTGGAAATGTGGAAGACTGTTTGGCTTCTCAGTTTTCTCTCTCCTTTTGGTTTTGTTTTTTTTTTTTCCAATCGAAACTCCTCTTTTCTCCTCATTTTCGCTATATATCAAACTTTTTAGTTTTGCCTTAGAGAGAGGGGGAGAGATTTTCGTTTTTCCTTTTTCTAATTTTGGCCTGTTTAGTTAAGTTTTACCAACTTAAAAGAAGATTTTTCTTCTCACATAGATAGCACTCACAAGAAGTTCATATTTTCATATTTAATTCAACTTTGAACTTCACGATAAGTTAAAAATTAAAAAATAATAAAATATGAGAATTGATATAAAAATGAATGTGGGTGATGAAGATGTGATTAATGATAGGGATATAACTCCCTTACGGGGTGTGTGAGTCATCTCACCTCAGTGAGTGTGAGTTGAGAGATAACTATGGACTTGTTTGCTTTGGTTTTGTCAACTTACAGTACTATCGGAGTTAACTCCTATAAGTTTAATTCATGGTAAAAGATCATATTTTCTTGTTTGGATCAACTTTAAACTTGTAAAGAAATTGTAAATTTTCAAATAATAAAAGATATGAATTGACATAAATATCCTTCAAACAATAGAGATGGATGTGGCTCATGTAAAAAAAAGGTAATTAATTGGGGTTAATTGTATCAATAAACTCATTAATTGTATCAATAAACTCATGGGAGATAACTCGCAGAAAAATTGGGCAACTAAACAAAATTAATTTCTACTCCCCTCCAAGTTATCTCTCAAGAGTTAACTCCACCCCTAACCAAATAAGGCCTTAGAGGGAAGAAGAGTTTATAAAACCAACTAAACAAGATTAGTTAGAACTTCCTTGCAAGTTATCTCACTCCCCTAAACTCACCATCAAACAAACAAGGCCTTAAACAACAAAATTTAAGGAGTTGCGTGGAACCTACTAATTATTCACTTAGGTCTCATTCACATCATCGATTCAAATATTTTTATTTTTTTAAGGCATAAGGTGGGACATATGTACCATGTAGAATAGTCTTGCATATATCTATCATATATATAAAAGCACGAATCACAAATTTTTGAGTGGTAATCAAATTTACTTTTTTATCCCTATATTCTTAATCGAATTTACTTTTTTTGTCCCTGTATACTTCCGTTGTTTATATTCAATTCCTATTCTCTCACGTCTCTCCCTTACTTTCTATTTTTCTCTTCTCCTGTCTCTGTTTTTGCCTCATCTCTCAAATCTCATCACTCTTCTTCTTCACCATTATAACTTTTCTTCTTCACGTCTCCCCAATCTCACAACTCTTCTTCTTCACCATTATAACCCTATTCAATTTGTTACTTTACCCTTTGTTTATCTCAACAACTCCAATCGCCTCCGTCCTCCGCAACTCTTTTGTTTTTCTGATCTCCAACTATGCTTTCACTAACTACGCCCTCTTGTTGTTCATCATCTTCACAATTTCGTTAGGTTCAATCTTCACGAGTGTCTCAATATTGAGAATTCATGGTTTCAATCACTTTTTTTGTCTACTAATGAAGGTGAGAGGTAACTATATTATATAAGAATGCAATAACTTGGTTATATACTTATATCAAATATAGAAACAAATAAAAAACAAAGAAGAAGAACTTAAAATAAGAAAATAAAAATTAAGAATCACAAAACCTAATACAAAACTTTCATCAATGCCTATGAAACTAAAGGGATGATAAATTAATGTTTTAATAGGTCATTTATGTTCAACATGAAGAAAAGGCATCAATATATTGTCATAAACCAATAAAAAAAAACACAAGTGAAGTTTCCATGCTTAACAGAGATGTCAATCTTGTGAGTATGTATGGAACAAGGCATCAATAAATTGTCATTTTTCATAGAAATAACCAATGCTAGAATTCTTGGATGCGATCTAAAAAGATGAGAATTATGCCAAACTAAATCCTAATCATGATCTAGAAGAACATCAAACTTAGTAATTGCAGACAAGTCAAGTTTCCCTACAGTCTAATTAATGATAGATAGATTGATATATAACTTGAAAAAAAGATTCTAATAGGATATGAGCCATGCATTATAGTTAAAACAGTGTAAATTTAATAAGCAAATGAATGTATAATAAAAATTGAAATAATATTTATGAGTTTGAACAAACTATGTAATATAAATATAAAATATTAAATTTAATATAAAATGCTAAATAAATTGAAAATATGATAATGAAAATATAAAATGCCTACTGCTAAAAATTAAATATAAAAAGTCTTTTGTATTTTGTAGCATGTTCATGATGATGATGTCTTTTGTATTTTGTATTTTATATATATATATATATATATAAAACACGAATCACAAATTTTTGAGTGGTAATGAAATTTACCTATTTGCCCATACTTTTTTTTTATTTCCAAATCAAACTTTTTCTTTAGTATTCAAATCAAACTTTAACTTCTTATCAATCCACTACACGTTTTTTTTTCTTTATCTCCAAATCAATTATGAAGTCATTCTCATCAATTCAATACACTTTTTTTGAGGAAGTAATGTACTAGCACGATTAGCTTATTTTTTCATTCACATATTATCTCAATCACATTAGAGAATATTGATAAGCTAAAAAAAAGTACTTGTATTTCTAATTTTTAAATTTTAATTACAATTTTAAATTTTGTTAATAAATTCTTAGAAATTAATTTCCGCGAGCGAAGCGAGCGGGGGAATCGTGCGTAGCACGTCTTGAAACTAGTATATATATCAATCTATCCATCTAGATAATATTGTTGTGACGTACTTTTGGTATAACTTTTGCTACAAAATTGTTTGTTGAGATCCTTTAGATTATTCGACATATATGATAATGGGTGAGCACACATCTAAATGCAAAATCCGAGGGAGTGTACTAGGGATGCACATGGATTGGATTCAATCCAATTAAAGTTAATCCATAATCCAATCCAATTATTATGGATTGAAAAATCGCAATCCACTCTAGTCCATTTATTTAGCTAATCCAACTTGATCCAAGTTACTAAATGCGGATCAAATTGTATCAAGTTATTCGAATAGATAATTATAAAATTAATATTTTAAATTAAAACTTTGGCAAATCCCAATAAGTAACAAAGAAAGTTATGATTAGTAAGAAAAATGTTGAATACCCACTTTTAATTCAAACATACTAGTTTTCACATTTTCTATATTTATTTGACTTAGCTTAAAATGTGTACTTTAATATGAAAAGTTATGATTAGTAAGGAAAATGTTGAATACCCATTTTTTTATTCTAACATATAAGTTTTAGCTTTTTCTATATTTATTTACTAAATAGCTTAAAATGGGTATTTGATTATGAAAAGAATTAATTTAAGTTGTGAAAATTTAGATTTTTAAGTGGATATGAATAAATAGTAAATGAATTAGTGGCATAAAAATATTAATGTCATCTAAATGTAGTTCAAGATTTTAAGAGTATGTGTGTATATATAATGTAATTTATATAAAGATTGTAACGGCCCCTTTAATTAATCTTGATTAATTGACAAATTAGATATTAAGATCTTAAGCTCAGACCCACGTGGACGTTGCGGAAAAGTTTAGGGCACGCCTAACGAGGTAAAATTTGTCATTTTTGTGGCGAGTGTTTATTTATTTTACTATTATTTAATAATTTGTGTCGCACTAATTAAAAATTACACTTGGTCGCATTGTGCACGTGTAGTGACGAGAGTGTTCGACATCGCGGTGTACGCGTAATCCGAGTGTATGGGATAGTCTGGGATTTAGTTGTCACATCACACATCTCATTACATCACCTATCCAATCACCATACTTAAACCCATCACTCACTTTTTCTCTCTCATTTTCAGAAGCAAACAAAAAAAATAAAAAAATAAAAAAATATCTCTCCTCACTCACTCGCTCTCTCTACCCGAGCTCTTCTTCTCCACCCCTATTTTCTTCTCCTCTCCCAACTCCTCACCACTAAGCTCTCGTCACTCTCTTAACTCGGTCACACATCTCTTGTAGTGCTCTCTCCACTCTGTGACGCTTGCGAAGATCTCCAAATCGATGTGAGTGTGTCAATTTTTGTTAACTTTTCGTGGAGAAATTTAAAGTTTAATGGTGGTGTTGTTGTTGGGTGGTTGTTATTGTTGTTGTTGGGTTGTTGGTGGTGTTGTTGTTGTTGTAATTGTTGTTGTTATTGTTGTGTTATAAAAAAAATCGTCTCTGCAGATTTAAGGAAGAAATGGGGTAACTAGTTGGGCTTGGCTACCCCCCAACAGGCTGGGCCTTCTGGCCAAGAGCCCAAGCCTAAGTCGGGTCGGCACAGGCAGATCGGGTCGAGTAGGGTCGAACTCGGGTGGCCCTGGTTAGGTCGAACCGGGCCCAACCAAATCGGGCCCGGTTCGGGCCTAACCCACCCCTAAATTAATTTTAATTAATTAAAAATTAAATAAAATACATTTTTAAATCAAATAAACGTCAAAAAATAGGAGAAATAACTAGAAATTATGAGAAAACTCAGAGAAATCAAGAAAAATATAATAAAATGGGAAAATATAAAAAAATGGTTTTTGAGGCTTTTTGGGGCATCGGCATCCCGATATAACTCGAAAAATGTTCCGAAATTAAACTTTTTGAAACAAAATCTCAAATTGTTTGTCGCACATTATAAATTCACTTAATGTGACTCTAAAATAACAAAAGCGGTATAATTGGATACTAGGGACTTAGGAGACTATAGTAGAGTATCGGGCACATATCTCGAGGTGTAAGCGGGACATTTTGGAGAGATATTTGCGATTGTTTGAGGTAAGTAAACCCATGAGAAAATCAATTTAGAATTTGCTTATATGTTTCGTAAATTTATTTATTTCACATTACTTTTCGCCAGTTCGACTTGCATAGTTACTCTACTCCCGCATGTGTCTGTGTATAGTTGAAGGGACAGAGTGACCCATTTTTGGCTCTCTCGTTGATGATGATCCGATTGTTGCTATGGTGTTGGTCATACCTTAGGCCACGCGTGAGATTTCTCTCAGCGAGTCGATGATCTCGAGAGTGAGTTGACGTGAGGCTCACCTCCATCACATATTTTCTCTCATTTGAGGCATTGAGCGGAAGTCTACCTTCCCACCAACAGAGTTTCTCATTTTCGACCGTGAAGAGGGGGCGTGGATTTCCTCGCCTCCAGGGCCTTCTCGGTTTAGTATTTACATCCCAGCTCGACAACTATACACCACACTCGCGTTCCACATTCTTGATTATCTCACGACTTATATTCATGTTTTACATTCATATCCATTTACTTTATATGCATGAATTGTAGCCGTTTTCTTGGATTTATCATGAATATTAATTGAATTTCTTTAGGATTTACTCACTGGAACTTGTCATTGTTTGTTGGTGGCAAGTTGCAGGATCCTATGACGAGCCGTGGGAAGGCGTTGATTGGCGACTACCTTTGATCTGGAACGCTTCCACTAGCTTACTCGTAGGTGTTTGTATTTACATGCGCATACTTTTTGGGATTATTTTGGAAGACTTTTTCGCCTGATACATGTATATTGACACCAATTATACATTTTTTGTCACCTTAACTTATATACATGGTATCCTTTTGCCAGGTTTCCACCCCATCGGTTGTTTATTAATCCATAACTTGTTACATTAATTATATGCATGTTATTAAAACTTCCGCTATTAAAAATAACCTGAAAAGAATTAAAATAAACAAATTAAGTTGTAAAACTTCTTACCTTAGCATATTTTGATAGAATATTAATATTTTAAAACAACAAAATTTACTAAGTTAGTTTACAAGACAGATAGTTCACAGGTTGTCATGGACAAATGTGCAGGTGACTAGTCCGATGACGCGGCTGTGCCCGGTTTGCCTCGGAATTTGGGCCGTCACAGTTGGCATCGAGCCTAGATTTAGGCGGACCTATGGGAAAGTTTAATACAATGGAATAAAACTTATCCACAAACATTAGATGTGGAAACCCGAAAATCCTAACTTAGAACTATAGTTGGGAAGCAAAGTGAGCAGGTAGTACTAGGACTTATTTGTGTATATATTGATTGTAATACTTATGTACATGTATTACGACGCTGACTTGCGGCACATTCGCGATATGCAGATTCGACATGGATGGACGACCAGTTCTGCATGCGGATCATGGGGGCCAGACGAGCGGCTCGACACCTGTTGACTCGGATCAGACCTTGCGCAACACGGTCGTATTCCATAGTTTGCAGCTCGAGGAAATTCTATGATTGCTCCGAGCACAGCAGCAGCCACACTGGCCCCTGCCACACTCGCCGCCTCCACTACTGTAGAACAGACAGTTGTCGCCCCGACTGTACATGCGACCCCCTCACGACCATTACTACCGAGATACTGCCAACAGTCACACCATGGACTACACTTGTCGTGGCATTGACAGCGATTCCACCCCAGGAGATCACATTCGAGTCCTCCTTATCAGCTGAGGCAAAGCTGATTGAGGAGTTCGTTCGTTTTCAGCCAGGCTACAATTATGGAGGCAGAGCCAGACGTAGCTGGGAAGTGGGTCATTTCACACGAGAAACTTTACGGACTTTTGAGGATTCACAATAGCATACGGGCTAGGATTTCCAGATTCATGCTTAGGGGAGATGTTGCGGTATGGTGGATAGCCCATACAGCTGCCCACATAGAGCCGAGTAATTGGTCAGAGTTCAAGAAATTATTCTATGATTAGTATATCCCGATCGAGATTCAGCTGAGACTGAGAGAGGAGTTCTTGACGCTGAGGGGTAGTCGAACGGTGTTGCAATACATGGAGAGACTCAAATACTTGCTTACTTTTGCGATGGACGTAGTTGGGATCGAACGACTTAGGTCTACTACTTTATTCGAGGACACCGACCAGATATTGGGGGCGCGATTGTGACGAAAAGAGTCAGGACTGTACAAGAAGTTTACGAGAGAACATTGGCCCATGAGTCATTTTTTATGTGGAGCGATGTCATCCCCACTCCAGTGCATCACGACAGCCATAAAGGCCAGGGGAGGTCAGACAGGAAAGGCAAGAGGAATCGTGATCAGATAAATCAAAAAGGAAAAAGGCGTAGATATGATAATGGTCAAACGATCAGCGCACGTGCAGTTATACCTGCATAGCCACTACGGGTTATGACAGTCCAACAACTGTAGAGACAGACTCAGGGTTAGGGCCAGAGAGGCAAAGACGTGAGTCAGCAATGGCAGGGACAGGGCCATAGCGCTAGCAGACAGCAAGGTCAAAGCTTCGGACATAGGCATAATGTCACATGTTTCAGATGTAAACTGAAGGGGCACTATAAGAGTGAGTGTACCGAGGAGCCAGCACCACCACTAGCAGCTCGGCTAGTACAGGCGAAGGAGCAGGTGTACGCAGTTGTCACACCAGACCGTGACACGTCTCGGCAGCTCGTCAAGGGTACGTTGATTATTTTTAGTCACCTTATGCATACATTGATAGATGATGGTAGTAAGCTATCATTTATTTCGGGACGAATGGTAGGGGAGTTGGGTTTGACACCTGAGAGCGTTAGCACCCACCTTATCCTCAGCACGGCTGCTGGGGATAAGATATATCTTAATAAGATTTGTAGAGATTGTCCAGTCGAGGTTGGTGGTCATTAGTTACTCATAGATATTCAAGTATTAGAGTACCTAGAGTTTGATATACTCTTAGGCATGGATTGGTTGGCGGCATACCATGCGCAGTTGGACTGTTTTAGGAAAATCGTCATTTTTCAAATACCAGGGATTGCCGATTTCTCCTTTACCGGAGTCGCGACATCATTTCCGATCACAAGAGGTAGGTTAATGACCACTCAGGAGATGGAGATCCTCGCAAGGATAGTAAAGTCAGATGAGAGGCCAATGGCCAAACTTGAGGATGTCCCAGTAGCACACGAGTTCTTATATGTTTTTTCTGAGGATTTACTTAGATTACCCCCGCCCAGGCCGGTAGAGTTTATGATTGAGTTAGTGCAAGGTATACAGCCTATAGCGAGCAGACCTTACCGTATGTCACGGCCAGAGAACGAGGAGTTGAAGGCTTAGCTAGAGGATCTACCAAAGAAGAGTTTCATACACCCGAGTATGTCACTCTGAGGAGCATCGGTCGTATTTGTGAGAAATAAAGACGCTAGCATGAGGATGTGTATAGACTACCGAAAGTTGAATCAGGTGATAGTCAGGAATAGGTATCCCTTACCTAGAATCGATGACCTATTTAACTAGTTGGCTGAAGCACAGTTCTTCTCCAAGATTGATATAAGATCTAAATATCATCAAGTGCGGATTAGAGAGGAGGATGTACATAAGATGGCGTTCAGCACACGTTACGGGTTATTCGAGTTCACTGTCATATCATTTGGGTTGACAAATGTGCCAGCTGTGTTTATAGATTTGATGCATCGCGTCTTAAAGACGTTTTTAGATTGATTTGTGATAGTATTCATCGATGACATCTTGATTTACTCCAGAACTCATGAGGACTACGAGAGGCATCTCAAAGAGACGTTGAAAACTTTAAGGGAACGCAAATTGTACGCCAAGTTCAGTAAGTGCGAGTTTTTTCTTTCTGAGGTGAAACTCTTGGGACACGTGATCAATGACAGAGGTATTTCAATGGACCCGAGTAAGATTCACGTTATCATTGACTAGCCTACACCAGAGTGTGTTACAAACATCATGAGCTTTTTGGGATTGGCAGGATATTATCGAGGTTTTGTACATAACTTCTCCAAAATTGCAGCGTCGATGACTAGATTGACCAAGAAGGATGTAATTTTCCATTGGTCCAATGAATGCGAGGCAGCCTTAATAGAGTTGAAGAAGAAGTTGACTTCTGCACCATTATTAGTATTACCAGAGCCGAACAAGGAGTTGAATGTTGATACGAATACTTGAGGCACCGGATTAGGATGCGTACTGATGCAGGGATACATAGTGATAGCTTATTTATCGCGTAAGTTGATGACCCATTAGAGGAACTATCCAATGCATGACTTGGAGCTTGTAGCGGTCGTATTTGCACTAAAGGTATGAAGAAACTACCTTTACGTTGAGAGGTTCACACTGTATACAGATCATAAGAGTTTGAAGTATCTTTTCACCCACAAGGACCTGAATATGAGACATCGACGGTGGTTAGAATTGCTGAAGGACTACGACTTCGCCATCAAGTATTAGCTTGTGAAGGCGAATGTCATAGTAGATGCCCTTAACAGGAAAGGACCAGACAACGAGATAGTAGTTTGCCAGATGACCCATGAGTTTGGTTTATTCGAGGGGGCAATAGTTATGAGTTTGTCAAAGGTTCCAGATACTACAAAGGTACATATTTGCAGACAGATGAGAGTGCCAACAGTATCTATTTTGCTCATTTTGGAGTGTTAGATAGCCGATGTGATGTATCAGAGGTTCAGAGACATGACACAAAGTCCGGATTACCAAGATTAATGCGAGTTCGTTGATGAGTGTTAGAGACACCGAGGTAGATTATGGATTCCGGTAGTGGCAGAGTTACGCGACGGTATTCTTCAGGAGGCTCACAGATCCAGGTACACAGTGCATCTCTATAAGACTAAAATGTACCATGATATGTGACGTTTATCTTTGTGGCTAGGGATGAAGTCATACGTCAGCCAGTATGTGAGGAGTTGTAAGGTGTGTCAGCAGGTTAAGGCTGAGCGTAGGAGGTCTGGATGACTATTGCAGCCACTACCTATCCCACGGTGAAAATGGGAACACATCACTATGGACGTCGTTACTGGGTTGCCGACGACTTTGCGCAAGCACGATGCCATTTAGGTAGTTGTGGACCAACTGACGAAATCAACGCATTTTATCCCAATCTCCATGAAGTATAGCTTTCCACAGCAGAGCACGCTCTTCGAGTGAGAAATTATCAGACTTAATAGAGTGCCAATATCTATAGTATCAGATAGAAACAATAGACTTACTTCGCAGCTTTGGTAGGCCATGCAGGAGCAGTATGGTAGCAGATTGCAGTTCGGTACGGCTTTTCATCCGTAGACTGACGGGCAGTCGAGAGACTTATTCAGATTCTTGATGACATGCTTAGAGCTTGTGTGTTACAATTTGGAGGGTCATGGGAGTAGTTTTTGTCACTCTGTGAGTTTGCCTACAACAATAACTATCACGCCAGTATTGGGATGCCACCATTCGAGGCGCTATACGGGACACCATGTAGATCACCAGCTTGCTAGGCAGAGCCCGATGACATAGTTGTCATTGGGCGTGAGATTGTTGTAGATCACACAGAGAAAGTTAGGTTGATTCGTCATATGTTACATCACTACAAAAAAACAGCAAATCAGAAACGGAATTTTCCGTCTCTGATTTGCATAAATTCCGTCTCTAATTGAAATCAGAAACAGAACAGAAACGGAATCAATTCCGTCTCTAAAATCGTCGTCGCGATTCAATCAGGAACGGAAATAAATTCCGTTTCTGATTTAGAGACGGAATAGAGACGAAATTAATTCCGTTTCTGATTAGAGACGGATTTAGAGACGAAAATTAGAAACGGAACAGAGACGGAACAGAAATGAAATTTTTTCGAAATGGTACATTTTTAATTGCATTCGTCTCGATTCCGTTTCTAATCGAAAAATCGAGACGAAATAATAAATTCATGAATTCGTCTCGATTCCGTTGCTAATCGAAACGGAATAGAGACGGAATCGAGACGGAATTTTTGAATTCGTCTCGATTCCGTTGCTGATTCATGATATATTCCTGAAAAATTAGAGACGGAATAGCAACGGAATGTCTGAATTCCGTTGCTAATCCGTCTCTAATTTTCCTTTTTGTTTAAATTTCAAACATAAACATAATCCAATTGGTTCTCCTACCTATAACTTGTAATTACAACCATAGGACCTACTTCATCGCCTGCACCCCCTCCAACAACTCCTTGGGGGTGCTAACATCCCCCAAAAAAGCAAAACTTGACATTCATACATCGACAAAATATATCAACAAATATTCAAATGAGAGAAAAAAATGTAAAATTCAAAATTTAAAAAAGATTTATATATCCACGAAAAATTGTCTAGTATAACAAATGCTCCAAATTTCTAAGTATTCACAAAAACCACCAATCCTATTGTTCAACAACCACAAAAAAAAAACTTACAATCCTCTAAATATGCACAAAAAGAATTATCAATCTAAAAGTCATATAAACAACTATAAAAGTTACATGATATGCTTTAATTTCCTCATCTCTCACTTGGAAAAAAGATTATGGCAGGTATTGTCACAGGGATATGGGCAATCAATGGCACTAACTCCCACTCGATCGAAGAACCAATCACCTACCGATAGGGTCACGCTCGCAAATATTGCAAAATAGATCAAACTCATGATAAAAAATACGAAACCGCAAAAAAACTATCTCCATTTACAAGTGCAAAAGAAAACAGTATACTTTACTATAATTGAACACACCATTCTATTATACAAATAAGTCTAATAACACCATATCCAAGAAGAACATAATTTAACAAACAGAACACATGAAATCCAATAACTTTTCTTTCAATTAGTTTATGTCAATTGTAAAGATCAAATTCTCGTTTACCTAATAAATCAACCAACAATATAATCATGAAATGTCCACAAAGCAAAGGATTCAAGGTCATGCTAAAATAAAAATGTCCACAAAGCAAAGACTTCAAGTGCATAAGTTTCTAAAATGGGAAATTAGACATAATAATGATGAATATTTAAGAGAATATGAATGTTTCATGCATGTGGGCCAACATGCTTGTGCCATTTTGTGTCAATCAACCATGTAAAAGCAATACAAGGCATAAGCATCACGTTTTTTACAAAAATGAAAAGGAACGCAGATTTTGCTTTTGAAAATTTCTAATAGAATTAATATAATTAACAGTTATTAAAATATAACAGAGTTCACTTTGAACTAGTTTATGAATGTAACTCATCATATGCCATGATAGCAATGCCAACCATCAAGATGCAAAAGTCAAATGATAAAACTTTGTAGAGAAAAAAAAATATCATCTAGAAATCAAGAGTGGTAAAGATTCATGTGTCACAACAATTTAAAATGAAAAAACAATATCTTAGTCATAGAGAGACAGATGACATTTAAGCTTAAAATGAAAAAGTAAAGCGATGACATTACAATGTTTTGCAAGGATTGATAGTGCAAGTAGCATAGGGAGCTCCCTCTTCAAGATTGATAAATAAACCTTCTTTTGCAGGGGTACCAGTGGTTCTACCCTATTAAGATGACAAACTATCCAGCATTATCAAGCATGAAACACAAACGTACGTAAAGTATTATGAGAAAGGGAGACGCAGTAAATATCAACTCGCATTGTATTTTTCAGGGCTGTTTTGTGTAGCCATGAGAGTGTGAACACCTTGTCCACAATAGCCTATCTTTTTGTAACTAAATTCCTATTAATATATATATAGTCTCTTTCTCTAAAAATTATACTAGTCCAAAGCCAAGGGTCCCTATTAATATACATAGTGATGTGGACTTTTTCTTATTGAGAATAAGAATAAGACATCGAAACAAATAGCTTTCAGATGCAAATTTCAAACACTTTCAAGGTACATGTGAAAAAGAAATAAAAGAGGAAAGGAAAAAAAATGTATTCTTGCTCGATTTGACACATATAACCCGATCCATGAGTTGCTTGAAGCTTATCAAGTGTGCCTCCGGGTCAAGAAGCCTCCACATCTCTAAAGCATAGTCCAAATTAGTACACTACAATGATTAGACATGGAAATAGCAGGACTATTTAAAAAATAGTTGTACAACGAACCTTCAAGCAGACTTTTTAAATCATCGAAAAGGAAACAATGAGGTGTGCTTAGATGGGGAAGTAATGTACGGAGGATTTAGCTAACTAATAGTCAAATATATGACATAGCAAGGAAAAGGAAGGAAGGTCGGACAAATCTCTATAGCTAATCATGCACAATTAGTTTAGTCCTATACTATATCATTTCCTTTGTTTTTAACATTCATGTTCAATTATTAGGCCACCAAAGACAACATACAACACATGTCCCTCCTCAATCTAAGAAGAAATAAACAACAATGTATTAAACTAAAGGAAACTTAAACACAAACATGCACAATCATGAGAAGAAATAAACAAACAATGTATTATCTATAATATGGGAAGAAACACACATGACACAAACCTTTGATGAATTGGCGTGCTTCCCTTTTTCTTTGGAAGGTTTTTCTCTCGATTTTCCCTTCATAAATGACCACCTAAAAACAAATAATTAAGCGAGAAAGTTATAAATTCAACTAAGTTACAAAAGGTTACATCGATTCAAGCATGATGATTCAAACAAGAAAATGGAGAGGAAGGAGAATTCGGCAAGTTCTACTGCATGGAAAGAAGTAACGCTTCCAAGTATTACCATACTTACTTGGAATGAAGATAATTCATCCTGCAACATGCCATATTTTCCCTGCAACATTGCGAGGCTCTCTATCATTACGAGACTTTTCTTGTTCAAGATGTTCAAGGCTTGCTTGTATGAATCGCTATCTCGCTGAAGTTTGCTATTGTATTGTTGTAAACCGTGTTGTAATCTTGCGAATTTTTATATGAAGCATTAAGTGACTCAAATATGTAAAGCAATTTTGAAAATAACTTCATTTACCCTATAAGTCAAAGAAAAACAAAAACTGAACCTCTAATTTTAAACAAAACTTTGCAAACTAATTGTGTAGATCTACTTACCAACTTGTACACCACCCCTAGCTTGATCATCTCCTTAAAAATTCTCCAAAATCTCTCTACCTCTAATATATAAATATGTATGTCATACTTACATGCGCTTGCGCTTGTCCATAAAACTTTTCGGGCGATCCGAATAAGCGCAAGTTCATATTTCCAAGTTCCAATTGCAAAATTTCACAAGCCATGTTGAGAGCACAGTTGCTAACTAGCAAGGCAGCATAAGCAATGGTAGAAATAAAATTGTCGAAAAAGAACATACAGAACTAACATTATGCGTCCACTCAAAACATACCTAAATGCAATGTCTTCTACAAACATTCAGTAAGTACCTACAAGAAAATTGTTTAACAGCAAAAATGGGAGGGAAGAAAATTGAACAAATTGAAACAAAAACCGAAAAACACAAAACCAAACACGAAAGATCGAAGCTTTCAAGACCAAACAAAACTCTACCAAAACCCCATTACCGAAAACACAAAAACAAACCCTAGACACCACAAAACCCCAAGAAACTCACATGCAATCTTCGAGAAACCAAACAATAAAAAAAAATCTAAAATCGAAACCCTAGAAACCAAAAACAGAACTCACATCGAGAATCCCCAACAAGTCGTCGACCGAGCCGGGGAGGTCGCCGAGGCGCGTCCGGCTTCGTTGAGCTCGAGCTCCAGTTCCTGGTCCGTCATTTCTCCGAATCTCCGCAGACCCTTCAAAACCCTATCGATCACGAACTCGATTTTAGACTCCACGCCTCATCAAAGAAACCCTAGAACGAACCCAAGAAACCAAGACGGAATCGGAGGGGACTAAATCTAGGGTTTGGTACGCGAAATCGATTCAGACGAACAACATGGCTATTGGTGAAAGTGAGAGTAGAGAGGTGCGAGAGAGAGAGAGCAGAGAGAGCAAGAGAGAGAGAGTGCGGTGACGGTGAGAGAGAGAGAGGAGAGAGCGGTGACGGTGAGAGAGAGAGAGAGAGAGAGCGGTGACGGTGAGAGATAGCGGTGAGAGCGGTGAGGGAGAGAGGTTTGTTGAGAGAGAGAGAGCGGTGAGGGAGAGGTTTGTTGAGACAGGTTTTGAGAGGTTTGAGAGACAGAGAGACAGAGAGAGGTTTTGAGAGACAGAGAGAGGTTTTGAGAGACAGAGAGAG
The DNA here is from genome assembly GCA_039657365.1 of Stephania yunnanensis. Lineage (NCBI taxonomy): Eukaryota > Viridiplantae > Streptophyta > Magnoliopsida > Ranunculales > Menispermaceae > Stephania > Stephania yunnanensis. Next base: position 42,332,547 of record CM077582.1, read on the forward strand.
AGCTGAGTGATTTTCGGGAGAGACGGACAGTTGTGGGTATGTAGATCAAGCATGCACGAATCTCGAGACATAATGAACGGTTGAAAAAAAAGAAAGTTTTGGTGGGAATGTTGGCGCCATTTTTCAGAGACGGAATTTAATTCCGTCTCTAATTCCGTCTCTAATTCCGTCTCTAATTCCGTCTCTAATTCCGTCTCTGATCCGTCTCAAATCCATCTCTGAATGTTTCCGTCTCAATTCCGTCGCTAACTTTTTAATTTAGAAACGGAACTTATTCCGTTTCTAATTCCATTTCTGATTTAGAAACGGAACTTATTTCCGTTTCTAATTCCGTTTCTGATTTGCTGTTTTTTTGTAGTGCATGCTGCTCAGGATAGACAGAAGAAGTACGCGAGCAAGTACTGTGATGGGCTGAGTTATGAAGTGGATGATTGGGTCTACTTGAAGGTTTTTCCCTTGAAGGGTCACCAGAGATTTGGGATCAAAGGAAAGCTTGCACAGAGATTTATCAGGCCATTTTAGATAGTCCGACAAGTTGGGGAGGTTGCTTATCAGTTGAGATTGTTAGGCCAGTTGGCAGGGGTTCATGATGTTTTTTACATTTCTTTGTTGAGGCTGGCCAAATTAGGACCGAGACCAATGGTTGATATGAGTAGGATCGAGGTCAGACCAAATGTGACATACGAGGAGCACCCCATTGAGATAGTGGATCACAAGGTACAGACTCTCAGAAGGAAAGAAATACCACTTATACTCGTTCGATGACAATATCATAAAAATGAGGGCCTCATTTAGGAGAGAGTCTACCGTGCTAGAGCGATACCCCAACTTGTTCCAAATTCCAGGAGGAAATTCCTCTTAGTTGGGAAGATTGTAACGACCCGCTTTAATTAATCCCGATTAATTCACAAATTACATATTAAAATCCTAAGCTTAGACCAACATGGATGTCGCGAAAAAGTCTAGGGCACGCCTAACGATGTAAAATTTATTTTTTGTGTGGCGAGTGTTTAATTATTTTACTATTATTTAATAATTCGCGTCGCGCTAATTAATAATTACACTTAGTCGCATTGTGCGCGTGTAGTGACGAAAGTTACGACGTCGCAGTGCACGCGTAATACAAGTGTATGTGATAGTCTGAAATTTAGTTGTCACATCACACATCCTATCACATCACTTATCTAATCACCATACTTAAACCTATCACTCACTTTTTCTCTCTCCTTTCCAAAATCAAACAACGAAATAAAAATAAAAATAAATATCTCTCATCACTTACTCCCTCTCTCTCTAATCGAGCTCTTCTTCTCCACCCCATTTTATTCTCCTCTCCCAACACCTCACCTCCATCACTCTCTCAACTCAGTCACGCATCTCTCGCAGTGCTCTCTCCACTCGACAACGCTTGAGAAGATCTATGAATCAAAGTGAGTGTGTTAATTTTTGTTAACTTTTTGTAGAGAAATGTAGAGTTTAATAGTGATGGTGTTGTTGGGTAATTGTTGTTGGTGGTGGTGGTGGCGTTGTTGTTGTTGTTGTTGTTGTTGTTGTTGTTGTTGTTGTTGTTGTTGTTGTTGTTGTTGTTGTTGTAATTGTTGTTGTTATTGTCGTGTTAAAAAAAGAAGAGGAAATCATCTCTGCAGATTTGAGGAAGAAGGGGGTAGCTAGTTGGGTCTAGCTACCCCCTAGCAGGCTGGGCCTGATAGCCTAGGCCCGGGTCGGGCCGAGCCGGCCCGAACTCGAGTGGCCCTGGTTGGGTCGAACCGAACCCGGTTCGGGCCCAACCTACCCCCAAATTAATTTTAATTAATAAAAATTACAAAAAATTAAATAAAATACATTTTTAAATCAATAAATATCAAAAAATAGGAAAAATAGCAAGAAAATTATGAAAAAATCCAAAAAAATTAAGAAAAATAAAATAAAATGGAAAAATATAAAATGTGGTTTTTGAGGCATTTTGGGGCATCGATACCTTGGTATAACTCGAAAAGTGTGCTGAAATTAAACTTTTTGAAATATAATCTCAAATTATTGTTCACACATTATAAATTCACTTAATGTGACTCTAAAATAACTAAAGTGGTAAAATTGAATACCAGGGACTTAAGAGACTATAGTCGAGTATTGGGCGTGTATCTCGAGGCGTGAGCAGGACATTTTGGAGAGATATTTGCGATTGTTTGAAGTAAGTAAACCCATGAGAAAATCAGCTTAGAATTTACTTTTTTGTTTCGTAAATTTATTTAGATCATATTACTTTTCGCCATTTCGACTTGCATGGTTACTCTACTCCCGCGTGTGTCTGTGTATAGTTGAAGGGATGGTGTGACCCATTTTCTGCTCTCTCGTTGATGATGATCCGATTGTTGCTACTGTGTTGGTCATACCTTAAACTACACATGAGATTTCTCTCAGTGAGTCAATGATCTCGAGAGCAAGTTGACATGAGGCTTACCTCCGTCACATATTTGCTCTCCTTTGAAGCATTGGGCGGAAGTCTACCTTTCGACCAACAGAGTTCCTCTTTTCGACCGTGAAGAGAGGGTGTGGATTTCCTCACCTCAGGGACTTCTCGGTTTAGTATTTACGTCTTAGGGTTCGACATCTATACACCACACTCGTGGTCCATATTCTTGATTATCTCACGACTTATATTCATGCTTTACACTCATGTTCATTTACTTTATATGCATGAATTACAACCATTTTCTTGGATTTATTGTGAATACTAATTGAATTTCTCTGGGATTTACTCACTGGAACTTTTCATTATTTGTTGGTGGCAAGTTGCAGATCCTACGACGAGTCGGGGGAAGGCGCTGATTGGCGACTACCTCTGATCTGGAGTACATCCACTAGCTTACTCGTAGGTGTTTGTATTTACATATGCATACTTTTTAAGATTATTTTGGGTGACTTTTCACGTGATACATGTATATTGACACCTATTATACATTTTTGTCGCCTTAATTGATATACATGGTATCCTTTTGCCGAGTTTCCACCCCATAAGTTGTTAATTAATGCATAACTTGTTACATTAATTATATGCATGTTATTAAAACTTTCGCTATTAAAAATAACTTGAAAAGAATTAAAATAAACAAATTAAGTTGTAAAATTTCTTAACTTAGCATATTTCGATAGAATATTAATCTTTTAAAACAACGAAATTTACTAAGTCAGTTTACAAAACGGATAGTTCGCGGGCCATCATGGATAATTGTGCAGGTGACATGGCATGGCTTGGTGACGTATCCGGCGACGCGACGGTGCTCGATTTGCCTCAAAATTTGGGGCTGTCACAAAGGTTAACTGGATTGGATTGCGGATTGGATCCGCGGATCAAGGTGCGCAATCTTCGACTCTATCCAATCCGTGTTGATTGCAACTTTTGCAATATAATCTAGTTTAACAAACTCAAATCATGAACCAATTAGAGCTAAACAAACTAAATCGAACTGGGTCTGTGGATTTGCGAATTCATAAACACTCATAGAGTGTGCTATTTTAGAGGAGAACTTTCCTGAAAGTATGTCAAATGAACCAAACAAGACAAAAGTATAATAAGGCCACATTTGGTTCTTTTTTGCTGACATACATGGGAATTAACTCACAGGGGAGTTTACTAACATGGAATTAACTCACGGGGGAGTTCATATTTTCATGTTTGGTTAAACTTTGAACTTATAAGAAAGCTTACTAATTTAAGAAATAAAAAAATATAGGATATGTCATAAATATTATTCAAACAAGAGAGATATCGGTAATAAAGATGTGATTAATGAAGGTTAATTATATCTATAAGCAGCAGGGAAAAAAATTGGCTCATGGGGCTGAAGGAATTATCTCACCCCAAGGATGTGAGTTGAAAGATAACTTGCAAGGAAATTGAGTTTATAAAATTAGCCAAACATCGGGATGCAGTTGGTGCGAGTTTGGGGCGGGGAATGCAATCCTCATCTTCATCCCCACTTATGGCGATGCGAGGATTCCTCGTTTGAAATTCTCATTTCAAAAAATCTCGACCCTCATTTTCGACCTAATGGGGATTCCCACCCTCACTGGGATTCCCCACTCCCGTTACTTTTTCACATAATAACTAAAAAAAGAAATGGAATACATTATAGATTCAAAATTAAAATCATTAAAAGCTTTTTCTTCACAACTCTAAATCGATTTTCAAATTTTATGTGAAAAATTCACTGTTCATAAAAATGAAATTATAAAATTTAATGATTTTGATGCAATTCCCGCTACGAATATTCGAGATCCTCCGTGGAGAATTCCCAAAGGATAGGGGTGGGGAGTTTTCATGGGCGGATCCCCGCAACTAATGGATCCCTAACCAAATAAGATGAGTTGGAACTTGTATGCAAGTTATCTCATTCCCTAACTCCACCCTAACCAACAAGGAATACCATTTTTCCTATGTATTTAGCAGTTCCTTAGAATCTGCGTCGAGATATTTGTCGAATAATATTTATGCGTATCTATACAATTCCAAACATTTTCGATCTAAAAGTATGCCGCTCAAATACTCTTTCATTTTAATAATCATTTTATTCAAAACTCAATTTCCAACTAACATGCATAACACTTTGTTGAATGCGTTGAATAGGCATTTGTCTTAGTTAATAAATCAACCTTTTGTCCGTTGAATAGTTTAGTTCGTTCTTCTCCATCATGAAACATGTTATTCTTTCAAAGACTTCTTTCTTTCTTTTTTTTTTTTTTTTTTCTATAGAAAAAGATAAATTGTATTAATTGTGGTAAAACAGTTACACATTGGCTGTCAAAGTGGAAAGCAAAAAAAAGAACTAAAGATAAGTTTTGGAGTTGTCCTCACACAAAAAAAAATCTACCTTACCAAACACAACTGCCCCACAATAAACACAAGAAGCCCATAACTAGACACAACAATCTCTACATTGGGGACAGCAAGACTTGTTAATTATTAAGAAAAAAATAAACAAAAACAAAATTCTACAATTTTTGTTGCAGCAAGAGGGATGGTATCAATAGACGTGTCTGTATTGAAGTTCATAGCTTAGGGTCCCCCACGTGGTTTTGTGGGCGGCACACGAACTACCAAAAGTTTGGGCTCCTTGACCAACCTTACGACTTGGCCATTGGGAAGACAAAACTCAAAAGGCATTGATTTTATTTTTTCTCTCAAAATTTATAACCATATAATCTATAACCTCTATAACAAAAGTGCCTTATTAAGCATCTTTTCAAGATTCAATGTAACAATTTTCTCGCCAAATTTACCCTCAGTTTTTGCACAAAGAATGAAAAAGATTTCTAAAATGACATCTTACTTATTATGAACTTCTATCCACCACTTGGTCATTTTTGAGATTTCTCATTTGAGCAAGATCCTTTGCTCATCTCATTTTCACGCTGTTTATGGTATACCTTTCTCTTTCACTTGTCGGTCAAGTTTGTTTTAACTCCTTTTTTGGGGGGCCAGCGATGCCTTCGCCTGCTAAGACCCGTCTCACTAAGCCCTGACTTAAATTAATTACTCTAATTAGTCACTTTAACAATATTTTTAACTTTAAACTTTGAAGTGATTTTTAATTCATTCTTTAAACTGCTCCAAATCTAAATTGAAATCGTTATTTAAACCTCAGTTCTCGAATTTCTCAATTGGAGCAAAATATGAAATAATATGAAATGTTTTCAGTATTTTTTATAATAATTTCAGCAGCACCTCCTATAAATATGGACTGCAGACACCCAAAACCTAATAGATATCAGAATAGGGAGAGGCCTAAAATGACTCACAACTCCTCGCGGTTCGCAATATGATATCAATAAAAAAATTATAAACTGAAATGCAACTTATAAATCTTAATTACAAATCTCAACCTCAAACAAAATCTAAAACTTGTGTCAAAACCTCAACCGTACAAAATTAAACTATTTAAGTTTCAAACTTAGTTCAACTCAATTTATAAAATTCTCAAGTTGTTTATCGGATGATTCACGTCCAACGTTCTCCCTAAAAACCTAAAACAAAATAATATAAACAAAATTACATACAAAGGGAAAAGAGCTCCTCAGTAAAAATCTTCTAGCTTCCTCTTTCCCTTTCGTTCCTCCTTAGCCTCAGAACATGACAAAGCCATTTCGAGAACACCAAACAACAGTGTGCACAAAATAAACTGTGTCAGATAAGTAAACATCTACCTTACTTCGTATAACAGGTAATAACAAGAGATAATATGAGTATTGCACGATAAATCAAAATACCGAAATAAATATGCAACATGAATCCTTAGTTCATGTTCTAAACTCATAACGAGTGAGCCCTCTTACGATGAACCTAAAACAATACTACGAGTCAATGCATGCTACCCCGAAGTTGACATTACTAGCCTCAGTCGCCTGAAGTATGTCTAGTTTGGAATGGAACACCTCACACTTTTGCGACCGAAGCAGAGGCAACTCTATCCGGATGCCATGAATGCATGATCAAGAGTTTCACTCCCTCACCGTGCAAAATATAAACCATATTACTGTAAAAAAGTAAGAAATAGTGATTACTTACTATCAAACCAATGCAAGTTGGTTAATCGATTCCTCGTTCGCACATTCCACGAATTACCTTGTTCCAAAATCATAGTAAATCACAAAAATCCATAATTTATAAATCTAAGGTCAATTGTACCATTTTTCAACAATTTCTCATAATTCCCAAGATATTACGATGTTTAAATCTATTAAAAAATCCCGACAACTCTTTTAAATACTCCAAATATTTCTCGAGACCTTAATTTCCCAATTTGATTCCTAATTACTACATTTTATTACTAATTTACCTCAAAAATCAATTTATATGGTGTTTAGAATTCAATTTGGTGTTCCAGACTCAATCGACCTAAACGCTTTACGAGGTAAAAACCTCAGATAAAATTTTCCTAAAAAATCCCAACTTTCCATATTTTTCATAGAAATCTAGATTTTCTATTTATTTGGCTCAAAACCCCATTTTTTCTGAAATTTTAGCTATTTTCCAAGGTTTTTCCTTTTATTTAAAAATTAAAACACATATTTTAAAGGGAAGGGGTTTGATCCCTTGAATCGGGTCTGGTTCGGCTCAGCCGAACTCGGTTCTGAGCCGAACTCGGTTCTGCCAGTTCAGGGTATCATCCCCTTCACCTTAACACTGCCATCGAAACAAAACAGAGGTTTCCTCTATTTCGTTTCGATGGCTTCACCAGTATCGTTCCTTCTGATCTCTCGGGGGCAGGGGATCCTCTCCTCATCATCTCCTCCCTCCCAACGTTTTCTTCTTCACATCGTTTCCCTCCCACTGTTTTCGTTTTCATGTGTGTGTATTCTTGCTGTTGGATCGTTTGTTGTTTGTTGTTTGTTTTGTGTTTTTGTTGAATCAAATCTCCATATCTCTTCTCTCTCAACTCACAACAGTTAAATCAATCATTACAGCAGTCCCAAATAAATCAATACAGTGCCTATTAGATTTTTACAGCTAAATTGAAACTCAATTTGATGGTCACCTTGATTTTTAATCTTCAACCAATAGTCATGGCTCCTTCCTCGATTTCAATATTCAAGAGATTACTATGAAAACGAGGGAAAAATCAAACGAGAGAGGGAGATATAAAACAAAAGAGAAACGAAAGAGAAAGAATGAAGAACAACGCTGCCAAACATTTGAGGAAGATAACCCTTTCGGGGAGTTTTTACTTGATTAATACGTTTGGGAGAAAAAATTAGCAAACCAACACACCCACCAAACTATTTCCCAATCTAACACACCTGTTGCCACGTAAGCGCCTAATCACCAGCCCACGTAAATTTTTTTTGGTCACTGGAAAACGTGACTCTAAGTCACGTTTTCCATTGTATAAAAACGTGACCCGAGGTCACGTTTTCACTGAGTGGAAATCGTTACCTCGGGTCACGATTTCTCAAGCACCCCAAGAAACCTCGATTTCCATGTTTTACTTTTATGACTACTCAAAAGCAAAAACCACAAATAAAGGTCAATGTGATTTCGTCCAGACACTTCAAATAAACTACCTGGGATACAAAAAAAAAAAAAAAAAAAAAATTCCAACCAACAAGTACATGAACCACAAGAAGCCTAAACAAATAGAAATCACATCAACTAATTGGCAACAATAAAAAAAAAAACAATAGGATAAAAAAAAAAAAAATGGGATACAAATAAACTACCGGATACAAAAAAATCCCCAAACATGTTGATCCGACGAGTTGTATAAATCACATCAACTAATTGGCAAAAAAACAAAAAATTCAAATGGGATTAAAAAAAAATAAAGCGTCGGCTAGAAAAAAACAACCGGATACAAAAAAAAAAAAAAAAACATAACAATCAACATTACATGAACACAAGAAGCCTAAACAAACGAAATCCCCAAACATGTTGATCTTACGAGTTGTATAAATCACATCAACTAATTGGCAAAAAAAAAAAAAAAAAAAATTCACCTGGGAAAAAAAAAAAAAAAAAAAAACAACATTACATGAACACAAGAAGCATAAACAAACGAAAATCCCCAAACATGTTGATCCGACAGAGTTGTATAAATCACATCAACTAATTGGCAAAAAACAAAAAATTCACCTGATTAAAAAAAAAAATAAAGCGTCGGCTAGAAAAAAACAACCAGATACAAAAAAAAAAAAAAAAAAAAAAACAACATAACAATCAACATTACATGAACACAAGAAGCCTAAACAAACGAAATCCCCAAAAATGTTGATCTTACGAGTTGTATAAATCACATCAACTAATTGGCAAAAAAAAATAAAATTCAAAGCGGATAAAAAAAAAAAAAAAAAAAAAAAAAAAACATAACAACCAACATTACATGAACACTAGAAGGATAAACAACCGAAAATCCCCAAACATGTTGATCTTACAGAGTTGTATACACGTTGAGTTGGGAGTGGGTTGCAAGTGCGGATCGGAGTTGAAGATGGAGAGAAGATCTCGCACCAATGGAGCCAATCTGGGGTCGTGACCTCGGGTTCGGTGGACGGATAGGAAGAGTGGAGTTTGTTCAGTCCGGGGAGTTGAAGGAAGGAAGAGTTGAGCTGATTTGGATCTGGTGGTGTAATGTTTAGTAGAAATCGTGATCTCGGGTCATGATTTCTTTTCAGTGAAATCGTGACCCGAGGTCACGACTTCGCTCCATAAAAAATACAAAAATAAAACGTGACCTTAAATCACGTTTTCCTTACATGTGGCGGTGACGTGGCTAAAAGTGTGTTAGTTATGGAAATATTTTGGTGGGTGTGTTTAGTTGATAAATTTTACACCTAATTGTACTAATCAAGGAAAAAATCCACCCTTTCGGTTTGTAAACTAAAAAGGGTAACCTAATTACCCTTTTACCCCTCCGTTTTTATCTTCATGTGAATACAACAAGTGCCCGTTTATGTAATTGGCCAATTTTTTATTTAATTTCATGTTTATCTCTTATTTTTATGTCCAAATTAAACCTAAAAAAATACCTAAATTTCCCCAAAATGGGAGAAAATACTAATGCACTTCAAAACACTCGAAAAACAAGTCTAAACACTAATTTGAACCCTATTTTGCGACTAATAGAGCTTAACACATGCAATAAGCACACAATAATCGAAACTATAATTTACGTTATGATCTCTGGTCCATCACACGTGTGTCCCACCTCGACTTCCTAAAAATTAAATCAAATCTAAAAATCGTTAATTAGTTTAGTAATCCAGTTTAGAAAATTCTCGGATTTCACAATTCTTCCCAACTAATTTAAACTTCATCCTCGAAATTTAATCTTACAAGTTACCTGCATCAAAAGAGATATGAAAAATGATTTTTCATATCACTATCTTTCTCAGGTTAATTATGAATTTCCATGATATTGTCACTTAACAAGGACAAGTGGAATTTCTTTGGTCCTCAGCTTCTGAATCTTTCGATCCATGATCTGAATAGGTCGCTCTTTATAAGTAATATCTTGCTTCAAATCAAACTGATTCCACTCGGCTATATGATGTGAATCCGGCTCCTTACGAAACATAGAAACATGGAATATGCCATGAACTCAGGCAAGATGAGACAGTAAAGCAATCTCGTAAGCAACCTATAACGGTCCGTTTCATTAACGCCATTATTTATTTCATAATTTCAGATATGGATGTCAGCTCGGATCTGCGTGGACGTCGCGGGTAGGCTAGGACACACGTCGACCTATATACACTAGTATATTGTGTGTTATGTTGTTTAAATTATGATGCAATTTATGAATTTACTTGGAAATACATCGCGTGTGTGTATATGGAATAGCGATATCGTGCGAGGTTGTGTAACGGGTAGTTGCCTCGAAGTGTGTGTCAATACGAATATCGAGAGGTTAAGTTAGGGTACATTAGAGAAACTCGACAAACTCACGTAAATATGACTAAGTAATTCAATTGAAATGAGTAATGTAAGCATAGGCTAAGCAATTAAATTTAAACAATATGCTATAACGCGCCTCGAAATGCATGTCGAGACACAACACTGAATATTGGGTAGCCGAAGATTAGATGGACCATGAATTAGTTAATCTTGATAAATAAAACACTAATCATATGATTTGATAAGAATAAATATAATGTGATTTAATTAAATTAAGAAAAGCATATAGTTTGTACTATATAAAGAGGACCATAAGATGGGAATTTAGATGATCATAATGAAAGAAATGAGGAAGGGAGTGTGCTACTGGAGTTATCAATAGAGTCATTAGGTGGTATAGGACAACATGTTTATGAGCTACTAGATAATCCATAAGATACGTACACATACTTGATCTTAATCAAACATATATATATATATGAACTTAGTGGAGTGTTGATCAAACCACTCAAACCATTCATGTAATTCAGTGAAAACTATAGAAGAATAAGGATTTCAAGCTGCGAATTCAACACATTAGAGACTAATTCAAGAGATCAAACTAAGGTAATCATCATCTTCTATACTCTTAAATGAACCCATTTTTAGTATGATTTAGTGAAATTTGAGTTTGATGATTAAACCTCTGGTTTTTAGTGAAAACTTGATGAATTACATGTTATTAGATCATTTTCACAGAGAATTTATAACCGGTTTAACTAGAATTGAAATTCTTGATGAAATTGGAAATTTTGGTGAATGCATGAAAGTTAGAGAATTTGGGTTAATTTGATGTTCTGGAGTGTTCTAGTTGTTGCTTTGAAGTTAATAATGCATGGAGAGAATGTAAACCAGGTTAGAGGAGCTAATTGAGAGGGAAAGGACAAAATTCTAGATTTGAGAATTCTGTCATAGAGGGTAATTAGTGTACTAACTAGGCTGGTTAGCGCGCTAATCGTTCTGGATTTCCAACTGTTTTTCAAAATGAAGAATAATAGTGCGCTAGATAGATCCCCTAACGCGCTAACTTCACCTAGTGCACTAGGTAGATTTATTAGCGCGCTAACTTCACCTAGCGTGCTAGGTAGACCTATTAGCATGCTAATGATAGTAAAATATGAATTTAAGGGTTGTTTTGGTGATTTTCAACTCAATACATGTCTAAACACTTGCAAACAATCTAAACTTATAAAATTGAACTTTAGAGACTTAATGGACCGTAACTCGGTGTCGGGGAACTTGTTGAGTCGGATAAGGAGTCCGGGGAGTTCGGAGAGCGGTTTGAGGTTTATAAAACCTAACTGAAAAACTCTGAGTATTTGATTCTATTTTAAATTTCATTCCTATCGTTTCTTTGCTAATTTTACTATTCTATTTTGTCACTTGGACGTGGGTTTAGGTTACTCTCCCGGATTTTGCGATTGTGTGTTCACGATGCACTAGACTGTATCACATGTGACCCGACCCTCAGTGCACATTAACTTGAGCTTGCCCTTGGTGCATGTGTCGGTGACTTTGCAGATTTGGCCAGCCCCACGAGGGACCAAGTGTCAGGCCAGTTGGGTGTGACCACTGGTGGGAATTTGATGACCCGAAGTACAGTCTAGTCCATCTGGAGTGAGCACACACATCTGTTAGCTTAGCTGCTATCTATTCATGCGATGAGCCATTTACAGTTGTTTGTCTTTACATTCCGCATGTTCATTTGACATTACTTATTGTGTTTCCTTACTTTATTTATGCGAATGCTCAAAGGGGTTCCTTAGGATTTTACTTATTGGACTCGTCATCTGTCTTTTGTGATGATTAAGTGCAAATCCTAGTACCAATAGGGGTAAGGGGATCTTAAGCGACTACATCTGATTGCCCGCCGATGAGGACCTACTACTACATGATTATTTTGATATTTTGTATTATTTTGGGTATTTGGGGACTTGAGATGACATGGTTCATGTATATATACCTTGTTTACCATGCTAACTTACCTTACTGAATTGTATCAATTAAGGCTTCTGCTGATTTATGTTAACCTGTAAGATATAACTCATTAATATGGTTAGACATTAAAATAAACCGCAAATTATTGAACTTAATAAACATTTAAATACTTTAAGAGAATAAGTTAAGGAAATACGGATAATCCACTAACTAATTTGATAAAACACATATGGACACGAATCTCGAGACAAGAGGTAGATGGGCATGCGTCGAACACGTGTAGTTGGGTCCACCGGGCAAGGAGTACACGGAGACACGTCACCCCGGGGCGGCATGACCGCTACAGTTAGTATCAAAGCAAGAGTTATAGGAACTTGAGAATGTAAAATGAAAGAGCATAAAATTCAATAAATAAACTTTAGTTGTGGAAACTCAAAGTTATTGCCTTAGAACTTTAGTTGGGAAGTGATGTGAGGCGGGTAGAGATAAGGTTTATATACGCGTTATATTTTCATTTTATATATGATATACGTATATACACTGAGGCTGATCTAGAGCACGCTTCTTGATGTATATTATGGACGGATAGTCGACTATGCGTCATGTAACTGGTCAGGCTAGCGATGCAGTTAAGGATTCCATGGTTACAACCAGTATGGAGGATCGATTCTCATCTCAAGAGACTCAGATGGTCGAGGTACTATGTTTGTTGCGGGATCAGACCGCCGTACTGACGGCACTTGCTACAGCGGTTGCTGCACCCAGAGAGTGACGCGCGCCTAATGCGTCAATAAAGTAAAGTTTCCTAAACCAACTATTTTGTAGAATAATGGCAAATGGTCGATCCCACAAAGATTTGTAGTCTTTCTTAAGTTAAAAACAACAAAAAAGGAAAATCGGGGGTTTTAAAATAAATTAATTTAACTAACTAATCTAACTAAACTAAATAAATAAAATAACTAAACTAATTTTTAAAACAATTAATTAATAATTAAGAACACCTAAGTAACACCTAAATCTACAACTAAGTCTACACCTAAGTAACACCTAAGTCTACAGTTCCACAAATCAGGATAAAAACTCAATTCCAATCATGGTCTTCAATCTTTTCCAAAAAGTCATTAATTTATATTCTCCTAGATTAGCTATAGAAAATCGACGTTCACCATAAATTTCTCATTCCCCTAATCTCGATAACTAGGACGTCCGCCACTAACTATTTCCCTAATTAATGTATAACCCTAGACATTCACCAATCAGGTTTAACACACTAACCGCAGTAATATGGATATATGGGAACACTAATCCTAAATAACCGGATCGCATCTACTTCCGATTTAACCTAGACTTAATTGTTGCACACTTAATAATCGAAAGGGTTTGGCGACAAACGGGTGAGTGCTTGTCACTTTATTGGTCCAAAAGCATAATTACACGAATACTAATGGTCAAAATAACTATAGATCGTCCACCTAAAAGTATGCATTGGTCACATACATACCCTAAATCTAAACCATAATCAATAAAATAAAAAAATGAAATAGGAGAACTTAAAATAGATTAAATAAACATAATAGATCTTATATAATATGTCATGAATCCATCATTCCGACTTGCTTCCCCTCCAACCTAGGCAAGAAGTTAATTAGCCGATCATCGTCGTCGAAGAAATTTGATGCTAAAAAAATAATAGTCGGTGTTCTTTTCAATAATACCTAAGTTCCTAATATATAAAACTACTAAAAATTGATCTTGGGAGCTGAGAGAAACTAATTTCGGGGGTTGGGGAGGTGACTCGTGCCCCGAGGAGCATCGTAGGGCTATTTTTTGCTTGAAAATAGGTGTTCGCCACGTGTCGCAGCGACATCGGTCCGTTCCTACTGTTGCAACTAACGTGGCGCTTTTTGATTGGCCGAAAGAACTCGTGATGATGCGCTGACGCGTTGATGCTGGGTAATTGCACCACATGTCGCCTTTTGATTGGAGGAGACAGCTGCGATGACGTGTTGGCGTGACATGCAAATGCCACATGGCGTCTAAGAGGCGGTGAAGAATCGCGTGAAAACGGTGCGAAAATCTGGGAGTCTGTGCGGATATGCATCCCGAGGCGAATCGACGAAGACTGAAGCATGAGAGAAAAATGCGGGCATGACGTGGCCAGTGTGGTGCTGACGCGGCGTCCTGTGATTGGTGGAACTGTTTAGTTGATTGCAACTGGCGGCTTCTGATGCTACGTGGCATAGTTCGATTGGCTGAACCGGTTGTGATGACATGCTGACATCCGATGAAAATGCACCACGTGGCTGTTGCTGTGATATTAGGTTACACGTGATGCTGACATGGTGCTTCATGATTGGTTGAATGCTGAAATGCAGTTCCCAATTGGTTGAAATATGATGTCTCCTATTCTACCCACTTGCAACGCCTAATTCAAGGCAAATTGTCCGGCATTAGATCATTATATGTAAATACTCCATTTTGAGTATTTTTTCGCCACGAATTCCACCGCACGCTCCGTTTCACCTAAAAACAACCAAGAAATATAATTAAATATATATTTTACATACTTTGCATAATTAAATATACTAAAATAAACTACTAAATATATATAAATACTGACTTATCAAATACCCTCAAACTTAAGACTTTGCACGTCGCGAACAAATGTGTAAATGAAAACACAAACTAAACTAGACTCCTAATATAATAACGCACTGACTCAACTAATCCTACACCCGATTCAAATTCATGGAGTTCCTTTGGTTTACATAGCCATCATGTTAATAAGTAACTCAGAAAATTTCAGAGTTATGATATGTCAAGATTCGCAGCCCAAACACAATTAAGATCCCACTTTCAAGATAAAGACTCGGTCAAAATAAAGGCCATCAACTATTCACAAGTTTTCTTGGTATATACATTCAAGCACGCAAGTTCAAATTTCACTTAATCTAGTGAAAGCACTCGAACTAAATCTTTTATTTGAGGAGTTTCACAACTTCTGGCTTTATTTATTATTTATTTATTTTCTTCACATTTTTTTCTTCTCTGTTTTTTTTTCAACAAATACGGTCCCTGCTCCATTTTCTGTAGATCAATTTGCTCACTTTTTGCCACCACAATTTTCCCTGCTCCATTTCCCGTGGAAACCTGCGGGAGTCTATTTTTTTATAGAAAAACTCCTATTAGTACTTCTCACTTTCATTATAATAAAGCAAATCCCCCAATGTGGATTAAAATAATATCGTTTGCACAAATTTGATCGTTTACTCATTTTCATTATTTTGCACAAAGTCCAACCATTAACTAAGTCCTTAATCATGAAATCATAAAAATGCTGAGCTACGAACTCGACTGAGTGTTTCTCATAATTTTCTCCAAGTTTCAAGTTAAAAAGACAACTATAAATTACTCATCCACAACCAAAGACATGAACAAAGTTTCGAGTGACTCTATATAACTAAAAAAAATAAAAACTAAATACATATATGCATGAAAGTTTATCAAATCCTAATGAAATGAGAAAAAAACATGAATGGACAAGAAATGAAAGAAATGGAAGAAATGATATAAAACACCACCATTGCCATTCAATATATGCAAATAACCACATAAAAAAATAAAAATAAACGATCTCACTTGCGGTCTTTCGCAAAGAATCCATCCAAAAAAATCCACAATCCGTAAAACACCCCCAAACTTATTCCGAATCTTGTCCTCAAGGTTCAAAACAAGTTAAGGCATCCATATAACAAAAAGAAAAAGACAGTGG
The DNA here is from genome assembly GCA_039657365.1 of Stephania yunnanensis. Classification (NCBI taxonomy): domain Eukaryota; kingdom Viridiplantae; phylum Streptophyta; class Magnoliopsida; order Ranunculales; family Menispermaceae; genus Stephania; species Stephania yunnanensis. Next base: position 42,348,686 of record CM077582.1, read on the forward strand.
TGAAGAAAAACATGGATAAGAAGATGATACAAATGCACGCATAACAAAAGTCTCTAAACACTAGTGAACGCACAAAATCTCTCATGTGTAGGTGATTAAAGAAACTACGAAAGAACAACCATAACAAGAGCAAGAGCTAGTAAATATAAGAGTTAACTAAAAAGATTATAATCAAATCTTGCGAGCCCGAAGTCTTTCAACTAATGATGAAATCGACAAGATGATGGAATGAAGTTTAGGGTTTTGGGTCTACTAAAAAACTCGCCACTAATGCAGTGACTGAAGTTGGATATTTACCAACCAAGTCTCAAAACACCTAAAATCCTATAAACATGTTAATTCCTAAAAAAAATAGTCAAATTATGCTAAAAATGTAATCCAAAGTCAAACCTACAAAACTCGGCGCTCCAATCCTCCAGTGAACATCAAATGTAACATATCACCTGTAAAAATTAAGAGACCAAATTAGAGTCTTATTAAATATAAATAAAAACTAAAACTAAAATAAATGCAAGCAATAAATAAAATAAAATAAAAATGAAGCTGGGCTGCCTCCTAACGAGCCGCCTTTCTTTTAAGTCTTTGGCTAGACTTGGCGTGATTGATCACGTGATGTCCTCTCCTTTAGAGATGTCAACAACAATTGGCGCATCTACGTATTTGGGCAATGAAGCATGCACACCCTATTTCAGATTTAGGAGTTCATTCGGGACTTCCAACACGAGAGAATCTGTCGCATCAGGATCATCCAACACAAAGGTGTCGGCAGTGTAGAAGATCTGCAAACGCTCCTTTACTTCCATCCCCTTATAAGGTGTACCAACTGTGCACCAACACCAGAGGTTGGTCTTCCTCATTCTCTATCTGCGGCTTCTCCGGCTTGTTTGAAATGACATCAATTTTTATCTCATTTTCCTCTCATTTAGTTCAATGACAATTTCTGGCTCAATTTGAAAGACTTCATGTTCTTCCGATGTCTCTCTCAAATAGTCTTCCACCTGTGTAACCTCATTCACCTCGAAATTTATCAACGTATCAACACTCACATCCGCTTCTGGGTTAAAAATTGATTGTGCACTACACAACTCTTCCTCATCAGTCATACTTCAAAACCCGACATTGTATTGCATTAATTTAGTGTCCAATTCCTGCAAGTATGGAATCTTAAAATCAATTTGTCGGGTCTCATCAAAAGGTTGTCGAAATTGTTGGTAATTATCTATCAATTGCTTCATCATATTTTCCAAGGAGGCGCATTGATGAAACTGTTGGTTTCTTTCATGTTGAGGAATCTGTGGGGTTGACTTGAGCCCAAAGAAGTCGGGTTGTGGCGATGCATAGCTAGAATAGTGATAATTTTCATACCGTCGATAATAGGGACAATTATGTGCGGAATGAGAATAATCTCCACAATTTTCGTAAACCTTAACCTATTGCACAAAAGATTGCAAGTTAAAAAATTGATATCCATTATGTGACATACCTACCCATTCACATTATAATAATGTGAGTCTTTGGATAGGCCATAATTATGGGGGTAGGAGGAGTCCATCGCGGGGTTACCCGCATACATGTTAAGAGCAAGGGACTAGATAGGCCAAATAAAAATAAAATAAAAACCAAAGAAAGAAAAATACCAATCCCTGGCAATGGCGCCAAAAATTGATGCGCGTCGAACGCATCAATAAAGTAAAGTTTTCTAAACCAATTATTTTGTAAAATGATGGCAAATGGTCGATCCCACAGAGATTGGTAGTATTTCTTAAGTTAAAAACAACAAAAAAAGAAAATCGGGGGTTTTAAAATAAATTAATTTAACTAACTAATCTAACTAAACTAAATAAATAAAATAACTAAACTAATTTTCAAAACAATTAATTAATACCTAAGTAACACCTAAGTAACACCTAAGTCTACACCTAAGTCTACACCTAAGTAACACCTAAGTCTATCGTTCCACCAATCTGGATCAAAATTCATTTGCAATCATGACCTTCAATCTTTCCCAAAAAGTCATTAATTTATATTCTCCTAGATTAGCTATAGAAAATCGACGTCCGCAAAAAATTCCTCATTCCCCTAATATCGATAGCCAGGACGTCCGCCACTAACTATTTCCCTAATTAATGTATAACCATAGACATCCGCCAATTAGATTTAACACACTAACCGCAGTAATATGGATCTATGGGAAAACTAATCCTAAATAACCGGATCGCATCCACTTCTGATTTAACCTAGATTCAATTGTTGTACACTCAATAACCGAAAGGGTTTGACGACAAACATGTGAGTGTTTGTCACTTTATTGATCTAAAAGCACAATTACACGGATACTAATAGTCCAAATAACTGTAGATTGTCCACCTAAAAGCATGCATTGACCACGTACATACCCTAGATCTAAACCATAATCAATAAAATCAACAACAATGAAATAGGAAAATCTAATCTAAATTAAATAAAAATAATAGATCTTACATAATATGCCATAAATTCATCATCCCGACTTGTTTCCCCTCCGACCTAGGCAAGGAGTTAATTAGCCAATCATCGTCGTTGAAGAACGTCGATGCTAATAAAATAATAGTCGGTGTTCTTTTCAATAACACCTAAGTTCTTAATATATAAAACTACTAAAAATTGGTCTTAGGAGGTGAGAGAAACTGATTTTGGGGGTTAGGGAGGTGACTCGTGCGCCGAGGAGCATTGTAGGGCTGTTTTTGGCTTGAAAATATGTGTCCGCCATGTGTCACAACGCCATTGGTCCGTTCCTGTTATCGCTGCTTTCGTGACACTTTCTGATTGGCTGAGAGAGCTCGTGATGATGCGCTGGCGCATCGATGCTGGGTAATTGCACCACATGTCGCCATTTGATTGGAGGAGATAGTTGTGATGATGCGTTGGCGTGACATGTGAACGCCATGTGGAGTCCAAAAGGCGGTGAAGAATCGCGTGAAAACGGTGCGAAAATCTGGGAGTTTGTGTGGACACGCATTCTGAGACGAATTGACAAAAATTGGAGGGTGCGAGAAAATTGGGCGTGGCGTGGCCTGTGTGATGCTGACGCGACGTCCTGTGATTGGTGGAACTGTTTAGTTGATTGCAAGTTGGTGGCTTCTGATGCTACGTGGCATCGTTTGATTGGCTGAACCGACTATTATGACATGCTGACATCTAATGAAAACGCACCACATGGCTGTTGCTGTGATGCTAGGTTACATGTGGCGCTGACGTGGTGCTTCATGATTGGTTGAATGCTGATGTGGTAGTTTCCAATTGGTTGAAATATGTTGTCTCCTATTCTACCCACCCACGATGCGTAATTCAAGGCAAATTGTCCGGCATTAGATCACTGCATGTAAATACTCCATTTTGAGTATTTTTTCACCACGAATTCCACTGCGCGCTCCGTTTCACCTAAAAACAACTAAACAATATAATTAAATATATATTTTATATACTTTGCGTAATTAAATATACTAAAATAAAATACTAAATATATATAAATACTGACTTATCAAAGATCTAGTAGCAATTACTGTACCTACGAGGATAGCGGTTGCCCAGGTTGTTCCCCAGACGCTTGTTGATAGGGTAGCAGCAGAGACGCAGACATATAGAGCCATCATAGTTGTTATTCCACTAGAGATGCTAACTTCTATGCTTCCACCCACGACCACATATAAGATGATTGCTACTACCTCTACTACATTGGGATTTATTTTGGTTCTAAAGGTGAATATGTTGCAAGAGTTTTCGAAGTTTCAGCCAGGCTTCTTTTATTTAGATGGTGACCTCGATGATGTGAGGAAGTAGATTATGTTTCATCATCGTTTTCATAAGCTGATGAGGAATGATGAGAGTGTTCAGGCACGGTTATCCGGGGCATGCTTGAGAGGCCATACATTAATATGGTGGACCACATATCAGGATACCCATCCAGAGCCGATGACATGGGCTGATTTTAGGGAGTTGTTCTATGATCAGTACATACCCATGAAGGTGAGATTAAGATCGAAAGAGGAGTTTCTGACCCTGAGAAAAGGTAACTGGACTTTGCTACAGTATATGAAGAAATTCCAGTACTTATTCTAGTTCTTGATGGACGTAGCTGGGATGGAGCATTTGCAGATATACTATTTTAACAGAGGAGTTGAGGATAGGATTGCTTCGGCAGTGGTATCGTTTGGGGCACCCACTCTGCATGACATATTTGATAGAGCTTTGGCACATGATACATACCTGATGTAAATAGATGACAGACGTGTGATTAGGACTGAGGTACAGACAGGGCAAAGTTCTCGGCTGGATCAGAGGCCGAAGAGATATAGGGATTGTCTGGATAAAGGTCGGAGGGATGAAAAACGAGATAGGGGCTATAGGGATGATCACCAGGGCAATTAGTTCCAGTATGAGGGGAGACGATCGATTCACACCATCGAACCAGCACCGACATATCAATGTAGGCCATCTCCATAGATGTACCACCAGGGTTGAGATCAAGGGGGACACGACAGAAAGATCGAGGTCAAGGTTCGATATTTGGAGACGGACCGGCTGGTAGGCAATATAGCTGCAGATGTCACAGGTGTGGTTAGAAGGGACATTTAAGGATGGACTACAGGAAACCATCATCACCACGTCGAGAGATAAAACAAGCTAGAGAGAAAGCCCATGCAGTAGCGCATCCGGATGACAGGGTGACCAGACAGATCATTGAGGGTACGTTACATATTTTTGGTAGACCTATACATGCTATGTTTGATTCTGGTAGTACTTTATCATTTATTGTTGGGCATATTGTTAGAGAGTTATAGTTAGTTACATAGACATAAGATACAATTCTCAGTACAACCGTTGGGAACATTATATACCCTAACCTATTATGTAGAGACGTGATGATAGAGGTTGAGGGACATCAGTTATCAGCAGATCTTTGAGTGTTAGAGTACCTAGAGTTTGACACTCTTCTCAGGATGGATTGGTTGTTACCTTATCATGCACGTATAAATTGTTATGGTAAAAGGATTGAGTTTCGCATTCCTGGGATACCAGAGTTCTCGCTAGTTGGATCTGTGAATGACTTACCTATCACTAGAGGCTGACTAGCCACAACGTAGGTGATAGAGGTATTTGCAACGATAGTTGAGCCAGAGGTTAGGACAGAGGTCAAGATTGAGGACGTTTTGATAGTTAAAGAATTTATCGATGTATTTCCGAATGATCTACCAGGATTACCAGTGCCGCGAGCTATTGAGTTTATCATTGAGTTGATACTAGGGACACAACTAATTGCTAGTAGACCTTAATGATGTCACTATCGGAGCAGGAGGAGGTTAGACGACAACTAGATGAGTTTTTGGGGAAGGGTTTTATTCACCCTACTATGTCACCTCGGGGAGCTCCAGTGTTGTTTGTAAAGAAGAAGGACGGTTCGATGAGGATGTGCATAAACTATAGGAAGCTGAATCAGGTGACAGTTAGGAACCGTTACCCACTTCGTATGATAGATGATTTATTTGATCAGTTGACATATGCCATATTCTTTTCGAAGACTGATCTTCGCTCGGGTTATCAGTCGAGGACTCGAAAGAAGGATATCTAGAAGACCGCTTTTAACACGATGTACGAGCTATTTGAGTTCACAATCATGTCGTTTGGGCTGACTAATGCCCCAACGATTTTCATGGATTTGATACACAAGGTTTTGAGACTGTATTTGGACAGATTTGTCATAGTCTTCATTGATGACATCTTGATCTACAGCAAGGCTCGTGAGGATCACGAGAGACACCTCAAGGCAGTTTTGACGACACTAAGGGAGCACAAATTGTACGCTAAGTTTAGTAAGTGTGACTTCTGGCTGATTGCGGTGAGATTTTTTCCAGGGTATCTATGTAAATGTAGAGAAGATTCGAGCTATCATTGACTACACGACACTTGAGTTTGTTGCCGATATTCGGAGTTTTCTCAGATTGGCAGGATATTACCGATGAATTGTGCAAGACTTTTCCTCGATTGCAGCACCAATGACGAGACTGATAAGGAAGGATGCTAGATTTGATTGGTCAAAGGAGTTTGAGCAGGCTTTCCGTAAGGTGAAGAGGAGGTTGACTTTGACACTTATGTTGACATTGCCGAAGCCGGGCAAGACTTTGACAGTTTATACGGATGAGTCAGGTATTGGACTTAAAAGTGTATTGATGCAAGATGGTAGACCAGTTTCGTATCTCTCCAAACTATTGAGACCCATGAGGGGAATTATTCAGTGGACGACTTGGAGCTTGCAGTATCTTTGCACTGAAGGCCTCGAGGCAATATCTTTGTGGAGAGAAGTTCATATTGTATACAAATTACCAGAGTTTACAATATATCTTAACTAAGAGGGATCTGAATATGCACTAGAGGAGATGGCTTGAGCTGTTGAAGGATTACAACTTCGTTATTGAGTATCACCCTGGAAAAGCGAACGTTGTAGCAGATGCATTGAACATGAGCGCGATTAATAGTCAGACTGTTTTGCAACATATGACATACAAGCATAGCTTGTCACAGACGACAATAGTTATGTGCATTACAAAGGTGTCAAATACGGCTGAGCAGTACATTTGTTGTTAAATGAAAGTTTCGACCGTATTGATTGAGGGAGTCGCCGAGTGTTAGAGGGCTGATGAGCTTTATAAGCGGTTTAGTGGTCTGGTTCGGGACTTGGAGTGCAATGATTGGACAGAGACCACAGATTAGTGGTTGAGAAACCAAAGGAGATTATCGATACCTGTAGATTAGGAGATACGGGACGAGATTTTAGAGGATGCATACTGGTTTCACTACACCATTTATCCTGGTCGTACCAAGATGTACCATTACTTGAGGTGACTATTCTGGTGGTCAAGGATGAAGGCTGACGTAGGGATGTACGTTAGGAGTTGTCATATCTGCAAGCAGGTGAAGACTGAGCATAAGAGTCCCGGTGGACTTTTACAGCCGTTACTCATTCCATAGTGGAAATGGGAGCATATCCCCATGTATTTCGTCAGTGGACTACCACAGTCATCGAGGCGTCACGATGCAGTTTAGTTTGTGATTGAAAAATTGACGAAATTGGCTCACAACTCATTTCATTCTGATTTCTATGATCTACACGTTCCCACAACTGACCATATTGTTTGAGCGGGAGATTATTAGATCGCATAAGGTGTCGGTTTTTATTGTATTGGACATAGATCCTAGGTTGACTTTGAGGCTCTAGGAGGCTATGCAGGAGCAATTTGGCACCAGGTTACAGTTTTGTACAACTTATCATCCTCAAACCAATAGATAGTCAGAGCGAATGATACATATTTTGGAGGATATGCTCAGAGCTTGTTTATTGTAGTTTGAGGGTTTGTGGGAAGATTATTTGCCTTTTGTGTGAGTTTGCATATACTAACAACTATCAGATGATTATTGGTATGCCACGATTTGAGGCGCTGTATGGGAAGCCTTGTAGATCTCCTACATATTGGGCGAAGCTTGAAGATACAGTGGTCATTGGGCCTGAGATAGTTATTGATCACATAGAGAATATCAGACAAATCCGTGAGAGATTAAAGCCATACTGGATAGACAAGAAAAATACGTGGATCGATATCATGAGGGTCTGAGCTACGAGGAGGGCAACATGGTATATCTAAAGGTTTTCCCCTTAGAAGGGTCAATAAAGATTTGATATTAAGGGGAAAGTGATGCCGAGATTTTTTGGGCCATTTAGGATCGCAGTGAGAGTGGGCAGTGTGGCATGTCACCTAGAGTTACCTACTAAGTTGCGGTTCATCCGACATTTCACATTTCGATGTTGAGACTAGTTAGGTAGGGGATGAGACCGATGATTGGTTTGGAGCAGATTGAGGTTCAACCTAACTTGACTTACAAGGATAGGCTGATAAAGGTCGTTGACCACAGAGTCCATATTCTCAAGAACAAGGAGCTCGCTAAGGACCTAGTTCGTTGGCAGCATAATGGAACGGAGGAACTTACCTGGGAGCTTTAATCGACGATGCGAAAACGATACCCTCGGTTTTTTCACGGTACAACATTCAATTATGTTAAATCTCGGGACGAGATTTCACTTAGTTAGGAAGAACTGTAACAACCCGTTTCATTAATGTTGTTATTTATTTCGTAATCTCAGATATGGGCGCCAGCTCGGATCCACGTGGACACTGCGGGTAGGCTAAAACACACGTTGACCTAAGTACACTAGTAAATTGTATGTTATATTGTTTAAATTGCGATGAACTTTATGAATTTACTTGTAAATACACATGTTGAATAACGATATCGTGTGCATTTGTGTGACGGGTAGTCACCTCGAAGTACATTTCAACACGGATATTGAAAGGCGAAGTATGGGTACACTAGAGAACTCAACAAACTCACGTAAATATGACTAAGTAATTCAATTAAAATGAGTAATTTAAGCACATGCTAAGTAAATTAAATTTAAACAATTGGCTATGACGCACCTCGAAATAAGTATCGAGACGTGGGGCACCGAATATTGGATAGCCGAAGGTTAGTGAGACCATGAGATAGTTAATTTTGATAAATAAAACACTGACTATATGGTTTGATAAGGCTAAATATAATGTGAGTTAATTAAATTAAGAAAAATCTATAGCTTGTACTATATAAAGATGACCATAAGATGGGCATTTAGATAATCATAATGGGAGAAACGAAGAAGGGAATGTGCTACTGGAGTTATCAATGGATTCATCAGTTGGTATAAGACAACATGTTTATGAACCATAAGATAATCCTCAAGATATGTACACACACTTGATCTTAATCAAACATTCATATATAGGAAGTTAGTGGAGTGTCGATCAAACCACTCAAACTATTCATGCAATTCAGTTAAAATCGGAGAAGGACTTTAAGCCGAGAATTCAATACATTAGAGACCAATTCATGAGATCAAACCAAAGTAATCACCATATTCATCTTCTATACTCTTAAATGAACCCGTTATTAGTATGATTTAGTGAAATTTGAGTTTGATGATTAAACCTCTGATTTTTGGGGAAAACTTGATGAATTACATGTTATTAGATCATTTTCATAAAAAAATTACAACTGGTTTAACTAGAATTGAAATTCTTGATGAAATTGGGAAGTTTGGTAAATGTATGAAAGTTAGAGAATTTGGGTTAATTTGATGTTCTGGAGTGTCTAGTTGTTGTTTTGAAGTTAATAATGTATGGAGAGAATGTAAACCAGGTTAGAGTAGCTAATTGAGAAGGGGAGGACATAATTCTCGATTTGAGAATTCTGTCACAGATTGCAATTAGCGCCTTAACTGGGTTGGTTAGCGTGTTAATCGTTCTGAGTTTCCAACTATTTTTTAAAATGAAGAACAGTAGCGCGCTAGACAGATCCCTTAGAACGTTAACTTCGTCTAGTGCACTAGGTAGATCCATTGGAGCGCTAACTTTACCTAGCGTGCTATATAGACCTATTAGCGCGCTAATGACAGATAAAATATGAATTTAAGGGTTGTTTTGGTATTTTCAACTTAATGCATATTTAAACACTTGCAAACAACCTAAACGTATAAAATTGAACTTCAGGGACTTAGTGGGTCGTAGCTCGGTGTCAGGGAGCTTGTTGGGTCGGATACGGGCTCGGGGATGTCAGAGAGTTGTTTGAGGTTTGTAAAACCCAACTGAAGAACTCTTAGTATTTGATTATGTTTTAAATCTCATTTATATCATTTCTTTGCTAATTTTGCTATTGTATTTTGTTACTTGAACGTGGGTTGAAGTTACTCTCCAAGATTTCTTGGTTATGTGTTCATGATGCATTGGACTGTAGCACGTGTGACTCGGCCCTCTGTGAACGCTGACCTGAGCTTGCCCTTAGTGCAAGTGTCGGTGACTTAGTAGATTTGACCAGCCCCGCGAGGGACCAAGTGTCGAGCTAGTTGGGTGTGACCAGTGGTGGAAACTTGGTGACCCGAAGTAAGTCTAGTCCATATGAAGCGAGCACACACATTTGTTAGCTTAGCTGTTATCTATTCATGCGATGAGCCATTTACAGTTGTCCGTCTTTACATTCGCATGTTTATTTGACAGTATTTCTTGCATTTCCTTATTTTATTTATGCGAATGCTCGGAGGGGTTCCTTGGGATTTTACTTACTGGACTCGTCATCTATCTTTTTGTGATGATCGAGTGCAGATCCTAGTACCAGTAGGGGAAACGGGATCCTAGGCGACTACATCTGATTGCTCGCCGTCAAGGACTTACTAGTGGGTTTTTATTTTGATATTTTGTACTATTTTAGGTATTGGGGGACTTGAGATGACACGGTACATGTATATATACCTCATTTATGGTATTGTCGTTTATATACAAAGTACTTTTCCAAGTCTTCCACAGTAGGATTTGCTCGTATGAATAATGTCTACCATGCTAACTTACCTTACCGAATTGTATCAATTAAGGCTTTCGTTAATTTATGTCAACCTATAAGATACAACCCATTAGTATGGTTAGGCATTAGAATAAATTGAAAATTATTGAACTTAATAAAAAATTAAATAATTTAAGAGAATAAGTTAATGAAATACATATAATTCACTTACTAATTTGATAAAACACACATGGACATGAATTTCGAGACAAGAGGAGGACGGACGAGTGCCGAATTCGTGTTGTTAGGCCCACCAGACAAGGAGTACATGGAGACACATCACCTTAGGGCGGCAGGGCCGCCACAAAACTTTCCCAACTTTCTGCACAATCTCAAACGGACGAATAAACCTATGAGAGAGCTTTCCTTTAAATTCAAATTTGTACAATCCTTTTCGAGGCGACACCTCCAGATAGACCCAATCAGTTATATTCAACAACTCTCTTGTAGACATCATAATAACTTTTGTGCCTGTCGTGAACAACTTTTAGCCTCTGACGAATCTGCTCAACTACTTTTGTGTGATCTCATACAATCTGTGGCCCTAACTCAGCTAAAACTTCTAGTTCAGCCCAACATGATGGTGCTCTGCACGATCGATCATATAAAGCTTCGAAAGGCACCATTCTAATACTTGCTTGATAACTATTATTGTACAAGAACTCACATAATGGAATGTATTCCTCCAATAAGCCTCCATATTCAAGAACACATGATCTCAACATATCCTCCAAGATCTGAATCAACCGCTCTGATTGACCATCAGTCTATGGATGAAACGTAGTACTGAATCGCAATTGAGTGCTAAATCGTTCCCGCATACTTTGCCATAAACCAGAGGTGAACTGAGTACCTCTATCAGATATAATAGAAAGCGGTACTCCATGCAAATGAATAATCTTTCACTCATATATGACACTGAACTCTGGAAAACCATAATTAAGAGCCATTGGGAGAAAATGGACAGATTTCGTCAGCCTGTCAATGATAACCCAAATACTATGATGTTTCCTCTGAGATTTAGGTAGATGAGTTACAAAATCCATAGCAATATTCTCCCACTTCTACTTAGAAATGGGTAATGGCTGCAATGTGCCTCTTGGTCTCCACTTTTCGACCTTGACTTGCTTGCAAATCTCATAGCGTTTAACATAATCAGCAACATATGAATTCATCCCTGACCACTAATATAAATGACACATGTCGTGATACATCTTAGTCCTACTAGGATGAATACAATACCTAGACCTATGGGACTTCCTGAGTATCTCATCTTGGATCTCAGCTACCAATGGAATCCACAACTTACCCCTGAATCTCAGATTTTAATCATTAGATTCTTTCCATTCTAAGTTATCGATGCTCCTTGCCAATTCCCTAAACTTCTTGCCATCAACATCATTGAATTGGCTCTCAATGATTCGCTGAATAAAGACAGTCTGCACCCTGAGCTAAGCAACAACTGGCAAATCATGGGACTCCGGAAGCTCCAACAAAGACATAAATGCGATCTCCTCAAGTAACTCATACTCGTAGGCTATATGACAAGCCACCTTCAATGCCTCTTCCCGCTTCATACTCAGTGCATCAGCTGCGACATTAGCTTTCCTTGGATGGTATTCAAGACTTAAATCAAAATCTTTTAAATGTTCAAACCATCGCCACTGTCTCATATTCAATTCCTTTTGTGAGATCAAGTACTTCAGACTTTTGTGATTTGAAAACAAAATAAATCTTTCCCCATATAGATAATGTCTCTAGAGCTTCAAAGCAAACACTATCATCGCTAGCCGGAGATCATGAAAATGATAATTTTTCTCGTGAGTTCTCAATTGACGAGAAGCATAAGCTATAACCCGGTTATCCTGCATCAACACACAATCCAATCCCACTTGAGATACATCATTGTAAACTACAAAATTTTTATCTAGATCAGGCAACACCAATATTGGAGTTGTAATTAATCGACTCTTAAGCTCAACAAAAGCTTTTTCATAAGCCTTTGACCACACAAACTCTACATTCTTCTGGGTCAACCTAATGTTAGGCAAAACTATTTTGGAGAATCATGCACAAATCTGCAATAATAACTAGCTAAATCGAGAAAAATTTTAATTTCTTTCGCTATGGTTTGTTCCGGCCAATTCATAATTGCCTCAATCTTTACAGGATCTACTACAATTCCATCAACTCCAACTAAATGTCCCAAAAATTTAACTTCCGAAACCCAAAACTTGCATTTACTGAACTTTGCATATAACCGATGAATTCTTAAAGTTTGAAGAATAACTCTGAGATGTTCTTCATGCTCATCACGGGTCTTAGAATATATCAGAGCATAATCAATAAAAATAATAACAAAGTGGTCTGAATACGGCTTTCGTATCTACTACATCAAACCCATAAATATAGCCGATGTATTGGTGAAACCAAACGACATTATAATGAACTCGTAGTGACCATATCTCGTACTGAAAGTAGTCTTATCAACATCCTCTTCCCTAACCCTCAACTGATGATAGCTAGATCGGAGATCAATCTTCGAAAAGAACTTAGCTCCGGTCAGTTGATCAAACAAGTCATTAATATACGACAAATGATACTTATTTCTGATCGTCACTCGGTTCAACCGTCTATAATCTATATACATTATGAGACTCCCATCCTTCTTATTCACATAAAAGGACTGGTGTGCCCCAAGGTGATTTACTAGGATGTATGAATTCTCTACCGATCAGCTCTTGTAATTAATTATGCAACTCTGCAAGCTCAGGCTTAGGCATTCTATACGATTAAATGGAAATGGGTTTAGTTCTAGGAAATAAATCAATAATAAAATCAATTTCTTGTGGTGGTGGTAAGCCAAGTAAATCATCATGGAAAACATCTACAAATTCATACACTACATGAATAATTTCCAACTTTGGCTGATCTTTTGCCTCTATGATAACCATTCCGACAAGAATTTCCATATCCTGACTAGTGGTTACCCTACCTCTAGTCATTTGCAAATCATTAATAGCCCCAGTATAGGTAAACATTAGATAACCTGGAATGTAGAAATTTATCGTCTTATGGAAACAATCCAGGTGTGCATGATATGCAGCAAGCCAATCCATTCCTAAGAGTGCATTAAACTCTAGGAAGTCTAAAACACGAAGATCTGTAGCTATCTCATGTCCTACAATCTCCATGATACACCTCTCGAATATAAAATGCGAATATACTTTATCCCAAGTTGCAGTATTGAGAACTAAATGTATGTTGACTCTCACCGAAGTCTAATACAACTCATCAACCATTCGACAAAAAATAAATGAAATAGTAGAACTAGAATAAACTAAAAATTTCATTGGACTACAACAAATATAAATAATACCTTATATTAGATTCCTATTGGCGTTCACATGTGGCTCAGCAATAACCTGAACACGTTCCCGAGCCTGAGGTCTAGATTGAACTGAGGATGAAGAAGTATGTCATTGATTCAACTTTGGACAATATTTCTTAAGATGACTTATCAATCCACATTAAAAAAATGATCCAACTGATCTACTGCCTACTGACAAAGCCCGTGTATTGGTAGGTCGTGGTGTATAACTTTGACTTATGTCTCTGCCACCCTGTCTTCATGATCGTGGCTGTACTTGAGACTGTGTCTGTATACGCTGAAAAGTTGATGGAACTATCTAATATCATGATGTAAATTGCGACTGAGACTGTGACCGTACCTGTGGAATAGAACTCATGGCTAAAGGATGAGAAAATTTCCCAGCAAACCTCAGAATATGTGGATCTAAAGTACTAGCTCGCGTAGGACCTAGGGGCAGATGATACTGACATTGAATCCCCACTCTTATCCCAACTTTTCTTCCTTTTATTCTTCCTATTTCGCCACCCCTGACCACTGTCAGAACCCTGACCTATTTCCAAGTACCTCTCCGTCGCCTTTCCTTATCTCTATGAAAGGATTCGGCCATTTCAAACCTTAGCTGCCTTATAAGCTTCTATGAATTTCCCTGTCCTCGTCGTTGACACTGCAGTAGAAATACTTTCTTTCAAACCCAGTTTGAATTTATGAATTTTAGTGACCTCTGGCATGTCTGTATGCCAAGTTACCGTAAACAAGTAATTAAACTTCGCTGCATATTCAGTTACTGACATATTTCCTTGCTCAATGTAATCAAACTCAATTATGCTTTGGTTTTCAACAAAAGTTTATCCTCAAGTTGAGCCAAACCTTGACTTTGTCACCCTTTGATTCTCAATCAAAGTTTATCCTTAATTGAACCAAACCATGGCTCTGATACCAACTCTGTCAAGACTCGTCTCACTAAGCCCTGACTTAAACTAATTACCCTAATTAGTCACTTTAACCATACATTTAACTTTACAACTCGAAGTAATTTTTAATTCAATCCTTAAACTGCTCCAAATCTAAATTGAAATCGTTATTTAAACCTCAGTTCTTAACTTTCTCAATTAGAGAAAAATAGGAAATAATACGGAATGTTTTCCATATTTTTATAATAATTTCGGTAGCACCTCCTCTAAATATGCCGGCACCCAAAACCTAATAGACAACATAATAAGGAGAGGCCTAAAACGACTCACAGCCCCTGCAATTCACAATATGATATTAATATAAAATTATAAACTGAACTCCAACTTATAAATCTTAATTACAAATCTCAACCTCAAACAAAATCAAAAACCTATCTCAAAACCTCAACTATACAAAACTAAACAATTTAAGTCTTAAACCTACTTTAACACAATTCATGAAATCCTCAAGTTGTTTCTCAGATGATTCACTTCCTACGCTTACCCTGAAACCCCAAAACAAAATAATATAAATAATAATTACATACAAAGGGAAAAGAACTCCTCAACAAAAATCCTCTAGCTTCCTCTTTCCTTTTTGGTCCTCCTCAACCTCGGAACATGACAAAGCCATTTCGAGAACACCAAACAACAATGTGTACAAAATAAACAGTTTCAGACAAGTAAATATTTACCTTGCTTCGTACAACAGGTAATAACAAGAGATAATATGAGTATTGCACGATAAATGAAATACTGAAATAAATATACAACATGAATCCCCATTTCCTGTTCTAAGCTCATAATGAGCGGACTCTCTCACGATGAACCTAGAACAGTACTATGAGTCAATGCACGTTTTTTTGAAGTCGACGTTACCCGCCTTAGACGCCTGTAGTACGTCTAGTATGGAGTGGAACACCTCACACTCTTACGACCAAAGTAGGGGAAACTCTATCTGAATGCCATCAACGCATGATCAAGAGTTTCACTCCCTCATCATGTAAAATATAAATCATATTACTGTAAAAAGCAAGAAATAGTGTTTACTTGCTATCGAACCAACGCAAGTTGGTTAATTGATTCATCATTCGCACGTTCCCCGAATTCCCTTGTTCCAAAATCCTATTAAATAACAAAAATTCATAATTTATGAGTCTCGGCTTAATTGTACCATTTTAAGCAATTTCTCATAATTCCCAAGATATGTCAATGTATAAATCCATTACAAAATCCCGACAACTCTTTTAAATACTCCAAATATTTCTCGAGACCTCAATTCCCTAATTTGATTCCTAATTACTATATTTTATTACTAATTTTCCTCAGAAACCAATTTATATTGTTTATGGAATTCAATTTAGTACTATAGGCTCAATTGGCCTAATTTACGCTTTACGAGGCAAAACCTCGGATAACATTTTTCGTGAAAATCCCAACTTTTCATATTTTTCATAGAAATCGAGGTTTTCTATTTATTTGGCTCAAAATCCCATTTTTTCTTAATTTTTGGCTATTTCCCAGGGTTTTTCCTTTTATTTCGAAAATTAAAACATTTTTTTTTTAAAGGGAAAGTCCCTTGAACCGGGTCCGGTTCGGATCCGGTTCAGCCGGTTCAGCCGGTTCAGGGGATCATCCCCTTCACCTCACCACTGCCATCAAAACGAAACAGAGGTTTCCTCAACCTCTGTTTCGTTTCGATGGCTTCGCCACCATCGTTCCTACTGATCTCTCGGAGGCAGGGGCTCCTCTCCTCATCATCTTCTCCCTCCCAACGTCTTCTTCTTCACCTCGTTTCCCCCCGCTGTTTTCGTTTTCATGTGTGTGTATTCTTGCTGTTGGATCGTTTGCTATTTGTTTTGTGTTTTAGTTGATTCAAATCTCCATCTCTCTTCTCTCTCAACTCACAACAGTTAAACCAATCATTACAGCAGTCCCAAATAAATCAAAACAGTGCCTATTAGATTTTTACAGCCAAATTGAAACTTAATTTGAAGCTTACCTTGATTCTCAATCTTCAACCCACAGTCACGGCTCCTTTCTCGATTTCAATCTTCAAGAGATTATATGCAATCGAGGGAAAAATCAAACGAGAAAGGGAGATATAAAACGAAAGAGAAGCGAGAGAGAAAAAGAGAGAAGAACAAAGCTGCCAAACATTTGAGGAAGATAACCCCTCTGTTTCGTTTCGGTTAGGGTAGTCTAACTACCCTTTTACCCTTCAGTTTTGATATTCATGTGGATACAACCAGTGCACTTTTCTGTAATTTGCCAATTTTTTTTTATTTAATTTCATGTTTATCTCTTATTTTTATGTTCAAATTAAAACAAGAAAAATACCCCAATTTCATCAAAATTAGAGAAAATACCAACGCACTCTAAAACAACCGGATGACGCGTCTAAACACTAATTTGAACCGTATTTTGCGACAAATAGAGTATAATACATACAATATGCAAATAACAAATAAAAATATAATTTACCTTATGATCTCTAGTCTGTCACGCATGGGTGCCACCTCTGATTCTTAAAAATAAAATCAAATCCAAAAATTGTTAATTAGTACAGTAATCCAGTTTAGGAAATTCTCGAATTGCACAACGCCGTTGGCCCCCACTTTCCAGATCTTTTTTTTTTTTTACAGGAGACATCGGCGATGCGATGCCTTTGCCACGGTCCCCTTCTCCCCTTTTCCAATAATCCAAATTCTTCACTTCTCCATTTCCTTTCTTTTTCTCACTGTGTCCCTCTCACTCTCTACCTCACCACCACCACCGACCATCCCTTTGCTACTCCCCACACCACACTTCCTCCTCCTCCCTTCTGCTCCATCTCCTTTCCCCAACGACTCTTTCCATTTATTTCTTCTTTTATCCTTTATTCTCATCTTTTTTTGACAACCAATCTGGTAATGGTCGTTAGCTATTTGGTTTCCGGTGTCATCGCGACCAATAGCCCCATTTTGCCTTAGTTTCTAAGGCAGATAGAAGAGTGAGAGTAAGACAACATTGCTAGTTTTCAAAGCCACCAGGGCAAACGTCGACGACCGACTTTTACAAAAATGAGCGGTGTCTTTATGGCGTATGTCACTACAGCGGTGGAAGTACCGGTAGTTTTGCTATTTTCCTTTATTTTGTTATAGAAACTTAGGGCTTTCATTCTTTTGTGGATTTATTCCCCCTGCGTGGGGTTGTTCCTTTAACGTCCCCATCTCAAATTAGAGCACCGCCCTACCTAATCCCATCATTAAACCCTTAACTTCCACTACGGAGGACTTAACAACGTATTAGTCAGCCTTTCCAATAGACCTTACACCATTATTAAACTTAATAGTATTTCGAAGTAAATTAAGTTTTACACAATTTAAAGATTATTCAGTGGAAGTCTTGTCAAACTGGTAGAAACCATTCATATAAAACCTAAATATGTGGAAAACAAGGTAACGAAGATCACATGCATATATATAACAAACGACAGTAACTATATATCAACATGTGAGTGGTCGGGTAACTATCTCTCAACCCATAGTATACATCCCCAAGAGTATATAAAGACACATAAAAGTGATACAACAAAATAAAAAACCTACAAAATCAGACATAGCAGCATTCCATTGGCTCAGAGGTTGTCGAAGATCTTCTCCTTGCGCGGTCTGCTACTCGATGGATCTGCACCCATTGTCATAAAAAGGATGGTGAGTACAGGAAAGTAGAAAGTAACACTAAGAGAGACTTGTTCACATTTCCAAATTTAGAACAAGTATTTGAAAGCATAATAGCAATGATTTAAGTTCGGTCGGTCGTGAGTTACATCACATTAACTTTTTTCCACTATTTAGAGCGTAATCAACTCTTTTAAGATGCCTTCACATCATTATAAATGCCATTCCCTTATATAAATACTCACAAATGCTCCTCACGTGTATACTTGCAAACAACCCCGGGTCCCATACCTCGTGTGATGCACAAACTAGTGGTGAGATCTCGACATCTTCGAGCATCTAGTGATCCCGTGTGTCGTAGTTATCTCTATATATCATGGTCCTATATAAAAACTACTTTCATAATGACATGGTTTGGGAATCCAATAATGTAATGGCATATCTAATACATAAAAGAAATTAGATTTACAATACCATTAAACACCTACCTAATAGCATGCTATTTTATTTGACTAGATATCTCATCAATCAAGAATGTCGTAGCACATAATTTAAAATCAATGAAACCATTTAATCAAAAACAAATGTCATGATAGCAAACTCGTAAAATGAGAAGAAACAACAAGTCCTAGCATGTAGAGTACAATAAGTAAATTAGTCCTAAAGACTGGTAATGAATAATCAAATAAGAATGAAATATAAATAAATATCTCAATAAGTTTACTTACAGTCCATGCAAATTCCTAGCTAATTTAGCCTTCCGACACCTTAAAAAGCGTACTCGAACCCTCAAGACTATTCCCTAAGCTCATGTGTCATTTCATATGTTTGAGAGTGTGTTTAGACCTTTAATTAAGGTTTTAGACTTGTTTAAAGTGTTCTATTTTAATTTAGGAAATCGTAGATTTTGTTCTGCTAGAGCACCAAGCACACTGGGTGGAACGTCTAGCGCGCTAATGAACTCATTAGCGTGCTAGTCAATTTGATTAGTGCGCTACATGCAAGTAGCTTGCTATAGCGCACTAGATGTGAATAGAAACCCGAGATTTTGCACTTTGAATTTTGAGTAATCTCTATACATGGCTAGTTCCAACACTTTGGAATCC
Organism: Stephania yunnanensis; assembly: GCA_039657365.1. Taxonomy (NCBI): domain Eukaryota; kingdom Viridiplantae; phylum Streptophyta; class Magnoliopsida; order Ranunculales; family Menispermaceae; genus Stephania; species Stephania yunnanensis. Next base: position 42,368,235 of record CM077582.1, read on the forward strand.
CTATTCTAACTTACCAGAGACCCAAACACCTATTAACAACCTTACAAAAGTCACACTTCATATTTTTCATGAATTCACCAAATTAAATTAAATGACTAGTGTAAGTAGATTTACCTTGTTGATGAACACCTAGTTTGATAAACTCTTTCTCCAAATCCACAAGATTTCCTTAACCACTCTCTTACTGATCTTCTCTAGTTCTTCTTCTCCAACTTTACTTAACCCCTAAGTTTATGAAATGAAAATGAAATAGTTGCATGAGTTGATCAATTCAATCTTATATACATATAGATGAGATCGATTGTTAGCCATTGATCTTTATGTACATACGTATCCCAGACTAATATAATGGCTTTCATATTGACACAATTCCATTAACTCTCCACTAACTTCCTCTAACTAACACCAATTGAAAACTCAACGACTAATATTTTAACTTGCTAACTTAGGTACATTTAGTGAAAATCACACCCCATATCTAACTTAACTATTTAAGCCTCATTAACTTCGAATTAACTTATCACATCACTCTCTAACCAGATCTCACGCCAACACACATCTCGAGGCGTGTCCCTGCTCACATCTCAACACCTAAATACAAGTAGGAGTGACTTAATACCCTACACATATTCAATACACTAGGAATACATCACAACAAATCTAACATATACCTAAGCCACATCGCTTTGGTCAGTGCACTATCTCGAAGCGGGTCCCACTTCACGGGTCTATAATCCTGATTTAAGGAATTAAACTAGGATTAGAAATTCGAGTCATGACAAATAGTCACAACTAATGGAGATTTCATCCTTGAAATTAAACTTAAGTTTAGGTTATAGCTGACTTGAAAAGGTACAAAAACCTATCTCGCATATAGTCTTCCCACTCCGAATTAAATTTTTGAGTTGCCATGGAACTGCCACTTGACTAGTACCTTCGGGATAAACTTTCCCATTAACTACTGTATCTTTCATCTAGGATCTGTATTGGTTGCTCTTCATAAGGTATATCTTCGTTCAAATCAATCTGATTCAAGTCAAACATCAGTCCCATACCTGCCTTCGACTTAGTTAGTCAAAGTATATAAATATGGATGACTGGATGAATCCATGACATCTGTGAAGGTAACTCAAGCTCATACGTAACCATTTTGACTCGTCTCTTAATCTTGAAAGGCCCGATGAATATCAGTGCTAACTTGCCTTTCAAATCAAATATGTAATGACCATTCCGAGGAGAAACCTTCAAATATACAAAAGCTCCCTTAGTATATGTGAAATCGTTGCGATATGTGTTTGCATACTTTCTTTGCCTCTCTTGAGCTCCTTTAAGCCACTAACGAATCTGTTGTACCTTCTTTGTGTGATGAACAATAATCTCGGGCCCCACTAGCTATCGGTCCTCTGGTTCAGGCTAACAAGATAGCGAGTGACATAATCTACCAAATAAACCCTAAAATGGCACCATCTCAATGTTAGCTTGATAACTATTGTTGTATGCAAACTTACATAATGGTAGGTACTTCTCCCGAGACCCGCCAAACTCAAGTACACAATCCCTGAGCATATCCTTGAGAACCTTAATCGACCTCTAAGTCTATTCATCAGTCTGAGGGTGAAAGGCTGTGTTGAACTGTAAGTGCATACCATATTGCTCCTGCATACTCTGCCACATTGTGAACGTATACATAGCATATATGTTCGATGTAATTGTCAATGGTACCCCATGCCGTCTAATAATCTCCTTCTTGAATAATATACTCAACTAGTTAAATATGTAGTGAGTTGTAACTGGTAAGAAATGGGCAAATCTTGTCAATTTGTCTACAATTATGCAGATAGAATCATGTCATTAGGTAGTCCTCGGCAATCCCCTGATAAAGTCCATGGCTATGACTTCCCTATTCCTTCATGGAATGGGAAGTGATTATAATAATCCTTCAAGTCTACGATGCTCAACCTTCACTTGTTGGCAATTCTTATAGTTCCTGATGAACTCCGATATGTCTGCTATCATCTTAGGCCACTAAAAATGTCTCCTGATGTCATGGTACATCTTCGTCTTTTCTGGATTAATAGTGAACTAGAATAGTGCGAATCCTGAAGAACCTCATCTCTCATCTCTGCTAATGATAATATCTATAATCTACATTTGAATCTTAGACACTAATCCATCTTCTCAGTCAATCAACACAATCATAACTTTAAGCTAACTCACTGAACCTCGGTTACAGAATGTTCGCCCTTTGACACTCTTCGTGTAGACATTGTATGAAGTCTCGTTTGTGCACAAATCATCATCTAAGTGTCTGTAGGAATATCTGATTGACTCATCATCACTGCTGCCTCGAGTAATCCATACTCGCATGTCATATGACATCTGAAAACTTCGACATCTCCAGTAGGTATCCTACTCAGTTCATTATCTACTATGTTAGCTTTTTTTAGTTGATACTCTAGAGAAAAATTATAGTCCTTCAAAACTCCAACCATTTGCATTATCTCATGTTTAACTCTTTCTGTGTGAAGAGATACTTCAGACTCTTATAATCAGTGTAAAGTGTTAATTTCTCTCCATATATTCAGAGCAGACACCGCCACTACCAACTTTAAGTCACGTGTAAGATAGTTTTTCTCATGTATTTTCAACTATCTAGAGGCATGAGCCATATTACCTCTGTCTTGTATCAACACACATCCTAGACTCGTATGAGAAGCATCTGTACATACTAAGAATCTCTCTTCAACCTCTGGCAATATCAACACTGGTGTGGTAGTTAACAACCATTTAAGTTGAGCAAATGCCTCAAATTCCTTATACCACTTAAAGATGACGTATTTTTTGGTCAATCTGGTAAACGGTGAAGCAATCTTCGAGAAATCCTCCTGAATTTGTGGTAATACCCTGCTAATCTCAGAAAACTCCTTATCTCCATGGCCAATATATAATAGCCTGAATTTTAGTTGGATCTACAACAATACCAGTTGCTCCAACAACATGCCTTATAAACTTGATATCTGATAGCCAAAATTCACATTTGCTAAACTTGGCATATAGTCCGTGCTCACTCAAAGTCTGCAACATCTCCCTGAGGAGTTTCTTGTGAACCTATTGAGTCTATGAGTATATCATCAATGAAAACTATTACGAATTTATCGAGTAAAGGTCTCAGCACATGATGCATGAAATCCATAAATATGGCAGGAGCGTTAGTCAAACCAAACGACATGACTATAAACAGATAGTTTCCATATCTCGTACTGAAAGATGTTTTGGACCTCTCCTCGTCCCTAATCATATGCTGATGATACCCTGATCTCGAGTCTATCTTGGAGAAAAACTGTGCTCCTTTCTGCTGATCGAACAAGTCATTAATACGTGACAATGGATAATTGTTCCTGACTATAACCTTGTTCAACCGTCTGTAGTTGATACACAGTCTCAAAGTACCATCCTTCTTCTTCACAAATAGGACAAGTGCTCTCCATAGTGACATAAGAGGTGTGATGAATCATTTTTGTCCCAAATCTTGAAACTGACTCCTTAACCTTTCCAACTCTCTCAAAGCCATGCAGTATGCTGGTATATAAATAGGTCTGGTGCCAGGTACTAACTAAATAATGAAGTCTATCTCTCTCAGTTGTGGTAAACCAGGTAAGTCCTCTATAAATATATCAAAAAACTTGTACACAACTGAAATCTCCTCGAGTCTGAGTCCCTGACTCTCTACAACTGTATATAAAGATAATATAGTCTTCATCTCTCCACTAGTCTCAAGTCGACCTCTTGTGCCCTCGACTCTCGGTTTACTGCCAATGTATGTGAATATCAAACACCCTAGGATCTCAAGTATCACTATCTTACTGAAACAGCTGATATGAGCGTGATACGCTACTAGCCAATTCATCCCTAATAATGTGTCGAAGTCTAAGAACTCGAGCACCCTGAAGTCTGCAAGTAACTCTACCCCACTTATCTCTATAGGACATCTCTCTACAAGACAATTAGGGTAAACCTTATCCCTAGGCTGCGGTACTCAAAATCAAATGTTCACTAACTCTATCATGGGACCATAAATAAAAGATACTGTAGAACCTAAATCAAATAAAACATATAAATCTCTACCACAAATAAAAACCATACCCTCAATGAATCATCGTGTGGAGTTGACATGTAGTTATGCTACCATGTGTACCCCCTCACGACTCTATTGTAGAAATATGGCTATCGACTGTGGAAAATCTCTCGTCAAATGCCCAACCCGACCATACTGATGATAAGTAATCTGCATATGATGAATTTGTGCCTGATCCTAGGCCTGTCCCTGTCTCTATCCCCATCGAAAACTATCTCGGCCTCTACCACCCTACAGGTATTAACGTGGCGCTGCTGGTGCTGGAAGAGCTAGCAAATTAGTAAGAACTGGCAACGCATTTCTGATTGGTGGTGGCAAAAGAGGTATACCAACTATACTCTGCAATGGTGTAGGAGATGATACATAGGGCACAACTGAGGCAGCTGTCCCTAATTCTTGAGAACCTCTCTCATCTCCTTTGTCTCTTGCTTTTTTGTCTCCTCATATCAAACTCTGCACTCTAATCAGGTGTCAGCGCTGGTCTTAACGACGTCTCATCTACAACTCTACTCAAATAGTAGGTCTCGTGAGAAAGTGCATGCTTATAAATCTCACCCAAAGTATTCGCACATGAACTAAACACATAAAACCTTATATCTAGCCTCATTCCATCTCTAAAATGGTATAAATCCTCAGAATCATCTCTTACTAGATCCTCGACGAATTGCCTCAGATAGTCGTATCTGTCTTTGTAGCTTATCACCGACTCATAAGCTCCTTGTCTCATATTCATGAACTCCTTCCTCAACCTCTTCATCGATGCAAGTTGGAATTACTACTGATAAAACTTCCTCTTGAAGGCATCCTATGACTCAAAATCTCCATCAGTCGCTATCGTCGCATGCTACCAAACATATGTGTCTTTCTATAGCGTATATGACTAAATTTCAGCCTGAAGTCTGTCATCAATCCTAAAGGCTCTATTCAGCTTCTCCTAAGACAACACCTACTTCTCAATCTTCTCAAAATCTCTTTGACCATCAAAGTAAACTGGCTTCAGTCTGATGAAATCCTTCACTAACTGAACCTTCGCTATCGAGATAGAAGATGTAGGAGTGAAAACAGTGTATAAATTATCTATGTGGCTGGTGCTGTCACTACCGGTACAATTTATACTACCGAAGTGGCTGGTGTAATAATAGGAAGCTTCGGTGCTGGTAATTTGGATATAGTAGTAGGGGCCGGTGCGTGTGCTGGTGGAGCAAAACATGCAGTCATTATGGCAATAAAATCAACTAACTGCTGTCCCTGAGCAACAACTTGGTTAGACAGCCTATGATAATCCTCAGTAGATGGAATAGTAGGTTGGCTGTCATTAACACTTGCATCCCCGCCGCCGCGTGAATCAGCCATCAACTATATCCCCACCACCATGTGAATCAGCCATCAGTGTCAACAAGTTGATTGCGAACGTGAATAAGCTACTATGTAGATAATGTATACATACATACATACATACATACATACATACATACATACATACATACATACATACATACATACATACATACATACATACATACATACATACATACATACATACATACATACATACATATAGAAACTAACATGAACATATAAGAAATCCCTATCTCACTTCCACTCATTTCCCAACTAATAGTTTCGAGGCAAGGATCATTTAGTTTCCACACCTAAATTTATGTTTTATTAAAGTTCATATGTTGATTAGTAGAAAATCTGGACTCTGATACCAACTGTGATGTTGGTATCACTTTATAAAATAAAATTTACTCCTATGTCTAAGCTCTATAAACTTAGGCTCTAATATAAACTGTGACGAACACTTCTTAAATTAGGGTACCACCCAACCTAATCCCGTCATTACGCCCTTAACTTCTACCACGTAGGACTTATCAATGTATTAGTCAACCTTTCCAATACACTTAGCACATTAGCTATTTTTTTAATAAACCTTACACCATTCCTAAACTTAATAGTATTTCAAAGTAAATTAAAGTTTTACACAATTTAAAGATTATTCAGCGGAAGTCTTGTCAAATTAGCGGAAACCATTCATATAAAACCTAAATATGTGAAAAACCAGGTAACGAATATCACATGCATATATAACAAATGACAATAACTATATATACATACGTGCCTGGTCAGGTAACTATCTCTTAACCCATATTATACATCTCCAAAAGTCTATAAAAAATATGTAAAAGTCATACAACATAATAAAAAACCTACAAGGCATAGCAGCACTCCACTAGTTCAGAGGTAGTTGCCGATCTTCTTCTTGCCTAGTCTAATGCTTGATAGATCTGCACCCATCATTATAAAAAGAGCGATAAGTACAAAAAAGTAGAAAGTAACGCTGAGAGACATTTGTTCACATTTCCAAATTTTCAACAAGTATCTGAAAGCATAACGATAGAACTATGCTAAACAGAAATCATGATACAAGGTATTTTAGTTAAATAAAACGAAACTGACTCTTGGCTAAGTAGTAGTGATCTGGGGCTGGTCGGCCCTAAGTTACATCACATCAACATTTTTCAACTATTTAAGGCATAATCAATTCTTTTAAGATGCATTCACATCATTATAAATTCCGTTCCCATAAATAAATACTCACAAGTGCTCTTCACATATGATGTATACTTGCCAACAACCCCGGGCCCCATACCCTGTGTACTGCACAAGCTAGTGGTGAGATCCCGACATCCCCAAACATGTAGTGACCTCAGGTACCGCAACTATCTCTATATATCTTGGTCCTAAATAAGAACTACTTTCATAACCCAAGAAATGACATGGTTTGGGAATCCAATAACTTAATTTCATATCTAATACATAAAGAAAATTAGGTATACAATACAGTCAAACATCTATCTAATAGCATGCTATTTCATTTGACTTGATATCTCATCAATTAAGAATGGCATAGGACATGATTTAAAGTCAATGAAACCATTTAATCAAAAACAAATGCCATGATTGCAAACTTGTAAAATGAGAAGAAACAACAAGTCATGGCATGTACAGTACGATATGCAAATTAGTCCAAATGACTGGTAATGAATAATAAAATAGGAATGAAATATAAATAAATATCTTAATCAGTTTATTTACAATCCAAGTAAATTCTTAGCTAATCCGGCCTCCCGACACCTTAAAATGCATACCCGCTCTTTCCTAGTCTCATAGTATCATTTCATATGTTTTAGAGTGTGTTTAGACCTTTAATTAAGGTTTTATACTTATTTAAAACGATTAATTTTAACTTCGTAAATTGTAGATTTTGTTCTGCCAGAGCACCTAACGCGCTGGGTGGAATGTCTAGTGCGCTAATAGCCTCATTACCATGCTAGTCAATTTGATTAGAGTGCTACATGCAGGTAGTGTGCTAGCTAGCACATATAGTGCACTATGTGCAGGAAAACCCATAACTTTGTACTTTGAGTTTTGAGTTTTCTCCATATATGGCCATTTCCAACACCTTGGAATCTATGTTCTAACCTACCAAAGACTCAAAGCACCTATTAACAACCTTACGACAATCACAATTCATATTTTTCATGAATTCACCAAAAACTAAATGAGTAGTGTAAGTAAATTTACCTTGTTGATGAATACCTAGCTTGATAAACTCTTTCTCCAATTCCACAAGATTTCCTCAACCACTCTCTTGCTGATCTTCTTCTCTGGTTTTTCTTCTCCAACTTTACTTAACCCTTAAGTTTATGAAATGATAATGAAATGGTTGCATGAGTTGATCAATTCAATCTTATGTACATATAGATAAGATTGATTATTAGCCATTAATATTTATGTACACACGTATCTTGAGACTAACCTAATGGCTTATGAACACAATTTCACTAATTCTCCACTAACTTCCTCTAATTAACACCAATTGAAAACTCAATTGGTCTCTCGATATGTCAACACGTATCTCGAAGAACATCAATGGCTAGTGTTTTAACTTGTTAACTTAGGTACATTTAATGTAAATCACATCATAGCCACATCTAACTTAATTATTTAAGTTTCGTTAACTTTAAATTAACTTGCCCTATCACTCGTTACCCTGATTGAGCCAACACGTATCGCAAGGCGTATCCCTTCTTAAGTCCCAACACTTAAATATAAGTAGGAGTGACTCAATAGCCTACACATATACAATACACTAGGCATACATCACAACAAATCTATCATATATCTTGGCTATATCGCCTCGGTCAGTGCACATATCTTGAAGCGGGTCCCACATCATGAGTCTATAATCCTGATTTAAGGAATTAAACTAGGATTAGAAATTTAGGCCGTGACATTTGCCTTCATTTGGGAGGTTGTTCTCCCCCTGCATGGGATTGTTGCCCTCATTTGTGAGGATGTTCTTTCAAGCTTCATAGCATGTATTTTGTATTAATTTCTAAAAGAGATAATCTTTTATTATGTATCTTTTGTCAAATCTCAAAATTTTAAAACCAATAATTATGGCTAATCCAGGATTAACATAGACTACTTATAATTTTGGTCGTGAGTCGGGATGTAAGGACCAATGAAATTGAGATATTTAATTAATTTTATTATTGTGTGACGTGTGCCTAGTGTTGTATATTATACATTATGTTATTTTGCAAAATTCAAGTTAACTGATTGAATTTGATATTTCGCGGGGTTTTATCTCGAGATACATATCGAAGTGAGTCTCGAGAAATTTAAAATGTTGACCTAAACTATCGTTTCAAATTTTGCAAATAATAATCGGATTTAAGTTTTAAAATGGGAGTTTTGAACTTTAAATGGGTTTAATGGGCTGACGTGGGTCTCACACCTTGATTTGTGTTCGAGACGGGTTGCTCAGGAGTTTTGGAGCACATTGGTAAATCTTCCAATTTATAGTTGAATTGGTTATTTTTCGAGGTTTAATTTGGACTCAAAATGAAGGGATAAATATGAAAAAAATGGCCAATTACGAAAAAAGGTATTGGTTTTTATATATGAAGGGATAAAAAGGGAGGGCGGTTTGGTCATTTTACATTCTCTCATTTTATCACTGCTCCTCGTTTATCTTTCTATCTTCAACAATTTCAATCTTCCTTACTGTCTCAACATTTTCAATGCGCTGTTCACACTGTCTTTTATCTCTCTCTCTCTCTCTCTCTCTCTCTCTCTCTCTCTCTCTCTCTCTCGTTACTGAACTCAATTAAAGATTGAATGGGGAAACCATGATTGTGTTAGTGGCGTTGTTGAAGGACAGTTGGTATATGGAACAAATTTAAGGACTGGTTTTGTCTATGAATTGGAAATCGAATTAGGAGGGGTTGTTGTTGTTTGTTGGTTACGGGATTGAGAAGAGAGGTGATGAGGTTCGAATTGAAAAAATAGAGAGTAAAACGAGAAAGAGAAGGGAGGAAGAAGGAGAAAGGGATTTTGCCTCATGATTTTTTTTTTAAAATGAACGTTTTAAAAATTGAAAAATTAAATGAAAATGCTGAAAATTAGGAGAAATTATGAAAATAGGAATATAAATTAGGAATTTTTATGAAAATTGAGGATTTGGAGATTTTCTCATAGATTTATAATAAGGATTTTGCTTCATAATGCGTGTTACGAGATAAAAAATGTCCAAAATTGTGAAACTTATTTTAAATCTTAGCCTAAGTCAATTTTTGATTCCGAACCACAATTTAGAGTCAAACTTGGGATCTAGACATCCGAGGGGTTAATTTTGAGGAATTTTGGGGTTTTCGAGTTATTGCATGACCAATAAATGTATTATAAATTGGAAAAATTATATTTAAGCCTAGACAATGTAATTCTAGATATTAAACAATAATTTTGAATCAAAAATGAAATTTGTGCATCGGAGAATTTATTTTGGAAGTGTTTTATGGTTTTCGGGACATGATTAGGTCAATTAAATTGCAACTAATTGGAAAACAATTGGAGAATTGTTACAGAATCTTAACGGACTTATAAATGAATCATAAGACTGCAATTGGAACCTTGTGTGGACTAGTTCATAGAATCAGAGCATAAAGGAGTTACATTATCATGTTTGTAAGGTTAAGTAAATCTTATAGTAACCTTTACATTTTATGATTATAATTTCCTATAAATTGCATTTATCCATGATATAACATTATTTGTTGTACATGCATACACGGGTAGGGAGGATAAGGGCGATTCGATTGTCCTTATACTGTATACTATACTGTGGTTATATAGGAGAACAATATATTATGCTTAAGGGGTTGGAGTCACTGATACTTTGCATCACGTGGTTATCATGAGATCACATTGAACCAAATCATACTCCCATAGTCTAGAGGAACGAGACTCATTTGGTTATCCTCTCTGTGCATGAGTCCTTATTACTGTTTACGTAACGATCTAATACCTTAAGCTGGTGATTAATGTTAATCCAAATCCTAATTAACCCGAGTTAGACTCGTGGTTAAGTTCAACGTACCCGATTAACGTGTGATGAATTATGTTTGTTTGGAATTTTTAATGAATTTTATAGGTTGTCGTATGAAATGGAGTTTATATAGAAGCCTATAATTGGAAAATATGCAGTAAACAATAAATGGCCAGTACACCAAGTGTGACGAGGGGCTTATGAGATGATTGCGCACACCCTAAAATACTCATAGGCATGTCTGGTGAATTTATTGGAGAGGAAATACATGAGATAAATATATATTTATATATATTTGATATATAAATATGTAATATTAAAAATTATATGTTTAATTTGAATTATATGGATCGTTCGATCGCATTGAAATAAGCATAATTGTTAATGGTGTCAACATGTGTGTCACTTTAGGGGTGTCATGTTAGCGCATCAATCATTCGATCAGTCTCGAGATAAGCGATGTGTATCTCGAGAAAAATCCATATTTTAAACTAATACCTTTATACTTATCTCTATAACTCAATTAAGAGAGTGAGGGAGAGCTATATTCTGATCTTATGATATCAATCAGGGAGCTATTTTAACGTGAATTGAGGAGCTTAATCGACTAGAAATCTAGAGATTATCACTTTGGTAAGTTTGGTTTTCATGTTTATGAAGTCCAAATCAATGGTTGATGTTGATATCTTTGTGAATTATGATGTTTGCTGACTAGAAAGTGTTTGTTACCTCACTAGAGGTCCTCCTCGATGAATTATGGGAGTGTTGGCTATTGATATGCATATTTGTGGATGGAACAGTAGTTGTTGCCCATGTTTACTCTCAAAATAGTACAAGATGGAGCGCGCTCCACCTAGCAGAGGAGCATGCTCCCTTTATCAATTGGTATGAACCCAGTTGGTGGAGTTCCCTCCCACCCTAGAAAATAACAATTATGCCGAGCTTTGATTGGAGTTTCTTAAGGACTTAGGGACTGAACTAGGGGTTCTAAAAATAGGTTATTAGACCTATATTGATCACAAATGATTTATGATATGTGTTGCATCCTCGGGAAAGCGTCAGTGAACTAGAAAGTTATGGAGTTCGGAACGGAAACCTAAACCGAGGTAAGAATGGATTCGCTTATTTATCAATATTGCTTGACTATCTTAGAATATATAGTTCATTAGTTTATGGACTGATTGGGGGGATTATGCACACCGTGATGGTTTTAATAAATGAAAATGATGTTTAATGCGATTCACGAGAGTAAATTCCTGAAATTGAGACTAGGTTATATAGGAGATGGGTTACCTTCCCGACCTATATGTAACTTCCTGCTCAGTTTGATAGGTTGCGTGGGTTACATACTCAGTTGAGGATTTCATATAGAACCATTGAACATTAATGGATTGACTAGATAGCACATCAGCCAATGTGTTGGTCTAATAATCGCATTAATGGTGTCAGTGGGTAATCGACCCTATTAGTAACATTGGTGCATATGTTATTGACATACATATTTGCATATGTTATTTATTGAATTATATGATTTCCATAATCCTATTAGTAACATTGGTGCATATTGTCATCGCATAATGTTCTTGATTATTATATGGAATGTAGATGGTTTTGTGATTACTAAGCAAGTTGTAGCGCTCACCCCAAATCTAATATTTTAGATTAGCAACCTAGCACTTTGGGAAAGGGAAATAAGAAGATTTAGGTGTTTTGTTATCTTCTCTACGATGCAATGAACCTTTTTGTATACTTATACATCATCGAGTTATTTTGTTGTATATAAATATGGTTAGGAGGTTTATAAATGAGGTTTTGGGTTTTGATAAACTCTGTATTTCTTTATATTATTAATTATCATTTTTTTTAATTTTTCTCTTTGTATATTTTGAATTATTTATTCGATATCGATATACAGATTAAGTTTATTAGATACCGACGGATAGGCTACTGGCTTTAGTTAAGTTTGGCTGGTTTACCGAGGCTCGATTAAGGTTTCAGGCCAAGTGCCACCCAAATCGAGATACGAGATGCTACAATTTACTTACAACTTTTGGAGGATATCAACTAATTATGGTCGGATAACAAAAATAAGATGGATTCACAGTTATATTTAAACTCCTTAGTTTATAATCTTCATTTAATCTCTTGGATTATTATGAATTTGATTATTATAGGTGCACTAGATAGTGTGGGATTTACTTATCCGATTTTGTCCAATTTTCATAATTGGATAATGACAAGTTTTGGCGGTGACTAGGAAAAGGAAAGCTTTCTGATTATTTGTGACTTGCCCAGTTTTTTCTCTCTATGTATGTATTGTTTTTTAATATAATATATTATATATATAGGTTTTTTGATTCGTCTGCGATTAGGATCATTTTTGGAATGGTCGTAATGGTATTGGGATTGAATGGAATGTTGCGAAACTAAGGTAAAGGGTTTAGGGATTTTGAAAACTTGAAATAGGTTAGAATGAGGAAAAAACTTTTGTTATTGCGATATATGTTGTTATAGGTGGATTGTGATTACTTTGGCATTTCCACTAAGCTGAGCCGATTTTGTCGAGTTTCAAAGGTCGGGTTTTTTTGGTGTAGGCTTAGAAACAAAGGAAATGTTGTCAAAATTTTTTTACAAAATTTTAAGATTATTTAATTAAATCAAATGAACTTTGAGGTTTAAGATTTACTTTAAAATTCTTTATGGTTGACAAATTATTATACTTGATGATTAATAGATATCAATTTTATTTATTTATTGATAAAAAAATTAAGACTACTAGATTATTAAGGGATTAAGGTAATCTAGGCTTGTAAAATGCGATAATTAGGCGGGGTTTGACAAAGTTGGTATCATAACATAGGATTCTAAAAAAAATTTGTTGATTAAGGATAAATGAGTGATTAGTTGGGAAGTAATGCGATGGAACGGGGTTAAAAAGTTAAAAACTTTATGATTGTGTTATTTGTGTATTATATTATCGAGATATCGATGGATGTAAGCTTGTTGAACCACTTTTCTTGCAATTTGTATTGTGAAAAACTCTTAGTAGGTAGAAAAGCCAGGTCAGAGATCTGGCAAGGGCAATAAAGATCCACAAAGTGTAGATTCAAGTAGATTTTCGAACTCAGCTGGGTAGATGTCACTATTGCTGAATATTTTACAAGCATAAGTGGTAGCTTAGACACGTGTGTTTTGTGTTGCTCAGGAAGTTTCTACTATCACTTTAGCCACTAAGAACAAGCAGGCTACCTCTACAATTTGTTTTGGAGTTGAACCGGTTGCTGTGGTCCCGGTTTAGTCTAATTCAACCGTGGCTAGTGGAATGTCATAGGAGGAAATGCAGGAAGTTTTTGTTACCATTATATAGATAACTAATTTGAGCACTATGGGAGGTTCAAGATAGAGTCAGATCTATTTGATTAAGCAAATTTCTTAGTGTAAATCACAACAATATCATGGCATTGTAGAGTTAGAACATAACTTAGTTTTTCAAGGCATAAAAGGTTTTCATCTTGATTTGACCTAAAGTCTCAGAAGAAAGGGAATAGTGGAAGACCTTCATTTTCACCTACAAAACTTGTCATCCCATCATATGATCATGATTTGTTTTTTGAACATAGCCATTAGATCCTCAAAGTTGACGCAGACTGGGTCAGGACGGACTCGATTACAGTCTTTTCAACCTTCAAGTCGTAGAGGTAAACACATTTAGAAAGGAGTAAAGATGAGATTCAAAATCTCAGGGATAGGCTACAAGTCAGAGACCGACAACTAGTCAAGAATTTTCAAAAGGTAGTAAAATTACAGTTACATGTTTTGGGTATGGGAAACAGTGCCACATCAGCCGAAATTGTCCTTAAAATTTGAGTGCATTTACGTGTTTTAGTGTGAAAGAAAGGACGTTATAAGATTGTGTATTTACAAAACTTAGTAGCATCCTTTTGTATGTTACAGTCTTAACAACATATTAAGGAAAATGTTCAGGCGGTGACTAAACGAGATTTATATGCAAACTGTAATCTTATCAAAGGTTTGATTTAAGTTTGTGGTTGAGTTAGGTGCGAGTCCATATTCATCTTGTACTTAACACAATAGTTAGGGATAAGGCAGTCCTCACTTTAAGTGTGAGAAATGTGTTGTTGAGATCTTGAGACACGAGATGGCCATTGATTTACATGTGTTGGAGTTTCTGGAGTTTGATGCGTTATTAGGAAAGGATTGGCTAGCGGCTTATTATATAGAGTTGGCTTATTTCTATAAGACGATGTTTTTCTATATTCTAGGTTCATCAGTTTTATACATACTAAAACATCATCTAGGTTGCCTTTCACTAGAGGTAGGTGAGCCACTAGGGAAGAAACGAAAACACTTACCGAAACTATTAGTCCAGAGACAAGACCTGAAATTAAATTAGAGGAGTTGCTTAATGAATAGGTTCATTCATCGAATTATGTTACCGTGGGGTGCACCAATTCTTTTTGTGAAAAAGAAGGATGATAGTTTGAGGCATTGCATTGATTTTAGATAGTTAAATAGGGTCACTATTCAAAATCAATATTCATTGCGTCAAATTGATGATTTGTTTGATCAACTGAACGGGGCCAAATTATTTTCTAAAATTGATTTTCGTTTCGGTTATCATTAGTTGAGAATTCGAGAAGATGATGTGTAGAAGACTGCATTCAGTACCAAGTATGGTCATTTCGAGTTTGTTGTTATGCCATTGAGGTTGACTAATGCTCTAGTGATGTTTATCAATTTTAGGTAGAAAGTGTTCAGGTCATATAGGATCACTTTGTTTTCATTGATGATATCTTGATATACTCTAAGACTCACGAGGATATGAAACATCATCTCAGAGTTATTCTGTAAACTTTGAGAAATTATAGGCTATAATCCAAATCTAGCAAATGTAAGTTTTGGTAGTTTTCATGTAGTTAGTATGAAAGGAATTTCAGAGGGTCCAGCCAATATTGAGGTCGTCATTAGTCTGTCGAAACCTACCATAGTGACGAAAATACGTAGCTTTTTAGGTTTAGTTGATTATTGTCACAGATTCATGAAAGAGTTTTCTAAAATAGCTGCGCTAATCACTAAATTAACTCAGAAAAATGTTTCATTTGTTTGGTTTACAGAATGTGATGCTGCATTTTTAGGGATATAAGAAGTGTTTTACGTTAACACTAGTTCTCGTATTACCTAAACCAGGGAAAGGCTTCCGGTTTATACTGATGCATTAAAAGGTGGTTTGGCTTGAGTGTTAATGCAGAATGGTAGGGTGTTGCTTATATTTCTTGGTAATTGAAGACTCATGAGAAGAATTATCCCGTTTATGATTTGGAATTAGCAGTGATTGTGTTTACTTTGAAGCTATGGAGACATTATTTATATAAGGAAAGCTTTGCGCTATTTTCAGACTATAAAAGTTTGAAGTATTAACTCTTTTTGAAAGAGTAAAATATGAGACAACAATGATGGTTTGAACACTTGAAAGGCTTCGATTTTAGTCTTGAATACCATCAGAGTAAAGCTAATGTTATGGTTGATGCACTAGGTAGGAGGAGTGCTGAAACATTACATATAGCTAGTCGGTTGACTTACGAGTATGAGTTGCTCGAAAAAGTCATCGCTATGACTTTAGTGGAGGTTCCTGATGCTGATAATGAATCGATTTATGCTCATTTTAAAGTACAAACTATATATATTCAGAAAGTGATAAAATGTCAGCAAAGTGATGTATATTATGGGAAGTTCAAGGGGTTTGATGATGATGGTAATAATCCAAATCGGGCTAACTTTATGGATTAGAGTTTGAGGCTCATAGACAAATTGTAGATTCCATCGCTTGTTGAGATTTGAGATGAAATGTTAAGAGAATCTCATCAGTTTAAATAGAACATTCATCTTGGTAGGACCAAAACGTATCATGATATGAAACGATTGTATTGGTGGTCGGGTATGAAAGTTGATGTGGTTGATTACGTATGGAGATGTGAAATTTGTAAACAAGTCAAGATAGAACGACATAAACATAGAGATACATTGCAGCCACTTCCCATACCATAATGAAAATGGAAACATATTGTAACGTATTTCGTTGCTCATCTGCCTATTTCTCAGAAGAAACATGATGCATTCTTGGATATTGTCGATAGACTAACGAAGTCTGGTTATTTTCTTCCTATGTCCATTTTAGATACTTTTACACATCCGAGCTTGTTGTGTGAATGAGAGGTGACTCGCTTATTTGGAGTCTTGTTAAGGATAGATTCTGATCGAGATGCTTGGTACACACTAAGGTTGTGGTAGAGCATTGAGGAATAGCTCAACACTTAGTTACATTTTAGTAGTGCATTTCATCTATGGGTTGATGATCAGACTGAAATGTTGGTCCATGTGTTGGAAGACATGCTTAAGGCTTGTGTATTGGGATTTGAAGGTTCATGGGAAGAAAACATATCTTTGTGTGAGTTCTCTTACAATAATAGTTGTTAATTGAGTATTGAGTTGACTCTATTTGAGGTTTTGTATGGGAGACCTTGTCGTTCTCCTACCGGCTCGGCTGAACCGGAGGATTTGGCGGAGTTGGGGTCACATATGGTTCTAGATCACATTAGGTTGATCAATGAATTTGTCTAAAATCCAAAGTTGCTCAGGAAAGGAACAAAAGTTATTCTGATCTCTATCACTGGGTTATGGAATATAACGGAAGAAATTAGGTGTATTAAAAAGTCTCCCCTTACAAAAGCCATTACAGGTTTGGACTGAAATGAAAGCTCTATCTCAGATTTATAGGACGGTTTAAGATTGTAAAACGAATTGGGAAGGTTATGTATGGACTTACTGTACCACTTCAGTTTATCGAAAGTTTAGAATGTATATCACGTGTTTATGTTCAGGCAGAAGGAACTTGATTTGCATCATATTATAGAATGGAATCAATTTGATTTATCGGGTGATGTGTCGTATGAAGAGAAACCTATATTGATTATGGATAGGAAGATCCAGGAGCTTCAAAATAAAGAAATTCCACTTATTTTAGTTAAGTGGCAGTTTCACAGTGATTCAGAGTTAACATGGGAACGAGAAGCGTACATGTTTCCATATCTCTTTTAGTCCAGGTAAATTTAATTTTAATCTCAAGGATGAAATTCTTATTAGTTGGGAATAATGTGAAATCTTAAAATTTTTAAATCGATAATTATGGTTAATCCGGGATTAATAGAGACTAATTATGGTTTTGTTTGCGAGTCAGGAGTTAAAGACCAGTGAGATTGATATTTTTAATTAATTTTATTATTAGCTAACATGTGCCTAGTGTTATGCATTATATATTATGTTATTTAGCAAAATTCAAGTTAAATGATTGAATTCGATATTTCCTGGGGTTTTATTTTGAGATAAGTGTCGATGTGAGTCTCGAGAAACTTAAAATGTTGACCTAAACTATCATTTCGAATTTCATGAAAAATAATTGTATTTAAGTTTTAAAATTCAAGTTTTGAAGTTTAAATGGGTTTAACGAGCTGACGTGGGTCCCATACCTTAATTCGTGTACTGTACGAGTTGTTCAAAAATTCTAGAGCGCATTGGTAAATTCATCAATTTTTGGTCAAATTATTATATTTCTCAAGGTTTAATTTGGACTCAAAATGAAGGGATAAATATGAAAAAAAGAAGAAAATGGCCAACTACCAAAAAGGGTATTGATTTTATATGTGAAGGGGGATAAAAGGGGAGGGTAGTTTGGTCATTTTTGCATTCTCTCCTTTTAGTCAAATCGAAACTAAGGAGTGGCCAATTACCAAAAATGGTATTGGTTTTATATGTGAAGGGATAAAAGGGGAGGGTAGTTCGGTCATTTTGCATTCTCTCTTTTAGTTAAATCGAAGCCAGGGAGTACTACTTATTATCTTTAGCTTCTTCATTTCGTGGTTTCCTTGTACATCACCTTCATTGCTTCTCATTCATCATTCCATCTTCATCAATTTCAATCTTCCTCATTATCTTATTGTCTCAATCTCTTCACTGTGTTGTTCACACCATCTCTCTCTCTCTCTCTCTCTCTCTCGTTAGTGATCTTAATTGAAGATTGAATAAAGAAGCCATAACTGTGTTGGTGGAGTTGTTGAAGGAAATTTGGAGGTAAGGTTTCGTGGGAAATTTAATTTCAATTTCCATTTCGATGGATTGTTGGTACATGGAACGAATTTAAGTATCGGTTTTGTTTATGAATTCGAAATCAAATTGGGAAAGGTTTTTTTTTGTTGGTTGTGGGATAGAGAAGACATGTTAGGGGGGTTCAAATTGAAAAAAATAGTAAAACGAGGGGATAAGGGAGGAAAAAGAAGGAGGAGGGGGGAAGACACAAGGTAGAAGGGGAGGGGGGAGCTGTGAGCTCCCCTATGCAACCTCTATTGGGTTGGCCACCCAAATGATTTTAAAAAATAAATGTTTTAAAAATTGAAAAATTAAATAAAATGTCCAAAATTGTGAAAATTGAGGATTTTGGGATTTTTCTTGAAGATTTATATCGGGGATTTTGCCTCGTAATGCATGTTAGGAGACCGAAAATGTCCATAATTGTAAAAGTTATTTTAAAGCCCAGTCTAGGTTAATTTTCAATTTTGGACCACAATTTGGAGTCAAAATTTGGATATAGACATCCGAGGGGTTGATTAAGAGGGATTTTACGGGTTCTCGAGTTGTGGCAGGACCAATAAATATATTAAAAAATGAAAAAAATATATTTAAGTCTAGACAACAAAATTCTAGATCCTGAACAATAATTTTGAGTCAAAAATGAAATTTGGGCATCGAAAAATTTATTTTGGAAGTGTTTTAGAGTTTCGAGACACGATTAGGTCAATTAAATTGCAATTAATTGGAAAACAATTGGAGAATTGTTACGGAATTTTAATGGACTTATAAATGAATTGTAAGATTGCAATTGGAACCTTGTGTTGACTAGTTCATAGAATCGGAGCACAAAGGAGTTGCGGTATCGTGTTTGTAAGGTTAAGTAAATCGTATAGTAACCTTTACATTTTTTTATTATAATTTCCTTTAAATTGCATTGATCCTTGATATTGCATTATTTGTTGTGCATGCATACATGGATAGGGAGGATAAGTGCGATTCGAATCTTCTTATAGTGTATACTATACCATGGTTATAAAGGATATCACTATATTATGCTCAAGGGGCTGGAGTCATTGATACTTAGCATCATGTGGTTATCTTGAAATCACGTTGAACCAGATCATACACCCATAGTCTAGAGGAACATGACTCGTCTGGTTATCTTCTCTGGGTATGAGTCCTTACTACTATTTACTCACCACTTTCAAAGGATATCAACCGATTATGGTCCGATAACAAAAACATGATAGATTCACGGTTGTATTTAAATTCCTTAGTTTATAATCTTCATTTAATCTCTTCAATTATTATGCATTTGATTATTGTAGGTGTACTAGTTAGTGTAGGACTTACTTATCTGACATTCTCAAATTTGATAATGATAGGTTTTAGTGGCGGCTAGGGAAAGGGAAAGCTTTTTGACTCTTTGTGACTTGCCTAGTTTTGAATATAATATATTATATAAATAGGTTTTTGGAATGTGCGACTAGGATTTGCATAGGAATGGTTGTAATGGTGTTGGGACATAATGGAATGCCATGGAACTAAGGTACGGGGTTAAGTATTTTGAAAACCTGAAATAGGTTAGAATGGCCAAATAAAAGTTTTTTTATTAGGATATATGTTGTTATGGGCGGATTGTGTGTAATGACTCAAATTAATTAAACTAGGATTAACGTTAATCTATGGGATTAACCATCTTAATTATGACCTAACGTAGACAACTCGGTTGACTCGAACTTTAGAACCGAAGGAATATGTTATTTTTGTATGATGGTTGTTATATCGCGATGTTTAAATTGTTAATTTGCATATTGCATCGCATGCGTATACTAGAATGTTGTAATCAAGTGAGATTGTGTGTCAGGAGTTTGCCTTGAAAAACATGTCGACGAGGGTATTGGGTAGGCAAAACATGTGAACATTTAGGCTTAATAGTGCAAAATTAGAATAACATGACTATAATCAAGGTGAATGTGACATTAAATGAATATAAAACTATATGTAAAGTCAAACTAATCGCATACACAAGTTATGGTGCACCTTAAGATGTGTGTTGGGGTGCGGGGCACCAGGAGATAAGTAGTCGAGGATTAGTGAAACTGCAATTATGTTAAGTATGTGACCGAACATACTAACCATATGTAATTATATGCTTAAGTGAATTTAATTAATCAAATAAATGGTTGTCCTATAGTTTGGACATGATTTTATTTAATCATTTGATCGACCTAGTGGTGAACCTAGATTGAAGAAACTAGGAAAATATGTCATTGATTTGTGTCACATTGGAGTCATAATGCTATTTGGACAGCTTGATTAGGAGCCTAGTATAGTCTTGAGATAAGAGTAGCACACCATGATGACAAGAAAAGTATACAAACTTGGACTCAGTGGAATTCTCTAAATTTCCACTCTCTATTATGCATGCAACACTGAAAATCCAGAGTTGGAGCTGCTTGAAATCAAATCTAGGACAGAAGAATTCATCAAGTTGATGTTCAAGTATACAATTTTGGATTCAAACATGGTGAACTCTCCTATCACTTTATCATAAGCATGAAAAATGAGCTCTAAAACTTGGGTTATGACCAAAAATGAATTTTAGAATTTGATTGTCTATCTTAATAATGATCTTCGTATGTGATTAACTTAAATACACCTATAAGACATGATTTATAAACTGATTCGCATGATAATTGCATTTTTGTTGAAATTGGGAAAACTATGAATGCGCGTTTATTATGTCAATGTATGCAAGTTTTTGGTTTAAACTAACTCAAATAGGTTACATTTATGATGATTCTTGGTTATTGATCAAGTTTTGAGGTTATGGTACGATTTGAGATCATTTAAGGATGATTTATTGTGGTTCGGGGATGCAGAACTATTTTTTTTTGCATTTCTACTCAAGCGTGGAGTGTGCTCCCCTATTTCTGGGGCCCCCCTATTTGAGTGACTTTCGTAAAACGACCATATCTCCCTCATTTTAAGTTGGATTTTAACGTTCTACCTATCGTTGGAAATCTAATAGAGAACACAACCACCTAGAAACACTAGTTTTTAAAAATAAAATCAACATTTATATTGAAAATGGGTCTAAATGCATGGGTTGTGAATAGGGATGATTCAATAGTAAATTTTAAGGATGAAGCTAATTTAGAGTTCTAGACCCTAACTTGGTGACTCAAACACAGCTAACCCAACTCGAATTGACATCAGGGAATTTGAGGACCATAGCTCGGGTACCTGAGAGCCAAGCGAGGTCAAATTTGGGAGTCAGGGTACGTAAGAGCGCGTATTGAGGTGCGTACAACCCACGAGAATGCTTAACAGAATTTAGTTCGCTTTTAATATTTAGTTTTCTGGCCGTCGACCATTTTTACTTATCTTATGTATTTTACTAGTGCCGACTATTTTATTTTGTTGTTTTATTTAATTGCAAACTATACTGTGTTATCATGATTTATTATTGTGTTGTTCATATTGAATAATCATGTTTTATACGTGCATCTTGGGATTATTTAAAGACTGGTTGAGTTGGTTTATCGAGCTTTTTCTATGAAGATTGGTTGAGTTGGTTCACTGGGGTTTTGCTATGACAATCGATTGATTTGGTTCAGTGGGGTTATGTTATGTTGTTGTTGTGTAACAAAATGATTTACCAATTAAGTGGTTCACTGTGGCTTTAGCAGACATGATATATGAGTGATTGATTTACTAGTTGAGTGGTTCATTGGTGCTATCTATGTTTACGTTTCTATTTACTTATACAACTATTGTTATATTTTCTGATTATCTACCAGCGTTTTCTGAGTCTTTTATTGCTTTACATTCATAGGAGTATGCCTTTCTGTTGCCAGATAGAGTACTTGAATATCTTATAGTTTTATTTGATTTCTTGCTAAATATTATGTGGACTTCTCTTGGGAATTTACTCACTGGACTTGGCACTGTGTTTGTTGGGTGACTGAGTGCAGATCCTTCTACGAGTAGCTGCAAAAGGAAATTTTGGGTGACATTATCTTTCTACTGACGGTCTTGGACATACTCGTAGGTGTTTATATTTCGATATATATTTTTTGTTATGGGTATCAGGGGACTATGACACACACTTGTACATGCATATACATGCTTTTGTTTATCTTGTTGCCTTATATACACTGTACTTTATTTTTGGGTTTTCCATAATAAGACTGATGCTCTATAAAACTTAAAAGTTAATGAGAATCCATGTTTACATACTTTAAGACTTATGCTATAAACTTACTGGTTACCTACTTGAAACTCTGAAAAACACAAGCCATACTGATAATTTAATGTATATATCGAATAATTGGCAAATAATATAAAACATATTATGAATAACACACACATTAAGGAACTTTGACGTGGCGATAGACGTCAACAGGGCTGCAGGACTCGCGCAGCAGCCCACCCGACAACCTCTAGGTGCAGGGTCGCCAAAAATGGTACCAGAGCGAGGTCGAACGTGCATTAGGAAAAGGTAAAAGAAATTAGATAAACTTAATAAACAAATATTTTATGTCAAAACCCGATGTACTTGTCTTATAACTCTAGTTGGGAAGTGATTGTTAGGCGGGTGTAGTTAGGGGTCTATATACATGTTATTTCTTTGATTATACTATACTATACATATTGCGAAGATGATTCAGAGATTTCAAGTTGCAGTGACGAGAGAGAAAGATTAGCATTCGGTGCTAGAAAAAGAAATTAGCATATCTAGGAATCCGAATACATGTGACTTTTGGAAGACACGAAAAAGAAGAGAGTGATGATTGACATTAATGGATGAGTGGTTATTCTCCATTAAGTACTTTATACGAAGTGTAAGACCTTACTAAGTATATATTGTAGAAAGGTAGGATGAGACCATATGTGACTTATATATGAGTGAAAACTACTTATTATGGCCATAGTCACAGTGCCATCGAATCATATTATACTACCTAGTTATAGTTAGGTGCTCTATAAAGCACTATGAAAAACCATTGTGGTGTTATGGTATGGGTTCAGGCAGAATTAGTGAAAGCACGATTGGAACAGTTGGTGTTGGATGTTTGATAATGAGCAAGAACATAGCCAAGTATGTTTGGGGACGTGACTCACCTTTAGGCAAGGTCGAGTGCTAAGAGACAGGAAGCAAGGCCTCCCATTCTCGAAAATGTCGATATTGAACTGAAGTTTTAGCATCAAGTGTTATAGTCTAGTTGATTCAGGAGCGAGATTTGGCATCATTAGTTGGTTCCGCCACATCCTCCCCCTATGAAGATAACAAATATAAGATCGTGAAAGAATGGCGTTGTCAGTGGTCCCATCACAAATTCACCCTCCCTATGAAGAGAAGAACAAAAGATCATGAAAATGTGACATCATCTATTGTTCCGTCACATTTTTCTTTCCATGAAGAGATAAGTGTGGCATCATTTATAGTTCCATCACATATTCCTCCCTATGAAACGATAAGCTGTGACGTCATTTGTTGTTCCATCACATTTTCCTCTCCACGAAATGAGAATTTATGGCGTCGTCTGTTGTTATGTTACATCTTCTTCGGTGTGAAATGACAAAAAGTGGTGTTGCCTTTTTTTCTGTCACATCTTTCACCCCTATGAAATGATAAAAATGGCATATTCTGTTGTTCCATCACATCTTCCTCCCTTTGAAACGATAAATAGCGGTGTCGTCTGTAGTTCCACCACAGCTTAATTTCCGTAAAGATACTAGCATTGGTGTCATCGGTTGTTCTGCCACGATTAAATTGCAAAATAGATGAGATAGTTCCATCTGAGAATCCAGAAGAAGAAGTACCAGGTATCAAGGTTCCTTTAGCCGTTAGATCAACATAGTAGTCTCACGATACGAGATCTTGTTTACCTTAAATTTTGGGGACAAAACTTCTCCTAGTTAGGAAGAATTGTAACGACCTAAATTAATTAAGCTATAACTAACATTAATCTCGGGGATTAATGATCGTAATTAGGGCCTTACATGGACAACTCGGTTGACTCGGACATGAGAACCGAAAGAATATGTTATTTTTGCGTAATGGTTGTTATATTACGGTGTTTAAATTATTGATTTTCATATTGCATTGCATGTGTGTACTAGAATGTTTTAATCGAGTGAGATTGTTTGTTGGGAGTTTGTCTCAAAAAGCGTATTAACGCTAGTATCGGGTAGGCGAAGACGAGAACACTAAGGCTTAACAGTGCCAAAGTAGGATAGCATGACTATAATTAAGGTGAACGTGATATTAAATTAATATTAAACCATATGTAAAGTCAAATTAATTGGATACACAAGTTATGGCATACCTCATGATACTTGTCAGGGTGTGGGGCACTAAGTGTTGGGTAGTCAAGGATTAATGTAACCGTAATTATGTTAAGTATGTGACTAAACATATATACTAACCATATGTAATTATATACTTAGGTGAATTTAATTGATCAAATAAATGGTTGTCCTGTAGTTTGGATATGAATTTATTTAATCCCTTGATCAACCTAGTGATGAACCTAGATTGAAAAAACTAGGCAGATGTGTCTCTGATCTGTGTCACATTCAAGTAATAATGTTAAGTGGAAAGCTTGATTAGGAACCCCAAGATAGTCTTGAGATACGAGTAGCACACCATGATGACAAGTAAAGTATAAAAAATTGGACTTAGTGGAATTCTCCAAATTTTCGCTCTCTATTGCACATGCAACACTGAAATTCAGAGTTGGAGCTGCTCGAAATCAGATCTAAGAGAGAAGAATTTATCAAGTTGATGTTCAAGTCTACAATTTAGGATTCAAACAAGGTGAACTCTCCTATCACTTTATCATAAGCATGAAAAATGATCTTTAAAACTTAGGTTGTAACTAAAAATGAATTTCAAAATTTGATTCTCTATATTTCTAATGATCTTTATATGTGATTAAGTTAAATACACCAATAAAACATGATTTGTAAATAATTGAGTTTTTGGTGAAATTGGAAAAACTATGACAACATGTTGATTATGTCAATCTAAGCAAGTTTGTGATTTAAATCAAATCAAATAGGTTACATTTATGATGATTTATGGTTATTGATCGAGTTTTGATGTTCTGGTATGTTTTGAGATCATTTGGGGATGATTTATGGTAGTTTAGAGATGCAGAAATGGTTTTCTGCGGTTCTGCTCTAGCGTGGAGCGCGCTCCCCCATCTAAGGGAGCGTATTCCCTCCCATGAGCCGCCTTTATTTGAGTGACTTTGATAAAATGTACCTCCCTCGTTTTAAGTCAAATCTTGACGTTCTACCTATCGTTGGAAAGCAAAGAGTGAACACAACCACTAGAAATATTAGTTTTCAAAAATAAATAATCATATATATCAAAAATAGGTTGAAAGGCAAGAGTTGTGAATATGGACGATTCAATAGCAAGTTTTGGAGTTGAAGTTGATTTAAAGTTGTAGACCCTAACTTGGTGATTTAAACGCACCTAACATAACTCGAATTGGCACCAGGTATGTCAGAGCGCATGTTGAGATGTGTAAAACCCAGAAGAATGCTTCACATAATTTAGTTCACATTTGATATATTTTTTCCAATTGCTGACTATTTTTAGTTATTTTATGTATTTTAAGAGTGCAGATTGTTTTATTTCATTATTTTATTCAACCGCAAACTATATTATGCTATCATGATTTATCGTTGTTTTGTTTGTGTTGAATAATCAAGTTTACGCATGCATTTTGGCATTACTTGAAGATCGGTTGAGTTGGTTCACTAGGGTTTTGCTATGAAGATTAGTTGAGTTGGTACATCGGAGTTTTGCTATGAACTATGAAGACCGGTTGAGTTGGTTCATCAGGGTTTTGCCATGAAAATCAGTTGAGTTGGTTCATTGGGGTTATGTTATGCTGTTGTTGTTTGACAGAATCATTTACCAGTTGAGTGGTTCACTAGGGCTTTAGCAGACATGGTATATAAATGACTTATTTACTGATTGAGTGGTTCATTAGGGCTATCTGTGTTTATATTTCTGTTGACTTATACAACTGTCGTTATGTTTTATCTACCTATAGTTTTGGGTTTTATATTGCTTTACATTCATGGGAGTATGCCTTTCTGTTTCAAGATGGTGTACTTGCATGTCTCGTAGTTTTCTTTGATTTCTTACCGAATATTATGGACTTCTTTTTGGGATTTTACTCATTGAACTCGTCACTGTATTTGTCGAGTGACTGAGCGTAGATCCTTCTACGAGTAGCGACAAAGGGGAATCTAGGGTGACATTCTCTTTTTGCTGACGATCTTTGACATACTTGTAAGAGTTTATATTTCGATATATTTTGCTTTGTTATGGGTATCAGGGGACTATAAGGTACAATTGTACATGTATATACCTACTTATTTTTATCGTGTTGCCTTATATACATGGTACTTTGTTTTCGAGTTTTCTAAAATAAGACTAATGCTCTATAAAACTTAAAAGTTAATGAGAATCCATGTTTATGTACTTTAAGACTTCCGCTGTAAACTTACTTGTTACCTACATGAAATTCTAAAAAACACGATCCATACTTGTAATTTAATGTATATCTCGAATAATTGAAAAATAATATAAAGAATACGATGAATAACATACACATCGAGGAACGTTGATGTGGCGACAAATGTCAGCAGGGCTGTGGGACACGCGCAACAGCCCACTTGACGACCTCGAGCGCGAGGCCGCCATATTATAGTCCATCGACATTTCTACCAAGCTGAGCAAGTTTTGTTGAAGAATTTTGAAGGCTGAGTTTTTCAGTGTAGGCTTAGAAATAGAGGAGATGTTGTCGAGATTTTTTTACAGAATTTTCAAATTTTTTATTCAAATTAAATGAACTTAGAGGTTTAAGATTTACTTTAGAATCCTTTATGGTTGATAAAATATTATACTTAATGATTAAGAGATCTTAATTTTATTTATTTATTGATGGAAAACTTAAGGTTACCAGATTATCAGGGGATTAAGGTAATCTAGGCCGGTCAGATGCCCTAATTAGGTGGGGTTTGACATCTTTCTTAAGTACAAACAACCTATTTATATAAGTAATAGTTACAACCATAATATCTTTTAATTGCAACCAAATGATCTTAAATCTTAACATCAAATCTTAACACCTTCCCTCAAACTCAAGATGAGTTTGTCAAAAACAACTTGAGTTTGCTAAACAAATTAGTAGAGTGTGCAGGTGATTACACAAAAATAAATTTAAGTGAACAAATGGCAAAATATAGATCTAAGGTTTGTTGCAGTGGAAATTAATCAACGAAAACCCACAAAGCAGAAACATATATATGTCACAAACCACGATATACAAGCAGATGATTGACGTTTGAGGAAATCTGTAGTGCAATATCCCGATAGAGCAGTTCGCAGATGATCACATATCGAACATATGAACAGATGGCCTTGAGATGACCACGAAGGTAGATGTGGACGGGGTGCATAAATAGATGATGAGTTTGAGGAAGCAAATCAAACTAATGAACTCCTTTTTGAGTACAAATCAACTATTTATATAGGCAAGAATTACAATCACAATATCTTTTGGTTACAACCAAATGATCTCAAATCTTAACATTTTCTATTACTCTCTTTGTAATATATTATTGTATCCTTTATAGATGTTAGGAACTTCAATGTAATAAACTTTGACAAAAAAACCTTTTTTTGAAAAAAACTTTGCACTAGCAATCACATGGTATGTAATGTTGGACTGTATGAAGGCGGTGATATATAGGTAGCAAACATTTCCTACACACTTTTTTAGGTTATTTTTCTACACATCTTTTTTTTTTTAAATTCTTTTCTACACACTTACAATATAATTGTGTCATGGCATCATGGGTCCCATAGATACACCTTATTATTTATTTACACACATCTCGATGTATGCAAACAACTACTACCACTGCACGTGAGTTTTTAACTTGTTTATGCCAAGAAAAATGCTAGGCCTACTTGGTGACCAAACTTAGGAGCTATGTGGCACATCCTTGGAATGCAATCTTACACGTTTCAAAATGCAAACCTAGCCTCCACTACGAAAATATATGCTAAATTAGAGACATAATTTAGCGATGGATTAGAATCTGTTGGTAGTTAGCGACGGCTTAGTGATGGAACGCCTTTAAATTTATTGACTCTCATTTCAATGCTAATCTGTCGCTAAATGTGGTTCCAAAATTTTTCTCAAAATATCATGTCACTAATTTATTTCTAATTCTCGCGCCTAAATTTCCCTCCAAACAATCTATCGTTAATATGTCGCTAAAATTGACGCCAATACTTTCCCTAACGTTTTGTCACTAATCCATTGCTAAGTACGATACAAAAAACTCACTCGAAACATTTCATTGTTAATCCTTCGCTGCCTGATACTAGTAAGGGATTACCATATACACTTAGACACGTGGCACATAAGTAGGTGTATCGCTAATCTGTAGCTAGGGAGATCAATATTACAAAAACCAAACCAAATCGTCTTACTCTTCTCTGTTCTCCCTTTTTTTTTTCTCACAGGCACCCCTGTCTGGTCGTTGTCGCCGCGCTTGCCGTCATCGTACCAGCTGCCACTGGCCTTGTCGCCTTTCTTTCTTTGCTCTCTCTTTCTCTCTTTATTAATCTTTCCCTCTCCTAGTCTCCCTCATGGGCCTTCCATGGTCGCTGCCTCGGTCTCCTACCATCGCCGCCTTATCAACCTCCTATTAACATGTGCTAAATGTGTACAATAAATTTTTTTTTGTATATTTTTATCATTTCCAGTAGTGGTAAGTGTGGTTGTCTCCACAGGGATTTTGTGAATTTCCAAAGAAAAAGGGGTTTTCCAAATGCTTTTATTATTTTACTCTAAATTAATTAAGACAGGAATTAAAATTATCAAATAAAATTAAAAAAAATAAAGCAACTAATTAAACTAACTTAACTAACACAACTCAAATTCACTAATACTGAATATTTTAGACTCAATTTAAATTAAATCAATATAAAACAAACATCTAACACTACAAAAATCTACCTGATTAGCGATTAGAAAACCCGTCGCTAATCCAATATGACCTTCGCTAAATAACCTTAGCAACGAGACCCCATTGCTAAACTTGTCACAATACCCGTCGCTATTTTCTGACACGTGTAACTGGCCAACCACTTTGGACTGCCATGTCATCCAATTTAACCACAGGGACTCATCGCTAATGCCGTCACTATTTTCTAACACATGGTTGTCCTGATAGCCATGTCACATAACTTAGCACGTCACTTATGTCGTCGCCATTTGCTGACATGTGGCTGGCCCGACAGCCACGTCATGTAATTTAGCGACAGGCCGCCGTCGCTAAGCCCGTCACTAACTTTTATTTAAAAAAAAAATTGATTATAAAACCAATATTTTGTTTTTGAAAATGGATTTTAGCTTTATTTGTATTTAATTAAAAAATTAATTACACACAACATTTTTTTTTTGTTTTTTATTTAGTGAAAAAATAATTTTATTCGAAAATAAACAATTAAGAATAAATAAATATAGAAAAAACTAAATTAAAAATATAAATAAATAAAGAAATAAATAAATTAAATATAACAAAAGAAATTTTTTAAGTACCAAATACTGTAAGATAAAATATAATTCTAAAGTCTAAATATGTAAAAAAAAGTCTAAAGTCTAAATATGGTACATATAACAGAGGACTAAATCATCGAGATCGTGGTCGAACTCTGAGTCATCATTATCATCTGCTGGAGGCGTGAATGAAATTCCAAATATGTCCATTAGTGCCTTTTCCATGTGACCTAACCGTCCATGCATCTATTGCAACTAGTTGCGGTCGAGGGTTTTATCTTAGATCACCCTTAAAAGACTTTTCTACATCTCTTTAATGTCCCTCAGGTGCTCAATAGAATCATCATTAATAGACATAGGCCAAAAAGATCTTATTCCAGTATATCCATGCCTCGACACTAATGATTTCCACCCTAGTGCGTACGTCTTCCCTTTGTCGTCATGCTCCACAACAAATAAATATAGCTCAATCTCATCAATCAACATGTTAGGACCCTGCAATTATGTGAGCTTGATGCATTTTTTATGTATCGCCATCTGTATTAAGAATTTAAACATTCACAAGTCATATACATAAGTCATTTATACATATAATTAATTAAACAAACAATTACTACAAAACTCGTTTCTTACGACAATTGTCTCTACTATTTGATCTAGGAAAGGACTCGACGGGTAACTCGAACAATATGCTAAAGAACTCGACGACTATGATGCATGCTCGACGTGATGAATCGTAGATGGAGAGGAATGCAAATCAGAACGGCCTAGCGGTGGGGCCATATATGTTGGGGCATGTGCCCCAGGTCAATCTACAAACAATATTTATCTTATGATTTTAGTTAATAAAATTGAGGTTTTCATGAGCTATTTTATTATAAGTGATTGCATGTTTACCTTATAGTAAGAACCATGGGTATTTGTTGAAATATCCTAAATGTCCATAGTCGATCATTATACTGGAAACTATAATGATAAGACTAGTGTGAATCTTGATTTATGGACATGTGATGATCATGCGTATAGGGATACGAACCGAGTTCATAAGTACTTGTTAGGGAATAAGGTACTGGACCAACCCGCTATGAGAACACCCAACGGATTAAGTCATAGGTGTTACTTATGATAGATATATCATTTAGTCCTTCAACTTGAGATTACCATAGATTTCAATATTAGGAGCATGGTAATTTGACACAATTAAATGTTGCCTTTAACCATGCGATTATAAAGATTATGATTAGTTACCATGTAAATAATATGTGAAGATGTGTAAATAAGATAAACTTTATCACTCTCGTATAGAGAGAAAAATAAGTGGATCCATTGATATAATAGATTGATAATGACCAAGCTCATGTGAATTGATATGTTCAATGTCACTTGGACGTTTTCAATTTACCTAAAGATCAAGACTAGTATGATTGAACATTAAGGTTGACTTTCCATGCCTTGTGTTTAGTCAAAGGATATCACACGACAAAAGGATATGATATGTTATTCATTAGGTTGAATCGATTTTGATATTCATGCTACTTTGGTAGTCTTAATGCCTTGCTAAAGACCGCTTTATGTACCAAAATGGTTTTAGTTCATTGCCAATGTCGCATGAGCCTATTGGGTCACACATAAAGAATAGCTTTGTGCAATTTCAATTGGTATAGAGTAATGAATTCTATATGATAAAACTCATGACATAAAAGCCTTTTTGATTTGTTCTATGATAAATTATTAGTAAGAACGTATATGTAATTTGCTTAAACTACTTAAATACAATAGTTGTATTATGAATAGGATTTTAAGTGAGGGCTTATCTATACATATAAATAAAGGGTGAAACCCTAAAACGATATAAGATTTTAGTTTTTCAAATCTCGAGTTCTCTGGATTTAGGGAGGGAAAGAAAACGTTTTCAATCTATTTTGGAGCTAGCACTCCAAATTGTAGTGACCATTTGTGTGTGGATTTCCAATGGAGGTCGCGTTCTTGAACATATTAGAGATCGAACAATTACACAAGAAAATCACGGACTAAGGTATGGTTTATTTTTTAGATTGAGTTTTATGGAACCCATATACGGTCATGTTATGGTTTTTCGAAAATCGTTTTGAATTTTTCGTTGTGTATGAACCCAAAAAAACCAACAATGGTATAAGAGACTTAAGCTCGGTTCTATTAAACGTTTGTATGTTTTCTCTGATGTATATATGATATATGTGTGAAAACATGTTCTTGATTAACGTATATACATGATGTACATATAAGTTATGTGATAATTGTTATCTAAAATCGCTTTTAAAACATGTAGTTAATTCATGTATATTGATACATACGCATGATTTGATTCAATGATAGTATTAATGTTTTGAATATTTCGATTATCATATGTTTCTAATATTGAACGATGCGAATTTTGTATGTTCATGGTAGAAGTCATGTTTAGGTCAATGTGATTCTAGAGATGAATACATATTTATTTTTGGTCAATGATTATGTATGTCTCCATGATAGAAATCATGATTAGGCCAATATGATTAATTAAATATGATTCTAATATTGAATGCATGATTAATATTTCGAGATTGATTTTGATCACGTGTCTCATTGTTGTTATCCTTAGTGTATTCTTATTAGATAGGAGATAAACTTGTAATCGGAGAAGAATTACAAATCCTATAAGATAGGTGAGATATATTACAAATTCTAATTAGATAAGGATTCAAAGTATCTTAAGTCCTAATTGGATTATGACAAGATACTAAGTTAAAGGTGGGGCCTGAGTTGATTAAAAATATTATAATTAATATTTTTTAAAATTAAAATAAGGTGCAATTTCGGTTAATTGGATTGAATAAAATAATGAGAAATTTTAGGCGATTTTCAATTTTCTGAATTGGAATTCATTATCTAAAAAAATGGGGGTGCTACCTCCTTATACCCTCCATCTGCTGACCGGTCAGCGAAACCACCACCCGCTGATCGGTTAGAGGGACTGTAGTTAACTATTTGTAGCGCAAGGAAATTCATATGATAGTCAATATTAGTATAATTTCCTAACTTGTTTAGTGATTGTTTATGCATTGTAATATATGATATTTATCTTGTTTAAATTATGATTACTAAAATAAACAAAAATCCCTCGTCCAAATTTTAAGTCAAGTGCCATCCATTTTCAAACACATGTTAAGGCTTCGATCACATCAATATGGGTCTGCCTCCGCAAAATGTATTGTGTTGTCTTGGTGAGGCAAGTTGAGTAATGGTTACTCTATTATTTGAAATGGTTAGACTTGATAAAACTATCAAAACGGTTTTAGGCTTTAGGAATAAGATGAGATAAAACATGCAAAGACATAAGATGTCATAATCTCATAAAAACAATAAAAGTTACATATAATGTAATTGGTAACTGGTACCTACTTAAATAACCTAACTCAAAATGTCATGCCTTAGCTGTTTTAGAATTAACTGAACCATGAATTTTAGTCCCTTAAATTAATATAGCATTTTCAGGAGGGTTGCTAATTTAGTGGAAGTCTATTCCTGTATACTAAAATGAACTTTGCGTAATCTTTGTTGTGGATCTATGGTCTCTTGAAATCACACTAATCCTTTGTCATTGCAATCCATTGTTGAGAATGATAAGTTATCCGGGATAAACTTTCTTGACTAGTTCCGAAACTTGAGAATTGCTCTTAAGCATGAACGCAAGTTGTATGTCGTAGATAATCTTATTCCTGAGGAACCACAACCAATGCTTTCAAACCCGTAAATGATACACATACTAAGCATGCCAGCGACTCAACTGATGTTGCATGCATTATATATGGTTCCTGAATTTTAGAAGGATATGAAATACATGGAAAGTTACCACATGGCTACGATGCTGAAGAAAATGTTCCAATAGCGGGCTAGACAAAAAGGCTTGAGAAAGGTAAGAACCTTCATTCTTGTTAAATGAAGGGCTATATTGACCATCTTGATAGACTTGCGATTCCCTTAAACCAAGAGTTGGCTACGGATTTGATCATGAATTCATCGCCCTATCGTTATTCACAATTTATGATCAACTATAACATGAATAACTTTAGTAAGTTTATCTCAAAGTTGCATTTGATGCTTAAAACTGCTAAGTAGAATGTTAAGAAACCCATTGCTAATGAATTGATGATTCAAAAAGGAAAGGCTATGAAAAAAGGCAAAGGCAAGGCTATAGTTGCCAAGTCTGGTGTGACTGTCACAAAGCCTTCAGAACAATTCAAGCCTCATGCAGCTTCTATTGGGGTATGTGCCTTAGGCCAATTCTATAGTAATTGTTTAACTATTATAAGTAGATGCATTTTTTTTTATAATAGTATCCATGAATAATTATTGTATTATTCTAAATGTCCCTAGTTAGTTATTATTGTAGGAACAATAATAAATCAAGAATATTATGAGTCTTGATTGATAATCATGCGATGATTATGCGTATATGGATACGGATCAAGATAATGGGTATATGTTGGGAATAAATGCTAGATCGACCTGCTATGAGAACACCACATGGTCAATGTCATAAGTGATTCTCATGAGAGTTATATCATTTAATGCTTTGGCTTGGGATCACCAGAGACTACAACATTAAGAGCACAATGATTTGATACAATCAAACGTTGCCTTTAACCGGATAGTTATACAGATCGTGATTGGTCATTGTTTGACTAATGTGTGGATGTTGTGTGATCAAGATGGAATTAGTCTATCTATTTTAGAGAGAGATATCTATTAGGCCCCTAGATATGTTAGACTAACAAATGGCCATGTCTAGTGAATTGATTAGATCAATGTCACTTGACAATTTCTGTCTACTCGGAGATCGAGACTAGTAGATTGAACTATAAGGGTGACGTTCCATGTCTTATGCTCAATCAAAATATATCACTTGACAAAGGGATATAATATACACTGCCTATTAGGTTGTATCGATTTGTTGATCTTCATGCTACTTGGGTAATCATAATACCTTGTTAGAGACTTCTTATGACTTGTATACCAAAATAGTTTTCGTTCACTACCAACGTTGTATGAACCTATTGGGTCTCACACAAAGAACGGATTTGCATGATTTAATATTGTCTGTGTTAGTGAATTTTATTTGATAAAATTCATTTTGAAGATTCTCATTAAATGTCCTAGTTTGACTAGGATTCAAGATTCTCATACATTTCTACTATGACTAGAAATCTTGTCTCTTAGTAAATCCTATTTTGAATAGGTCTCTAATTTGAATCATAGGATGAATTTAATTCTTATTTGAGTTTTAGATAAATTACAACTCTTATTGGATTAGTAATTGTAGATTAATTATGACTTTATCCTTTTTGGAGTTGGACTTTATCTAAGACACTATTTTGAGTGTGACTAGGAGATGGAGTTCTTTTACAACTCGACCTAGTATACAATAAATAAGACATTAGGGTTACAATTATTGTAGGGAATTCCTGAGAGAAATTTCTCCTAGAGAATTTTTGTGAGAATCTTTTATCCTAGGATTTTTTGGGCCTATCACTCCAAATCGTGATCGTCTGTTCGTGCGTAGATTTCTAATAGAGGATATTTTTCTCTGGCAGCATCTTGAAGGAATCGATCAACGTCAAACAAGGCATACGTGGAGTTGTTCTTGTTAAGGTATGATTCTCTCTTGATACTTCAATCTAATGGAATAAATAAGATCTTCGTTCCGGGATGTTCGAAAAGGTTTCGAAAATTTTCGTTGCGCATATCCACGAAGCCCAATAGTGGTATCAAAGCCAAGGTTGCTTGAATTCCTTTAAATTTGATATCAAGATCTAACTTTCACATTGAGATAATTTGAGAACTATTCATGCACGTGGGTTTTTTTTAATTTAATTTTCATAAGCCATGCTGTCCACTCTATGTCATAGCACGTGATTAACTTTGGGTCTTAATTGTTGCCAAATAATGTGTCCAATTTAGTATTCTATGTCTAATATGATTAGAGGAGATCTCATTGGAATAATAATAAATTGAGTTTGGCTAACCCGTGCGTTTCATGTGGCAAGATACTTTAGCTGGATTATAAGTTGCATTACTTTAATTGGATTAAAATAAAATAAAGAGCTTTGGCTAATATGGGATTTGATCCCTGGTTACCTAACTCGTCGAAGTGCTTTAACCATTCTAGCAAGCAAATCAACTTGTAATAGGATTACACATCAAAATCAAAGTACAAATCAAATTGTCATAGTATGAAATAAAATAAAAGGACTTTTGATGAGAGTAGGATTCGATTCTATTACATCAGACTTTCAGTTGAAAAGCTTTAACCACCCCTATTAGCAAGCCAAACTTGTATTATTTGTAATAGGATTACAAAATAAAGGCTTATATGGTTTGTAATTGGATTACAAAATAAAGGCTTATATTATTTGTAATAGGATTACAAAATAAAGGAGAATTTTTAGGCTTATATTATCCCGAGACCTCAAACACATTGGAGTGCCTTAGCCATCTAGGCTATCCATTCCAAGTTGTAATAGGATTACAACTTTCTTTATGTTAATTAGGTTATATATATTAATTAAAAGAAGTTTTAATTGATTAATTATGAACTAATTGGATGGGGTTATTGTTCATCAATTGGATTGAATTAATGTTAATTAGAATATTTATTTAAAAGGGGTTTTGATTAAATAGATTCGATAAAAATTATATGGAGATATATTTAATTAATGAGATTAATGAAAATATAATCTTTGAGGCACTTGGAAAATTTTTAAAGTATTTAATTTCCTTGATTCGTTTTATAATGCTTTGTTGATATATGAAGATGTTTATTCTTGTTTTAGTTTAATGAACTTTATTCTATGCATATTGGGTATATATATGATATTCCATAATTAAATAGATGCCAGAATTAGTTATTGTAAAACACTACATGGATCATAAAACTTGATAAATAATCCCTCGATTAGAATTTTAAGTTAATGCCACCCATTTTTAAACACTTGTCAAGACCTCGATCACATCAATATGGGTCTGCCTTCGTAAGGTGTATTATGTTATCTTGGTGAGGTAAGCTGAGTAATAGTTACCTGGATGTTTTAAATTGGTTTGACTTAATAAAGCTATCAAAAAGATTTTGGGCTATAGGCATAGATGAGACATAACATGTGGTGACAAATGATGTCTAGGTCTCATAAAAAACCTAAGAGTTGCATATGACGCAATTGGTAATGGTTACCTACCTAAATAACTTCATTTTGAGTGTCATGCCTTAACTGTCTCAAAATTAAGCGAAATATGGATCTTAGACCACTAAATTAATATTGACGAGGGCTATTGATTTAATGGGAGTTTAATTACTCACTAATAAATTATTCTGCGTAATCTTCTTAGTGTTGATGTTAAACTCCAAGTAACACTAATTCATAGCAACTGCGGTCAATCCTTGGGAAGGATAAAATAATTTCTAAGACTAATTTCCCTATTTTGATTTAAAAATTGATAAATGTTATCAACCATATAAATAAGGATGTATGTGTTAGATTAATGGTTCCTTTTAAACTACCATCTATTAGTACAAGGATTATATGTCATGTTAGCAAATATATAAAACTGGATTTTAGGAAAGATTCGAGACCGTAGAAACTAATGACATGACATCGATACTAATGGAAATGTTCCAACAGTAAGTCACACGGGAAAGGTATAAGATTACAAAATTTCTAGATTCATGTAAAATGTTTGAGAACCTATTAATACGTCTTTATGTATGGAACACGAAAGGAATATATTAATTATCTCAAAATGCTTGAATATTCATGGGCCAAAAGTTGGCAGTAGATTTGATCTATAATTCATCAACATAATTCTGAACTATATAATATGAATGACATGGATAAATTTGTTTACAATCGCATATGATGTTTAATACTTTAAGACAAAATATTAAAAACAAAAGGCCTTAGATATGTATTTGATTGTTCATAATAGAAAGAACTAAAGATATAAATGATAAAAGGAAGGTAAAGGCTACCAAAGATGTTTGTGTTGGACACAAAAATCTTAGTTGTGACCCTGAATGGTTGCTTAGTTCTAAAGAAAAGCCTTAAATGACAAATTATGTTACTAAAAGACTGAAGTTTTTCATTTTATAATGAATTACAAATCCTATCGGGAAGACATAATTTTGAATTGTTACGAACATTTCAAAATGAGTATAAAAATAAATCAATTGGCAAACTATTAATATAATTTGATGAGATAAAGTCTATACTATTTGAGGCAAGTGTTTAAATGATCATTTTTGAATTTGTGGGATTTTCTTGCAATTAACTCCATTAGGAACGCCATTTGAGAAATGATGTTTTAAGTGGAGAAATCAAACTATATAAAATATAATTTGATTTATAATGTGTCACACAGATCTTCTTAAGATGTCTTATTGAGGCTATACTTTAGAAACTAAGGCACTCGCACTAAACCTTATTTTCGTTAAAGTGGTTGATAAAACTCCATATATGATATGAAATAAAAAGGCCTAGTTTGTCTTTTTTTGAGATTTGAAGTGGCGAGACTTGTGTAAGAAGTTAATTCACATAAAGTTTGATACCTAAATCTTTTGTGTCTAATTGAGGTTGAACGCTATGATACTATTTTATACAATTGAGGACAAATTGTTTGTTGCTAAAAAATGATGTCTTTCTAAGTAAAGTGTTTAATTTAAAGACACTATTGGGAATAAAGTAAATCTTAAAATGTTCAATTGCCAAAAATGAGAACCGAACCATTTTAGGAAGATTAACAAAGTTTTGAACTAGTTGAGTATACACAAGTAACATATATCTCTTGAAAAGCTAGAATAATTAGAAATTGGCCAAAGAAATTTAGAATTTCTTATTATTGATAGTTGTGATGTATTTTCGATACTAGATCATAATGAATAACTACTTATCAAGAGACATGTATCGTCTAGATTGAACAAAGAAACTAAGTGTTGTTGATTTTGAGTTTTAATTTATGTATGTTAACCAAGTTTGAAACTTGAATTATTTACCTGAAGATGATATGACCATTGGATGTAAATGTGTTAAAGTGACATGAAAAAAAAAGATGCATACGTAAAAGCACGGCTTATTGAAAATTTTAATTTAAATCAAGGTGTTGATTATGATATGATTTTCACTGATAGCTAAGCTAAAGTTCTAGAATACTATTGCCATTACTTTATAGTTTGATTATACGATATGACAAACGGATGTCAAAAATAACATTGCTCTATGCTCCTTAAAGATGTGTATGATACAACTTAAGGGTTTTTTGATTATTTTGATAATTTGAGAAATGTATGCAAGCTTAAAGGATCCCTTTATGGATTATAGTAAGCTTAACTGAGTCGAGATCTTTGTTTTGATGAAATAATTAATGAATTACGTTCATCGAATCGAAGATAAACCTTGTGTATGCATAAAGGTTAGTGGGAACGCAATTATTTTTCTTAATCTGTATGTTAATGATATATTATTCAATCGAAATGATGTCTTAACCCTACAGAATGTCAAATCTTAGTTAAGGAAAGTTTCTCAATGAGATTTTTAGCTAATTAAGCCTATATCATTGTGATATAGATCTACGGATATAGATCTAAGAGGCTAATTGCTTTAAATAAGAGTGCTTATATAGACAAATAACTGAAAAGATTTTAGTGTATGAGATTCTTAAAAGAATTCGTACTTATGTCTTATAACATAAGTCTCTGCAAGACTCAACGTCTTAAGACAAATGATGAATGGGACAAATGTTGGACTAAGTGTTTCATCACTTAGACTCCGTTCCAAGATTTAGATAGCAACAAACAACATGAAATGGTACTAACATGTTTGTCAAGTATTTCAACGCAATCCATCATTATTAGAACTCACAAGTTTGAAGGCTACCAACAAATTCGAGTTACCAACGAACTCAAGTTCAAATGGAATGGATAAAATGGAAGAAATAAGACTTGAAGAGCTCGTAATTTGATTAAGGCAAGAAAAGGCACCGGTAAGCATATATGGAGCTATATACATTAATTGTAAGGTATAAGAAGTTTAGCTACATGAGCCAAATGAATTAGATTCATGCATTTCATAAATTTCATGTTTTCAAGAACTTAAATTCATGCATTTCATGATTTTGTAATCCGTGAGTTATAAAACATTTTAAATCACGCAAACGAGTTGTATGGCATGAACTTGAGGTGTTCATATTGTTTGTTTTGATTTAGGATGTAGCGATATCAGTTTAGACAGGTTTTCAGTTCACTTTAAAACTATTTGCAGAAAAGCCCCTGTGCACTTCATGAAATCGAGATTTTTCATTTTCGGGATTTGTGAAAACATCCGGACCACCCAAATGGGTTCTATGACCCATAATAAACATGCCTAACATGTTTTAAGAGGTTTGGTAGGGTCAAGGATGCGATAGGGGGTTGCTAACTCAAGGACTGAAAATATTTATTTTCAGGCCCCTATTGGTTAGCGCGCTAATGGCATCATTAGCACGCTACCTGTAGAGTTAGCATGCTAATGAGATTCGTTAGCGCGCTAACAAAGAGATTAACGTGCTAATAACTCTAGAATCTAGAGCGCTAATAACTTTTTTGATAACTTTTTAAAAGTGAAACATCTACACCTTTAATTTGAATTGGTGGACTGTTTTGGACCCTTGGATCACTACAACGACTACAAACAATAAAAAGGGCATGAAAGAACCCTATAAACACTTTTAACATGCTTTTGATAAAAAAACTCATAAATACACAAAAGAGCAATAAAATGGTGTTTTAGCACAAAAGGGTGAAGGTCAAACATACGCACTCACTTAAAGGCTTTGAGAGCTGATCTTATGCAAACCAAGTAAGGAAAAAGAGGTGTTCTAAAGTCCTCAACACGCTATCCAAATCGATCTAAATCATCTTCACATCTTGGGTTGTAAGATTACATCTTTCCCGATACTATTTGTGCTTAATCTAAATCTTGTTGTTAATGATTTTTGTGACAACCATATGTGACAAATCTGAACATGCTTATATAGTGTGTTGAGCCTAATATCATGTCTAGATAAGACCTAGAACAAATTTGCACTTATTGAGCCAAAGTTTGAATCACTTGTTTATACGAAACTTGAAAAACACATAAAGCCTAACCTATTCTTATAGTGGCTATTTTTCTTTGAAGTGTGTGTGCGACACCACCAAAAAGGGTTTTGAACTTAATATTGATTTTTGTTAAACCCTAAGTTGAGAGTGCATTTACTTAAGCTTAATTGCGATTTCTCATAGTGCATCAAATCGAATTGAAACCCAATCGTGCTGAATCTATATTCGCGTTTTTGGTTTCATGCTTATGTTGTTTTGACAACATATTTACAAGGGTTTTTGTTCTTAAACTTTATCTATTTAATACCAAAGACTTTGGTTGCACTACTTAAGCTTAATTGTGATCTTTCATGTGTGCATTGAATTGACTTGAGACCTAATTATGCTTAATTTATATTTGTTTGTTTGGTTTCATGTTTACGTTACTCACAAGGGTTTCGGTCTTAATATT
Organism: Stephania yunnanensis; assembly: GCA_039657365.1. Taxonomy (NCBI): domain Eukaryota; kingdom Viridiplantae; phylum Streptophyta; class Magnoliopsida; order Ranunculales; family Menispermaceae; genus Stephania; species Stephania yunnanensis. The sequence goes on from CM077582.1 coordinate 42,410,112, forward strand.
AATCTATTTGTGACCCTAAATATTGATTGCACAACTTGAGCTTAAACTTGCATTTCGCATTTATGCATCAATTAGCCATCCTTTGGAACCAACTTGAGCTTAATCTATACTCTTCTTTGTTGGTTTCAATATTGAGAGTTAGCCTATAAAAGTTGAGTTATAAGGCATCTCAATTGACAAAGTCTCACTTGTATTACTTCATCTTAGGATTACATTTGGCTTGTGAGTGGAGAGCATCTTATACCCCTTTACTTATTGTAAGCGAAAAATCATTCTTAAGTTTTCACACGCATAAGCTATGAGAATCATCACATAAGTTATACTTTGCACTCAACTTCATATGTCATATGCTTTGGGCAAAACATACATACATCTCATAGATTCAAACGAAGGTCACATGATATTTATTAATCACATTCTTAAGTACTTCAAAAACATTTGAGAGATGTTATTAGATTTGCAAAGTTTTGAAAGATACGAGTCTTATGAATTCTTACACGATGCAAACTTTCAAATTAATGTAAAAGATTAATGATCGCAATACGGATATATGTTAACTTTGTATGAATGAGTTGGAAATGTTCTAAACTCACTCTAACAAGCCCTATAACATAAACTGAGTTTTTAGCGGCATTTGATGCAACCAAAGAAAATGTTTAGACCGCAAGGTTCATGGTTGAATAAGGTGTGGTTCCAAGTGTTGGAAATAATGTTGGCTTTTATTGTAAAACCAATGGACAAATTTAGGTTATGGAACCTAAATTACACTATAGATTTAAACAATCACTTGAGCATTTTTGTCTTATAAAAAAGAGAACGTAAAGATTTGTAGAACATCAATAACAAACAATGTAGCAGATACATAAATAAACTTCTTCCACTAAGAATGCGTTAAGGTCACTCAGTATTAGATACGTGTCAGATTAGACCTAGCGCAAGTGGGAGATGTTGGGGTATGTGCCCTAGGTCAATTATGTAAACGTTGTTTAACTGTTATAAGTAGATGCATGTTTCTTTTATAATAGTATGCATGGATAATTATTGTATTATTCTAAATGTCCCTAGTTAGTTATTATTGTAGGAACAATAATAAATTAAGACTAGTATGAGTCTTGATTGATAAGCATGTGTATACGGATACATATCAAGATAAAGGGTATCTGTTGGGAACAGATGCTGGACCGACCCGCTATGAGAACACTACATGGACAATGTCATAAGTGATTCTTATGAGAGTTATATCATTTAGCGCTTTGACTTTAGATCACCAGAGACTCCAACATTAAAAGCACGCTGATTTGATACAATCAAACGTTGTCTTTAACTGGATGATTTTAAAGATTATGATTGGTCATTATTCTATTAATGTATGGATGTTATGCAATCAAGATGGAATTTGTCCTTCTCTTTTAGAGAGAGATATCTAGTGGGCCCCATGATATGTTAGACTGATAAATGGATATATCTAGTGAATTGATTGGATCAATGTCACTTGACAATTTCAGTCTACTCGGAGATCGAGACTAGTAGATTGAGCTATAAGGGTGACGTTCCATGTCTTATGTTCAGTCAAAAGATATTGCGTGACAAAGGGATATGATATAAATTGTCTATTAGGTTATATCGATTTATTGATCTTCATGCTTCTTTGGTATTCATAATTTCTTGCTAGAGACAGCTTATGACTTGTACACCAAAATGGTTTTGGTTCACTGCCAAAGTTGTATGAACCTATAGGGTCGCACACAAAGAACGAATTTACGCGATTTAATATCGTCTAGTTAATGAATTTTATTTGATAAAATGCATTTTAAAGATTCTCATTAAATGTCCTGGTTTGTCTAGGATTCAAGATTCTCATACATTTTTAGTGTGACTAGAAATTTTGTCTCTTAGTGAGTCTTATTTTGAATAAGACTCTAATTAGAATTATTGTATCAATTTAATTCTTATTTGAGTTTTAGATAAAATACAAATCTTTTTGGATTAGTAATTGTTGATTATCTATGCTCTATCCTTTTTAAAGTTGGACTTTATCTAAGACTCTATTTAGATTGTGACTAGGAAATGGAGTTCTTTTACAACTCGACCTAGTGTACTATAAATAAGACATTAGGGTCACAGTTGTTGTAGAGAATTCTTGAGAGAGATTTTTCCTAGAGAATCTTTGTTAGAAACTTTTGTCCTAGGATTTTTGGGGGCTAGCACTTTGGATCGTGATCGTCCTCCGTTCATGTGTGGATTTCTGATACAGGACATTCGTATTTGGCATCGTCTTGAAGGAATTGATCAACACCAAACAAGGCAGACATGGAGTTGTTCTTGTTAAGGTATGATTCTCTCTCGATATATCAATTTAATGGAATAAATATGATCTTCATTTGGGGATGTTCAAAAAGGTTTCAAAAACTTTCGTTGTGCATGATCCCTGAAACCCAACAACTTCCACTTTACAATCCCAAAATTAAAAGGAAAAAGAAAGATATTATCATTTTTGCCATGCACATGGGCATTGGTTTAGAAACTTCAAGCCTATCTTAAAGATCTAAAGAAAAAAAGAGTAGTAGGACTACTAATTCAGGTATTTATGTTATTGAAGTAAGCTTTTCTACTATTGATTCCTTGGTTTTGGATATTGGATGTGGATCTCAAATTTGAATTTATGTGCAAGGTCTCACCAAAATTAGAAAGCTAAAGAAAGGAGAAGTCATCATACGAGTTGGAAATAAAGCTAAGGTTGCCGCGTTGGCTGTAGGATGCTATGAGTTAATTTTACCTAGTGGACTTGTTTTAGTTTTAAATAATTGTTATTATATCCCTGCCTTGAGCATAAACATCATTTCAGTTTCAAGTTTGATTTAGATGGTTTTAATTTCATTATTACGAATAACAAATGCTATATTTCTCGTAAAGACATTTTCTATGCGAATGTTGATTTGTGTAATGGTCTTTATATTCTAAACATGAAAAGTCCACGAATACTCCTATTCTTAACGTAAATACAAAGAGATTCAAGCCAAATGACTTGAGTCAAACCTACCTTTGACATTGTTGTCTCGGCCACATAAATGAGAAACGCATTCCTAAACTCCATAAAGATGGACTTTTAGATTCATTTGATTTTGAATCATATGACACATATGTATCTTGTTTACTAGGCAAGATGACAAAGAGTCCCTTTATTGGAAAAAGTGAAAGGGCAAGTGATTTATTGGGTCTAACACTTACTGATATATGCGGTCATATAAACATAATGGCTAGAGGTAGTTATCAATACTTTATTACTTTCACTGAAGATTTTAGTATATATGGTTACGTGTATCTCACGAAACATAAAGGTGAATCTTTAAGATGTTTCGAACATCTCTAAATGAAGTGCAAAATCTATTTGATATAACTATTAAAGCACTTAGATCAGATCGATGTGGTAAATATTTGATCCAAGAGCTTGATGATCATCTTAGAAACTATGAGATTGTCTAACAGTTAACTCCCCCCTGTAACTCCACAATGGAATGGTGTTTCCGAGAGGAGAAATCAAACTTTATTGGATATGGCTCGATTTATGATGAGACATGTAGATCTTCCTATTTCCTTTTTGGGGTTATGCCTTAGAAACAGTTAAGTTTACACTAAATCGTATTCCTTCTTAAGCGATTGATAAAACACCACATGAGATGTGGCTTGGGAAAAGACTAAGTTTGTCTTTCCTTAAGATTTGAGGCTGTGAGGTTTTTGTATGATGATAAATCTTAGAAAAATATTTAGCCAAATCTACCTAGTGTGTATTTGTTGGTTATCCTAAAGAAACTAGAGGATACTACTTTTATAATCCCACTAAGAACAAAATGATTATGGCTTGAAATGGTGTCTTTATGGAAATAAATTTTATTTCAAAAGACAATAATGTGAATAAAGTAAGTCTTGAAGAAGTTCAAGAACCATAATTAAACACTCAACCGTTCGTGGGAGATTAACAAAGTCTTGAAATAGTTGAGCCTTCACAAGTATCACAAGGCTCACAAAGGTCTGATAGGGTAAGACATCAGCCTATGAGATTAGGATTTCTTATTTACTTATGGATCAAAATGAAACTACTACTTATCAGGAGGCCGTGTCTAGCCTTGAGGTAGATAAATGGCTTAGTGCCATGAGTTCAAAGATGCAATTCATGTATGATAACCAAATTTAGAACTTGGTTGATTTACCTGAAGGTGTAAGACCACTGGATGTAAATAAGTTTTCAAGAAAGAACTAATATGGATGGTAATGTGCATACTTATAAAGCACGGCTAGTAGCAAAAGGTTTTTGACAGACTCAAGGTATTGATTATGATAAGATTTCTTCTCTTGTAGCCATGCTTAAATCCATTAGAATTCTAATTGTCATAGCCACATATTATGACAATAAGATATGGCAAATGGATGAGAAAACAACTTTCTTAAATGGAAAGTAACTTGAGGACGTGTATATGATACAACTTGAAGGGTTTATTCATCCTGAGAATTCTAGGAAGGTGTGCAAGCTTCAAAGATCCATTTATGAATTAAAGCAAGCTTCTCGGAGTTGGAATCTTCATTTTGATGAAGCTATTAAGGAATTTGGTTTCATTAAAAATGAAGATGAGCCTTGTGTATACAGGAAGGTCAGTAAGAGTTCGGTTATTTTTATGGTATTGTATGTTGATGATATATTACTCATTGGAAATGACATCCCAACCTTGTAGAGTGTCAAGTTTTGGTTAGGGAAGTGTTTCTCAATGGAGGACTTAGGATATGCAACATACATCCTTAGGATTAAGATCTACAGGGGTAGATCTAAAAGGCTGATTGTTCTAAGTCGGAGTGCTTACATAGACAAGGTACTGGATATATTTAGTATGCAAGACTCTAAAAAGGGTCGTTGCCAATGTCTCATGGTATAAGTCTCAACAAAACTCAATGTCTAAAGATTAATGATAATCGATAGCGCATGAATATGATTGCATATGCATCAGCTATTGGATCTATCATATATGCCATGTTATGCACCTAACTTGATGTATCATATGCTTTAAGCGCAACAAGTAGATATTAGTATGATCCTGGTGAGAGTCACTGGATAGCAGTAAAGAACATTCTTAAGTGCTTTAGATGGACCAAATAAGTTTTATTGGTCTACAGATATTTAGAAGACGAGCTTGTTGTAAATGGTTACACAGATACAAGTTTTCAAACTAATATAGATGACTTCAGATCGCAGTTTGGATATGTGCTTACTTTGAATGGAGGTGCAGTGAGCAGGAAACGTTCAAATTAAGAAACTATGGTAGATTATACAGTAGAAGTTGAGTATATTGTAGTGTCTGATGCAGCTAAGAAGGCAGTTTGGGTAAAAAAGTTCATTTCTGAACTTGGTGTGGTTCCTAGTATAGCTAACCCCATTTGCTTGTATTGTGACAACAACGGGGCAATAATACAGGCCAAGGAACCAAGATTGCACCATTGATCCAAACATATACTAAGACATTTTCATCTCATTTGAGAAATCATTGAGAGGAGAGACATGAAGATTTGTAGAGTTCCTACAAAAGATAATGTTGCAGTTCTTTGGACGAAGGCTCTTCCAAAAGCTAGACATAATGGTCATGTTAGGTCATTAGGTATTAGATACATGAATGATTGACCCTATTGCAAGTGGGAGATGTTGGGGCACGTACCCTAGGTTAATCCATAAACATTGTTTATCTTATAATTTTAGTTAATAAAATTGAGGTTTTCATGTGCTATTTTCTTATAAGTGTTGCATGTTTACCTTATAGTAAGATCCATGGGTATTTGTTTAAATATCCTAAATGTCCATAGTCGATCATTATAATGGGAACTATAATGAATTAAAACTAGTGTGAATCTTGATTGATGGTCATGTGATGATCATGTGTATAGGGATACGAATTGAGATCATGAGTACTTGTTAAGGAACAAGGTTCTAGACTGACCTACTATGAGAGTACCATGTGGATTAAGTCATAGGTATTTCTCATGATAGTTATATCATTTAGCCCTTCAACTTGAGATTACTATATACTTCAATATTAGGAGCATGGTAATTTGACACAATCAAACGTTGTCTTTAACCAAAAAATTATAAATATTGTGATTGCTTACCATGTGAATAATATGTGAAGATGAGTAATTAAGATAAAATATGTCACTCTTGTATAGAGAGAGATATCAGTGGATCCCTCGATATGATAGACTGATAATGACCAAGTCCATTTGAATTGATATGATAATATCACTGGGTTGTTTCAGTTTACCTAAAACTTAAGACTAGTACAACTGAACATTAAAGGTGACTTTCCATGCCTTATGTTTAGTTAAAAGATATCACATGACATAAAGATATGATATATGTTATTCATTAAGTTGTATCGATTTTGATATTCATGCTACTTGGGTAGTCATAATGCCTTGCTAGAGATTGATTATGACTTGTGTACCAAAATGGTTTTGGTTAATTGCCAACGTTGCATGAACCTATTAGGTCGCACACAAAGAACGACTTTGCACAATTTCAATTGGTCCAGAGTAATGAATTTTATATGATAAAACTCATGACATAAAAGCCTTTAAGATTTGTTATATGATAACTTATAAATAGGGATGTATGTGTACTTTACTTAAATTGCCTAAATATAATAGTTGTATTATGAATAAGATTTTAAGTGAGGGCTTATGTACACATATAAATAAAGGTGAAACCCTAAAATGATTTAAGATTTTCGTTTTTCAAATTTCGAGTTCTTTGTATTTTGGGAGAGAAATAAAAACATTTTCAATCTCTCTTGGGGCTAGCACTTCAAATTGTGATCCCCATTTATGTGTTGATTTTCGATAGAGGACGCATACTTGAATGTCTTGAAGATCGATCAATCACATAAGAAAATCACGGATTAAGGTATGGTTTATTTTTTATATCTAGTTTAATGGAACCTATTTTCGATCCTGTTGGGTTTTTTCAAAAATTATTTTGAATTTTTCGCCATGTATGAACCCCAAAAAAATCGAACAACACAGTGGTTGTGTGGTCGGTCCTGCTGATATGAAGGTGATGCTGATCCCCTCAATTAAAAAGTAAGCTCAAAACCTAGCCTCGACATAACTTGGCTAGCGACATGTGAAGTGGGTAACGATGCAAGGATCGCAGAGTATATCTGCATAGAAGTTGGATCATCGACAAATACTTATGGCAAATACATAAAGCTGAGGAGGATGTGCTGGATGTACATAAGATGGGGGTTGTCTGATGGAAGAAGGGGGCCTGCTGGAAGGGCGGATATGGGTACTGATGAAAAAAGTGGGCCTGTTGGGGGGTGCTGTATTTGAGAGTGATATGCTGAGTCTACTACCTCTAAGTTGACTATGGAGTGACATCATCATGAGATTGTCTTTGTGAACGATCTTAACGACAAGACCGACTATCTTTACTGCCACTGGATTATCCACCTGATCGTCCATTGGATCACTCACTGGACGATGGATTGTATACTCTGCCTGACATGAATTTTTAAAGAATTTAAGAATAAGTTAGAAACATTTACATATAAACTTCTTACATCTTAAATATTATGAAACAAGCAAATAAATATAAGACTTGGAGTTATCGTTTTCCTTTACCTACTCAAGTGGTCATCTTATGGTTTGTTGTCATCGTTCCTATCATCCAATGAATTATCATTTTCATCGTCTTCTTTGTTGACGTCTGACATGTGTGCGCCACTAGGATCAACTAGCAAAATTGCAACTTTGTCACCATTATCGACCTCAGTATCATGCTCAGATAGCTGCTCTTGAAAGACGTCTTCTTGTGTAGGCGCACTGTCAATGTCCTCAATTAGGTTATGTTCATCGATGAACTTTGGTTGAAGTCTACATGTAACTTTGGCATTTGACGCTCGTTTTCGATCCGATTTTTCACCAAATTAAGCCATACTCTCAATGAAATATCCCATCTTCATAAAACATCTAAAATAATGTTTTTGGTCAACTAAAACCCCAAAAATAATTACTTTGTCCACGACATATCTAACTCACATAAACCAATTCTCTTGCCATTTTTAACCCATATAACACCAAATTGGACCTAATCTCAACCTCAACTATAGCAAACTGACATGAAACTCGAGGCAAGGTCTTGCACAAACTTCGTTCTCATTTTATACTACTATTGAACCCAACTTGCATACAAACCGAGGTAAAATCTTTATGTGATACTTAACACTTGATTTATGAGGTTTTGAGTAACTAATTATTTATTTATTTCACCATTATAAGTCTTATATTAATACATATTAATTGCCTATAATTCAATTAATCAATTTCCATGCCAAACAAATACCATATATCGCATCAATGCACTCACACATTATTCGAGATAAGTCGGCCTTAAGGTAACGAGTCGTTACAGAAGCCTAGTGTATTTCTTGAATTGCTGGCTATATTCTTCAACTTACTTAATTCTTTACTTTTCTTCATTTTTCTTCCATTTCTTCATATAACTTTAATATAACCTAAAATCACAAAACAAGAAAAACTTAGTGTAATATAGCCTTTTACCTCTAAAATAACCCTAAAATATATTATAAAATACTGTCTCATTATTGACTTATCAAATATCCCCAAACTTAGCATTTTTGCTGTCCCGAGCAAAGGAATACTCTTAATTATATTATTTTTTTTTTTTTTTATTTCGTAATTAATTACTCTTATTCATAAGCAGAAGTGACTATTAAATAAAAACATATTACCCTCTTGTAAATAAAATTATGATAGAAAGATTAAAAGAACAACCCCTTAAATGTCAATTAAACCATTGTTATGCAATAAACCTTATAACTTAAAAGTTCAATCAATACTAAGGCCAAACCACTATATTGGTTTTCTAAATCTCCACTGAAAAGTATCAAACTTACAATGACTAATATAAAATCTCAAGATACAAAAATAACTAAATTGATCTTAATTTCAAACAATATACCATCACAATCAAAGTCGATAGAAATTTTTTAAGACACCAATAAATATTATTATCATGTTCAATTGGTGGAATGTTGGAAAAAGAGAGACTTCACTCAACTTAGCCATAAGCACTAGAACTTTTATTTTACGAGTTTTTTTTATAAACATTCTTCCATTTTTTATATATCTCTCTTATTTTTTCTTCCATATTTCTTCTTCTTTATTCCTAAGGTTCCCTGCCCCATTTCCCTTGGATACCATTATTATTTTTATAGGAATTCTTTCTCACATGTTCCCACCACTAGGTTCCCTGCTTCAATTCCTTTGGAACCTGTGGGTCTATCTATTTTCTCATTTTAAAAACTTATGTTACCATTTCTCACTTTCACTATAGTTAAAGAAATATTATTTCCAACTACGTAAAGGTTTATTGGCTAATTTACAATTTTTTCCCTTAATTGTGGCATAAGTTCTTTTCATTATATATAATACTTGACTGATAATCTTTGTATAGCAAGATTTTTAAAAACTTATCTTATTTATCTTACACTTTGTTTCAATATTTTATCCATTTTCATGTCTAACACAAAGCAATCAATCTCTCTAAAGTCCTCTAGTGCTTACGCAATCTAGGCAAGTCAAATATGATATAATGATTTTTTTTATCATAAAATTTCTATTTTCATGGGTAATAAAAATCTCAATTCTATTTAGATCCAAATTATATTCAATTTCATATTATTTCCTAACTAAATAAAAGAAAATGAAGAAATATTAATTGTATTTTCCTCAAAAATTTGATAATCTCAATCAACTTTAAATATTGAATAAATAGATTCTACCTCCTAAATCTTTCATGCTTTGCTTCTTTATATTTCATTTCACCTACATACCCCTAAACTCATTCCAAATCTTGTCCTCAAGGTTTAAAAAATTAAGTTGGATTTTTAATAAAACAAATATACCTCGTAAAGCACAAATGAACTATATAAAATAAAAATAATTAATGAAAAAATTATTATTCGAATAAATTTTTCGTAAACAAAGAAATAATAATAAAAATAAATTACCAAGCATCATCAATAATAATGTATTAGCATCACATCAAACATAAACAATATCAAACCACACTATCATAGTATAATATAACATAGATCATAGTATCAAATTAAAATTAAGACCTCATATAAGATCACTAAGAGATGAATAAATCAGAGAAGAAAATAAATCAGAATCATCTTCCAAAAGTTGCATCACCACCACCATCCTCTTGATCATTTTGTTGAGATTGATAACTTGCCGTACGATCGTAGAGTTTGTATTCCAATTCAATCTTTGGAATTCTATCTTAAAAGAGTCCCTCATTCGGTAATCTCACTTGGGTAGGTAGTATAGGAAGTTTCTCTCATCTTCTTTGAATTCTTTAGGTCATTATTCTTTGAAAACCATTCAAGCTCCTTACTATTTCACATTACTTTTGAAACAAACAATTTTGATTCCTCTGAGTTCTTTGATGGTTTCGTAGAATTGATCCCATCATGGCCAACTCTGTCTCGCTCATGTGCATACTAGTATAATCCTCAACAGGGAGTTTTGAACTTTAATACATTATTTCATTATAAGCAGCTACTTGCATTTTTTCTAAAACTCTTCTCCTATTGGCTTGTATGTTTCTTCTCTCTTCGGTAACTCTTTTAAGTATCTATGTCATCTCTCTTTCATCATTTGAATCCACATAGTATTTCACCTTTATGGTGCCCTTAATGTAAGCATCATTGATAGTCTTGTTGGGAAATAATCCATCTCAAGTCCAACCATAAGAACTCGATCTTCTCTACAAAATTCAATGATTATCTAGGGGAAAGGTAATCCTTCATTTTTTTGTGGTCATGGCATTCTTAATCACATCATAAATGACCTTACTAACATTAATGCAAACCAACCCTCGAATAATACGATATAGCAAAACTGCCTTGTAATTCACAACTTCATAATATTGAAGACTCGGCTGCAAACTTGCATTGATAAACAGTTTCATGCTTCGTGATTTTTCTAAAATTATTTATTTAAATGTGCTTGGGATACCATCCTTATCCGAAATACACCCATCCCCCGGGATTTCTTGTAATCCATTCCTAATCGTTTAATGGAGAAATTCATGCTTAGTTCCATACTCCGATTTTAAGTAATCATTACCTTCTCTTCCATAAAATTTGGCAATCCGAAATACTGGTTTATTTTTTCAGGAGAATAATCTTCTGGCCGTCTTCTAACTATGGATACATTTTTATTCTCATTTCATGACTATTAACATAAAATTCTCAAACCATAATTTGACGACCCATCTTTATAGGAATATCACCATAATCATCATGATTATACTCCCTAGTTCCTTTCCTTAATTATATTCAAAATCCTCAGCTCATACTTCAATTCATTCTTTACATTGAACCTCCTATCCGAGGATCACTTTTCTATTATTCCTAATATCACTTTTCATCTTAGCAAGAGCTTTATCTTTAATTAGATTATTCACATTATAAGTAAACTCCCTCACCACTTATGATTTTCCTCACATTCCTCTCTTTCAGAATCATCACTACTTTCTATTGATGGAGGAAGTTCTAGTTGTGGTCTAACTTTAGGAGTATTAATTGAAACTCCCGTTGGCCTAATTATTATAGGTGGGACTTTGGATTTGGTTTTGCATTTCTCATTCATCATTGGCTTTCTTTTCTCCTATTTCAAGCCTCTACCTCTTATACTTTTAAACATTTATCAAGTCAAATAATACGAATCCAAATAGAAATCTAAACGTATAAATCATTCGAACCATTTGTCAGAAATAATTCAGTAGAATTCAAAATAACTCTACCTAATCAAAGAGAAATTGATTTGAAAAGCTAGTTTGAAAAAATCAATCGAAAACTTAAATAAAAGAATCAACATCAAAGTTTCTACTCATTATAAACATATATTTGGTTTTTAAAATCTTTCATAATAGGAAACACTCTAACGATAAATTCTAATCTTTCTAAAATGAAACACACCCAAAAATCATTTAAAACTTAATTTAAACCATTTGCATAGAAAAATCCTTGAATCAATAAATTCCAAAATCTCAAAAAAATTTGCTTTGTAAACTGAAAACCATGGTATTCACTATTTCTATTCAATTGAAATCAATAAAATCATTTCTCAATATTAGTAAAATGAATACCAATAAACAATTTTTGAAATCAGTTCTTCATCAAAAACTTTCTAAAATTCATAAAAAACCAAACAATCCAATTTAAAAGCTAGGGTTTATCCATGATTACCTTTTTAAGAGTGAATCGTTCAAGTTATAAACTCTTGAGCTCCTATAAATAACTCTTATAAGCTTCTACAAAAAAATCCCATTGCTCAAGCCCTAGTATGGCTCTGCACTCCCAAACTCGCCCTCTTCAAGGTTGATCAAAATAATATTGAGGTAGGAATCACTTACCTACACTAAAATCTAGCTTAGGAATGTTGAATCTAGGCAAAAATCTGTTCTTTGAATCGAGTTGGTGCCATGTTTGGTGTGTGTGAATTAAGTTGAGTGGTGAATTGGGGTTTTGTTTTAAAAACTTGGATTCGAGCCTAACGAATCAAATTTTTAAGTGGATACACTGGTAATTTGCTATTTAAATCGGTGAAAATGAGGTTTTGTGTCCCACCAATTACTTAACAATTTCCAGTTATAATGTAGATTTGATGTTGAATCGCTATACTTTAATTTCACTAAAATTTTCTGTTTATTATTACTGACTTGGCCAACGCTTTCATAGCATCCCATATCCAAATCAGGTAATACTTAGCTTGAAACCCTAACTAGGCCCCGGTAAACTAGCTAGACTTAACTAGAGCCAGCAGCCTCACCATCAATTCCTTATAAATATAATTGTATGTCGAATATTGACAAAATGCAGCGAAAGTTCAAAAATGTTTCTTGATATTATAGATGATATACAAAACTGAATCTAACAAGAATAAACCTCATATATAAAAAATCTCCCAACTCTTTACGAAATTTTAATTCAATACAATTAGATAAAAATAGAGAAGAATTATTACATTGAAGAGAAGATCATCAAGACTCCTAAACCTTCATTTCCCCATAGTTGTAGCGCTCGTTAGTAATTCAGGAAGATTAATTGCGGTAAGTGCTCAAACTTGTTGAGTACGGATTCACAAAGCTATCATATAATATTAGAGAATTGAATGCAATAGCGATATGACTAATCATAGCTAGCAAGGTATAGGAAACCGTATAACCCATTAGATAAACAGATGTAAAAGTCATCCAATTAATGGATTTTACATTATGATTTTACCTATTTTATAAAATTAGGGTTGATTACCCATCAACTATAGTGACATAATAACCCGATGAGCACATTGTGCATATATGGTGTCTCACCACTTGTCACTATCCAAATAGTTCTATCCTAAACCCTCTTAGTGAATGTGTAATCCATACAACCTATTTAGCTGAGTAGGATTTAACGTATAGCCTAAAAGCCAAACATATATCCCATACAACCTATTTGCAACTTCAGGGTTTGCTCTCTCTGATCAAATCACATATTGTTTTTCTTTTCCATGAGAACATATCATAGTGTACATAGCTCCCATTCAAGTACATAAACTATATGAACTAAATATACTACATAGCCTGGCAAAGTTGATAAATAAACGAATCCATACGTACCTTTGTTAGGTAATGTTTCCAATTTATTTAACTTTACAGGTCACTCTATAACAATCCATTACCTTAAGCTGGTGATTAGTGATAACTCAAATCCTAATTAACTCAAGTTAGGCTCATAGTTAAGTCCGTCATACCTCGACTAGCAAATGTATGGGTTTGTGTGATAATTTATGTTTATGTGGGATGTTTAGTGAATTCATAGGTTATAGTATAAAAAGGGAAAATTATATACCAGCCTATAATTTGAGAATAAATAATTAATTGATAAATTGTAGGTACACTAAGATCGACGAGAGGGTCGTGAAACAAATGTGCACTTTTAATAATACTCATAGGCATATCTGGTGGATTTATTGGCGAAACAATACACAAGATATATATAATTGATATATAAATATATATACATATATAATTAAAACTATAGGTTGTGAATTAATTTATATGAATCATTGGATCACCTCGAGATGAGTGTTAGTAACGATTGTGTTAAGATGTATGTCACAATAGGCGGTGTCACTTTAACACAATATTCAATTAATTAGCCTTGAGATAGCACGATGCGTATCTTGAGAAAAACCTATATATATAAATCAAAAGTTTCAAACTTATCTTTACTATTCGATCGATCGATCGATCGATCGATCGATCGAGAGAGAGAGAGAGAGAGAGAGAGAGAGAGAACAACTGAGGGTTTGTTGGAATTGGGGATTGATTCTAAAAGGTTTCCATTATGTTTCGAAGTAATCAAAGTACTGTAGATAAAAGATCATCAATGTTGGTAAGTTTAATTTTAGTTTTTGAATTGAATTCGTGAGTTGGTGATGATTTCTTTGTGAATTGTTGTTGTGGATGGTTGGAAATGAGTTTAAACCTCATTATAGGTCCTCCTTGATGTATTGGGGGAGTGTTTAATTGTTATTATTGATGTTGGTAATGAAACAGGGGCTTCTGCCCTATTCACTATTGAGAAAGTGAAGCGCGGAGCGCGCTCCCAGTATTTGAGGAACACCTTCCTTTTATAAAGTGTGATGAGGCCAACTGGGGGAGCATGCTATACCAAATGAGGGAGCATACTTCTACCTCATAAAACAACAACTGTGTTATGTAATGAATGGAAATTTCTGAGGTGTCAGGGATTGATGCAGTGTTAGACCCCACCTAATTTGGGCATATGACCGACCTAGATTACCTTAATCTCTTGATAATCTAGCAGCCTTAACCTCTTCATCAATAAACAATTAAGTTTAAGATATGGTAATCATCAATTAAAAAATATTATCAATCACTAAGGATTCTAAACTGAATCTTAAACCTTAAATTATGTTTAAATGAATTCAATAATCCTCAAAGTTAATTTAGATTGATCATATTATTCTTAAAATTTTCAAATTTTTTTTCGACAACATCTCCTCTATTTTTAAGCCTACACTGAAAACTCGGCCTTCAAGACTCTTCAACAAAACCTGCTCTGCTTTGGTGGAAATCTTGAAGGACTCACAATCCACCCATAACAATAGATATTGCATTCACAAAAATTGTTTATTCATTTTAACCTATATAGATTTTCAAAATCCTTAAACTATCATAACCTTAACAAGTCACATACAGTCAAAAAGCTTTTCCTTTCCTTTGTCACTGCTAGAACCCGCCATTATCCAATTATAAAGATTCGATAATGTCAGATAAATAAATCCCACACTATCCAGTACACCTATAATAATCAAATGCATAATAATTCGAGAGATTAAACGAAGAATATAATCCAAAGAATCTAAATATAACCGTGAATCCATCCTTATTTTGTTATCCAACCACAACCGGATAACATTATTCAAAAGTTGTAAGTAAACAATAAGTACTCATGCTCGAAGAGAACAACCAATCAAGTCTCGTTCTTCAAGTCTATCAAAGTATGATATGCTTCTACGTTTTCTCATGAAAATCACGTGATGCAAAGTATCAGTGACTCTAGCCCCTTAAGCATAATATAGTTCTTCCATGTACACAGTCAGATAAACACTATAAGTTCTACCCTGTAATGCACAATAAGGTAGCTTAATATACCCTGTGCCCATAGTCAGGTAGACACTAAATAGTTCTACTCTATAATACAGCTAGGTAGACACAATAAAGAGACTCGTATTGTCTTATCCTCTCAACCCGTGTATGCATGTACAAAAAAAAATGTAATATCAAAGATCAATGCAATTTATAAGAAATTATAATCATACAATGTAAAGGTTACTTTGAGATTTACTTAACCTTACAAACGCGATATCACAACTCCCTTGCACTCCAAGTCGGTAAACTAGTCCTCATGGAGTTCCAATTGTTGTCCTACAATTCATTTATAAGTCATGTAAGCCTCCACGACAACTTCACCATTTTTAAACCCAACCGCATCCTGACACCCCGAAAATTCTTCAAAAATAAATTATCCAATACCCGAATTTTATTTTTGACTCAAAATTATTGTTCAACATTGAAAATTATGTTGTCTAGGCTTAAATATTATTTTTTCCATTTTTTATATATCTATCATTCCTACTCGACCTAAAACCCCATAATCCCTCCAAATTAATTCCTTGGATGTTCGAATCCCAATTTTGACTTAAAATGTGATTCATAATCGAAAATTAACTTAGACTAGGCTTTAAAATAATTTTTCAAGTTTTAAATATTTTCGAGTATCGTAGCACGCACTATGAGAAAAATACCTGACATAAGTCCTCGATAAAATCCTATAATCCTCATTTTTCATAAAAACTCACAATTTCCATTAATTTATTTAAAACCCCATTTTTATAATTTTCCTAATTCTCAAGGATTTTATTTAATTGTTTTCTTATATTTAAAAACATATATATATATATATATTATTTTAATAATTTTTTTATAAGGGGAAGGGGGTTAACTTTTGTCCCTCACAATTCTTCTATGTTTCGACAATGAAGAATTTTTTCGACAACGAAGAATTTTTTTTTAATTCACTGGGGTTAGGTTTAGCCCCAACCCCAAGCACTCTTGGGAAGAGAGACGACGTCCAAGCCGCCTCTTTCCTCGGACTCGAACCTCCCCTCTATCTCTAACCTCCATTAGCAACATCAACAAAGCTATCGAGAAAAACTGTACATAGTAATAACGAACTGCATACATAGTTACCTCAGTCTACATTGCCTCGTAATTTCTCTCTCTCTCTCTCTCTCTCTATCTATCTATCTATCTCTCTCTCTTCCTCTCCTCTTCCTCTTGATTTCGACATCTCTATTATTGAAATAAAAAATCAACAAAGGTGAAGATTTTTGTTTAGTTAGCAAATTTACGTTAAATTCTCTCTAGATTTGCCAATGTAATAGTTTTACTTTATGATATCAATTCTATTTTTCTCGTGATACGTATTACGTATCTTGAGGTCTATCATTGGTTTAAAACAAATTAATAAGGCGGTTTGTTGATTTGAAGATATATATTATGATTTCCTTGAGATTCACATTGCACGAATCTCGAGGCTACTCTAATGTGTCACTTATTCCTTTTTATTATTTTTCCTTGAAATTGCAAAGCACGCATCTCGAGACATGTAACACTTCACCAATAGTACTACATGGAGTTATTAGTCCTTTTAGGCCTCTTCCCAATCTTGCTATCATTCAGTGGAGGTTTTTTGCCAGGCCACTTTTAGTGGAGGTGCTACTAAAATTTTCACAAAATATGAATACGATTTTTTAATTTGATCAAATTGTAAAAATTATGAACTGAATTAGTTGAGGATATAAATTACAATTTAGAGCATTATTAAGGATTAAAATAAAGATTATTTGGGTGTCAAAGTTAAAAGTATAGATTAGGATGACTAGATTATGAGAGGATTAAGGTATTCTAGGCTAGTCGGACGGCTTAATGATGAAGGGGTTGACAAAGTAGGTGTCAAATCCTAGGGTTAGCTAAATTAAGAATAAGTTTTGTCTAGAAACTAAAGAGTGATAGAGCTCGATTAGTTGGGAAGTGACTGTGAGCTGGGATGTTTTTCTTATTTTGTTATATTTGTGTTGTATGTATGTATTATCGCTAGATCTGTGATAAGAGTTTTATTCTCGTTGTCCATTCGGTAGTTAACTTGTAAGATATGAAAAGATTAGAAATGGATTTTTAAAAGAGATAATGGACTTGGAAAGTTCGAATTCACAAAAGTGTTGTAAATAGTTTGATACCAAAATAACTGATAAAAATATTAATTATGAAACCAATAGGAAAGTTGTTGAAAGGGAAGTCCAAATGATTCAGGTACGAAAGTACTGAACAAGGATTTCTTGATAATCGAAAGTATCGACCTATTACAATTATAAAATGCCCAGGAAAATATTAAAATAGTCTCAACAAAGAAAATGAAGACACGTGGTTTGAAAATAGAGATTGAATAGAAAAGTTGAATTATGACGTAAAATCATAATGGATTATGATAGGATCAAATAAAGTTGTCTAAGTTGGTTTTCATTAAAATAAAATACTTTGAAGCAAAGTATTATCTCTCTTTTCCAAAATAAAATAAAAAAAAATGTAAAAGTAGAATAGAACCACAGTTGAAGATAATCAAATGAATTCTAAAAAAGAAGTAATGAAGTTTTTGATTGTTTATCACTCAAGTTACTTGTCCGTATGTGACATTGAGTATTGTGGTTATATGAGTCGAATAGAGAAATAATAAAACAGATAGAAATACACGAGTTCGAAGTAATCTTTGTTAACACCAGATTAGGTGTTATTGTGAAAAACATATCGATAAAAATTTTTGACTTAAAAATGAAAATTGTAGCGATATGATTAACATGTAAGAAGTTAAGTTATTGGGGAAGTGGTCTAATAATAGCTTGGATTACCTATTAAACATAAACACAAGTGATTGTGTTTTAAGACTCCAAGTACTAAATAGTCACTTCTAATCAAATTAAGTAATGATGCCTATCACTACAACCTAAAATAAAATCATGAAGAGATTAATGTACTGATTAAACATCAGTAAGTCGTTGGTACAGTACATCAGTATAAGCTACTATATTGTGAGAATTTTCATTTATTGGACATAAAGGATTAAAATAGTATCCTTTAAGAATTTGATTAGTTATTAAGTTAATCAGAGTTTGGAAATTCTAATTCTTCTATCTCTTCAGTTGAATAAAAATGGAAAGGTGAATTCATCAAAAATAGATTTGATGATCAGTAAGCACTTTGATATTTACAAAGTCTCTTAAAAAATACTAATTTTCTTTTTAAGAAAAAGAAAAGTTGGAAAATCTAAGACTAATGGAATCAAATTAAGGCAATAACAAATATTTAGTCTATTTGAGATAGGAAATTCTCAGTTTTGAATATAGGTTAGCTAAGGAAGACTTCAATTGATTGAATGATCATAAGAAGTCATATTATATTTAGCTAAGTTTTCGAAAAGAGAAGGGATATAAATTGCGTTTCTAAGTTAAGATTAAGGAACTTTAAGTGGCTTGGATGTTGAGCAAAAGTTGTGATAAGTTTATAAAGGGACAAAGATTGAGATCAACGTGAGAATAGCTAAGATCGAAAAAAACTAAACGTAATAGATTTTGGATATAAAATAAATGAGACGTAGAGATGACTTGTGGCTGATGGAAGTGGCACAAACGGACTCCTTTAGTAATTGTAAGGCACTGGAGTAGTTGTGCATAACCAAAAGTACAAGTAACTCTATTTCATAATTATGATTCATTCGCATGTAGAGGATCAGTGTGGCGTCCACAATATTTGAATAATCAATTGAATTGATGATAGTCGGAATAAAAATTCTATGAAATTTTATTGGAGTCAATTGGAAGCTGAAGTATAAAAAATGGCTAAGAAATTCTCACATGTACATTAAAATGAAAATTTCAAGTTAACGAGTCCCGATAAAAGTAGAATGTCAAAATATAAGTTTAATGGAACTTAATTTATCTTCACAAGGATCTTATGAGAAATCAAACTCCAAATATTGAAAGTTTTGAACCGAAGTAGTATACAATCGATATCAGTGAATATATTATATATTGGTTCAAATGTAGTGCTACACAACGTGACTAGTTAATGGTAAAGTTTAAAATGTTATTTTAAATTGGAGATGATGTAAGATGCATGTTGGTGAATATATAAGTGAAATGGGAAAAAAATGTACAACTTATATCTCAATTAGTCAATATTATCCCTGGTGGTTTAAATTACTGAATAGATGACAATATATTTGACTTAATGTGTTTCAAGAATTGAATATTCTTTTACATTAAATTTAGTAATGTAAATGATATGTATTAAGTAGTGGCAAATAGAGATATCATATTTAAAACTTTTATGCGATAAAAGTTTAAAGTTATACTATGAAAGTATAATCATGAAATATGTCCATATCATTTTATTAAAGCTTATATCTACTCAAGTTGAGGATAATTGTCTCTATTCGAGTAATGAGAAAAGTTGGTGAACAATAAGTGATTAATTCATGAGATTATAAGAGATCTCAGTAATTGAATGGAATAAGTTTCTTGGTGAACTCATGAATGGAAAATGAATTGATGAAGTTAGAAAAGTCGTTAATTTTCTAACTAGTTGGCTAACAAATTGGAATTAGTAATTGGTTTCCAGTCCACGATATAAATAATATTGTGAATAACATTTAGAGAGTGAGTAAGAGTTTTACAATGTATCTAGTTTCATTTTCTAATTGGATTGTAATTCGAGACCTCTTGTCATGGAGTGACAAATGTAATTAGAGATCTATAGTCATTTGATGAATTAATGTAAATCTATGATTCTATTGAGAAACGCTGGAATGATGATAGATCAAATAGACATGCAACTCTACTTTATATCTAATGTCAAGCTCAAATATTATCTGCATTAGTATAAAAATATTTAGATTGATGATAGTCTTAGAATTGATCGATCGAAAACTCAAATAAAATGATGATCAATGGTGAGAAAAGAAAATGGTATGTGTATACAAGAGTTTGGTGAATAAGGAAAGAATTATCAATGGTTTGTAGAATTGTATTCAAATAAGAATGAAAGTAAATAGTACCACGTGAAAAGCAAGATAGGTTCGATCTTGCTAAGTATTAATACTTGAATGGGATTTGGGGAATGAAATGTGAAGTGAAGTAAGCTTATTGAATATTCCATAAAGTTGATTGTTCAACTCGTCAAAAACTTACAAAATGCAAGATTGGCAGATAAATTGTTATAACTTTTCATTAAACCAAGGAATTGAAAATGAAAAGTTTAAATGTTTATCATCTCTACCACCAACTTGTTGTATACGAAGAAGGTGATTGGGTCTACTTATCGGTTTCACTTTGGAAATGATTTTCGCTATTTTGGATTGAAAGAGTTGTATATGAAGGATAATTTTTTTCATATCTCTTTTGGTTTAATAACTTGTAAGTTTAAATTAGGAAATTTTTAATTAGTTGGGAAGATTGTGACATTTGAGAATTTCATAAACTTAATTGGAAGTCTAATTAAATATTTTTAAGCTTTTATTTGGAACTTAAGTATTCGAGGTGGAACCCACGCATTACGGATTGAATATCATAATGTAAATGTAGAATTTTCATTGAGTTTTTCCTTAATTTGTTATAATTGTGGTTGTAAGTGTGTGTCTGAAGGGGCACGAGTGAAAATAAAATTATTAGTTACTCAAAAACTCGTAAATGAAGTGTTAAGTATCGCATGAAGATTTTGCCTTGATTTACGTGCAAGTTGGGGTTAATGGCTGTGTAAAATAAGAACAAAGTTGGTGCACGACCTTACCTCGATCTTTATGTCTATTGGCAATAGTCGAGGTGGAGAATGGATCAAAATTGGTGTATTTTAGTTAAGTATGACAAGACAATTAGTCCATAAGGGTTGAGTATGTCGTGGACAAAATTGAAATTTTGGTGTTTTGGTAACTAGTTTTGTACATTTTATGGAGTTTGACTATTTTGTTAAGAGGTTGGCTTAATATGGTGAAAAATCAGATTGAAAATGAGCAACATAAGTTAAAGCATGTCAAAATAGGGATTTTGGGAACTAATAAATTAAATGAAATTAAGCTACTGACAATAAAGTGAGGGTTTATATGTATATAAAATGATAAAAACGAAAGAAATGAATTCATCAATAGAGAGAATGAATGAATAATTTTTTAAACCATATCAATTAGGTCTTTCATTCTGCGAGCTCATGACATCTGACTTTTGTTCAGTTTCTTTTTACAAAACCATAGAGCGTCATGAGACGGTCAGTTCGAGCCAAGTTTCCATGACAGAGACAAAGTATTCAGCTCGAAATTCAGTAACTATAAATATATGGCATTTTTCCTGAATTCAATTTGAATTCTCACAATTTCTCTATTTCATTCATGTGGTATTAATAGAAGTTAGTAAGGATTGTTATGAATTGATTTATTGGATTGATTTGCACACATTTTGGCTAAATCCCACTGATGTAGATAAGGGTTTTGATGAATTTTACTAATATGATTCAGTTGATAACTATTTTAGAGATGTTTTATTATTGATATTGATTTCTAATAGGTTTCTGGATAAGTCAATTATTGGTTTGATCCAATTTGACTCCACGGGCTGTGGTATTTGTTGTCAAGTTTTGAAGATTTAATTGTGAAAAATACTAATTTGGTGAAATTTTTTAGTTCAAAATAAATAAAGTTTGCCTAGTTGACATACCATATTGGAAAACTCATAACTTCAACGTCGATAATCCGATTTGAGAGTTCTTGGAGTCTATGGAAATTAGGACATGAGTATTACAAGTTCCCTTTCAATTATCATGAAAAATATTGAGGTTTTCAAGGTTGAAAAGTTACCCCAAATTAGCTAATTTGAAAGCCACTAAAACAGTTATATAAATTAATATTTTCAGAAACTGTTCTCGAGCGTAAATTTGCAGAAGTTTTCATTAGGTTTTATGATTTGGTTTCACCTGAAGCTCGACCCATTATATAATTGCGTATATAGGGAAGCTATTAGAACTTTTTCCATGGTGATGCGACACTCTAGAAACCAAAAAAATTAAGGTCGAAGTTGGTTTGTTTGTAAGTAAACCTTGAAGTGATCTTTACTATTGATTGAATATCTTTGTACCTATAATTGTATCATAGTCCGCATTGTATCTTATCATTCTTGGTCATGCATTCTTGGTTTAACTATGGTTGTTGGTGGTGTGTATGGGTGTAAGACCTCATTTGAGGCCATGTCACTGTCTCAAAGAGGTATGAAAATGAATTTCAAATTAAATAGAGGCTACTACCATGTTCTCTGTTCAGGTCGTTTGATGGTCGAGTGCAATCCCTGTAGCGGTAAACTTGGAAAAAAACTTAGGAAAACTCGACCGAGGTAAGTAAGACTTGATTCTCATCAAATATGCTTTGTAATTACTATATTTAGTTCATATAGTATTATGTACTGGTAATGAGGATACATATTATGATAAGGAAGATCAGGACCTCTGAATGGAAATGATAGCCTGGAAATGGATTCAACTATTTATCATAAAAAAGAAGGAAAGTAAGGAAATGAATTTTGCCCATCATCCTTAGTGATGGACATGTGTCAAGCGTGTGCTATTAGTTTCCCGGATATCCAAATTATTTGTAGTAGTGATAAGTAGTATCATATCCAAAGGAATTTAGCAAAATTCTTTAGGGAAAAGGTTTCCAAGGTTTTTATTATTATTTTTTACTTTAATATAATTGATTTAATTAAAATGAGAATTAAAAACCTCATAATAAAATTATAAAACTATAGTAATCAATTAAACTAATTAAAATAAATTAAATTACATTATTCAAATTCACAAAATTCAACTAAAGTCAATTCAATAGAAAATAAATATCTAAACAAACATCCAAAATAGTGAAACATTAATTTTTTTGCATCCAAACGCATTACTTAAATCATAGTCACAAACATATTTTAATCTCTTTATAAAGTATTTTAGATCATTAAACCTTAATCATAAGTAAGTAAATAGCTCTTATCAAGCCAACAATTCTCTTTATACCAATAGAAAAATGACATCCTAATTTTGTTGAATTAATCATTTGAAAGCTCAAAAAAATTAACTTTGGGTACTAAAACCGCATTAAGTTCCCTGAAATCCTTGAACTACTAAGCCCAATATCTTCAGAAAGCCACTTCAATATTAAACTTAGATCTTAATCCACTTCAGACATCTAAATTGTAAAAGTCTTTTTAAACAATCCTATTTTCTACTTTAAACTAGATATTGAATATAAATATAACAATACACATTCTAAACTATGCATGCAATACAAAGCTTCCTGATTATAATCTGCAAATAAATATAAAAGCAATAAACCATGGCTCTAAGAGCAATGAAATATTGATCTAAGTACTTAAGTGAAATTAATTTCGTAGCCCTAGGGTCATATATAAAGTATTCTAGATAGTATATATCCTAAATTAACTCAAACTCTTCGTAGATATCTAATATTTCTTAAAAATCGTACGTAAAGACTCATTACTGATTTCTTTTAATACTCCAATCACTGGCCAAATCCTTGAAAACATGTCTCAATGGCCTATTGATTTGTTTGGCAATTTATGTGTAAATTATGGATTGCTACCAAATCACCAGCTGTGATTTGCGGTTGATTATTAATTTGCTGGTGATTAGCTATGCATCTTTTCCACTTAGCTAAATCCTTCATTTTCTTCCATTTTTTATTCATTTCTTCATATATTACAATTATAACCCGAAATAACAAAAGCAAAAGAAAATCCAAGGTTTGATAGCCTTTTACATCCAAACATACTCTAAAATATACTAGAAAACATTATCTTATTATTAACTTATCAAATACCCCAAAACTCAGAACTTCGTTGCCTCTAGCAAATAAACACTCTTGATCATTTTCTCTTTTCATCCGTCATTCTGATTTCATAATTATGTGTTCTTATACTAAAAAAGAAGTGATCATTAAATAGAAACATATTACCTCTGTAAAAATAAAATATGATAGAATAGAAAGATTTAAAGAACAACCGTTTATTTGACAACTCAACCATCTAGTTATGCAATACACCTCAGAATCAAAAAATTAATTACCAAAGTCAGGCCGCTACATATGTTTTCTTAATCTTTACTTACAAGCATCAAGCTTACGATGATTAATATGGAATCTCAAGATAAAAAAATCACTAAATTAACTTGATTTTCAAACAATATTTAAAGGAATCGACAATTCATACCCCACTTTTTGCTTTCTTACCCCATTTTTAATTTTTTAGCCCTTAGTGAAATGATCAAACTACTCCTCCATATAAAAGTGTTTTCACTTATGCATACCCTAGTCATACCTTTTTTAAATTGCATTTTCATCACGAACGCAAATAAGACAAAATTTGAGCAAAACCACATCATTTCAACGTAATAGGTGCATTCATAATCTTTTTTTTGATTTTTTTTAGATTTCTTATTTCTTTGAGTCTATATTGTTTGTGATTTTGTTATTGGGTTTAGGGATTCGATTTGGAGGTTAAATCTTTCTTTTTAGGTACAAAGTTTTGATGGAATAAAAAATATCTAGCGATTTCGTGCAAAATCACTATTTTTTATCATTATCATGTATTTTTAGGATTTTGAAACTTTTTTTGTTCGTTCTTATTGTCTGCAAGCGTCAGACACGGAGGGTCAAAAGCTTTAAAGAAATGTCAGATCTGTATGTCTAACACCTCTAGAAAGGTCTAAGATACACATGGCTGACACTTCTAAAGTGGTTTCGATAAATCCCTCTGTCACCCATTGAGACTAAATTCTCTTCTCAATCTCATTTCGAGTCGGCCGAGACCTCTAATGAGATCTCGGTCAGAGTCGATCGATACTTCTAAAGAGGTATCGACCTTATGTGTTCAAACCTCACAAGCAACACTTATTCGCTTCTACGACACGATGTGACCATATCTGACCTTCTTCAACGAAAATAACACTTCTACAACCTTTGACGACCTAGTAAAAGTGTTCTACAATGACTTAAACCAAGGAAAAAAAGGATTGATGGGTGTTGGGATGAGGGTAGGAGATGGGGTAGCATTTATTGAGGTTGAGGGCTAGTTTTAGGATAATTCACAAAAAAATGAGGTAAACAAAGTAATAAATTTCAAAAATGG
The DNA here is from genome assembly GCA_039657365.1 of Stephania yunnanensis. NCBI lineage: Eukaryota > Viridiplantae > Streptophyta > Magnoliopsida > Ranunculales > Menispermaceae > Stephania > Stephania yunnanensis. The sequence goes on from CM077582.1 coordinate 42,436,041, forward strand.
GGTAGAACGAAGTAATAAGGTACAAGAAAAAAATGGGGAGCGAATAGTCACTTCCTATTTAAAATATCACTAAAATTAGAGATGATAGGAATTTTTAATAACGAATAATTATGATTATTTTTTATAATTGTTGGAATAGTAGAATAAAAAGAAATACTTCACTTAACTTAGCTATAAGCACTCCAGCTAAATCTTTTATTTGAAGAGTTTTTCATAAACATCTTTTCCCTTTTTTCTACATCTCTCATTCTTTTTTCCTTTTTCATATATATATATATATATATATACTTTTTTTATGTTATATTCCAATGGTTCCCTGCTCAATCTCCTTCGGGGTTCGTTATTCTTTTTATAGGAATTATTCTTCACATTTTTCTCACCACTAGATTCCATGCTCTATTTCTTTCAGAATCAGTGGGCCTCTCAAAATTTTTCTTTAAAAACTTTTGTTAGCTCTTCTCACTTTCACTATAGTTAAGGAAACATTCTTTCTAACTTAGTAAAGTTTATTTGCTAATTTCCTATTTCTTCTTTTAATTGTTGCGTAAGTCCTTTTCATCATATATATAAATAGAAAATACTTAATCAATAATACTTGTATAATAGGATTTTAGAAATCTATCTTGTTTATCTTGCACTTTAGTTTCAATCTTCTGGCCATTATAATGTCTAACGGGAAACAATCAATCCCCTCTAAAGTCCTCTAATGTATAAACGATCTAGGTTAAGTCAAATAGAGTATAATAATTTCTTTCTATCATAAAATTTTCTATTTTCATGTGTAATAAAATGCCACTTCTATTTAAATCTAAATTATATTCAATTCAAATTCCTAACTAAATAAATAAAGTGAAATGAAAAAATTATTACCTTTATCTTAAAAAATTTGAAAATTTCAGTCAACTTTAAAATTTGAATAAATAGATTCTACCTCTCAAGTCTTCCATACTTCGCTTCTTTTTAATCCACTTCACCTAAATAACTCCAAACTCATTCCAAACCTTGTCCACAAGGTTAAAAAATTAAATTGGATTTTAAACAAAATAAATATACCTCGTGAAGCATAAACGAACTATTTAAAATAATAATTAAATAATGAATTAGTTATTGTAACAATGAATTACATAATCAAAGAAAACAAGACAAATAAAGATTTTCCAAGCATCATTAACAATGTAGCATAATAACATCAAACAATATAGAAACTACAAACCATAATAGTAGTAGCACAATATTACATCACATTGCATAGATCATTAGAACATTACAAACTAATACATCATACAAAATCACTCGAAGATAAAAAAAGAGGAAATTAGATTCGTAACTCCATTCAAATGTCACATCATCACCATAATCCCCTTGCTCATTTCGTTAAGATTGATAGCTTGCTGCAGCATCATAGAGCCAGTAGTCAGCTTCAGCTACTTGAATAATTTCTAAAAAGACTACCTCATTAGGCAATTTCGGTTGGGCAGATGGTACTAAAATCTCAACTCTTCTACGTTGCATTCTCCTGGCCATCTATCTTTCAAACCAATGCTAATTTCTTGCAATTTCACACTGGTTCTAAAACAAAAATCTTGATTTCTCAGTGTTTGCATTTAATTCCATAAGACCGATCCCATAATTGCCACTTTGTCTTTTCATCATACATGTATGTGAAATCTTCAGCAGGTGGCTCTGACCTCTGGTTCACACTTTCATTATAAGCATGGGATTGCATCTCTTTTCAAACTAGCATGTTTTTTAATGACCCTTTCCTTAAACTAGGGCATCACGAGACCTAATCTAATCATTTAGCCCTAATGTCGACCATGTAAGACTTAATAACGTATTAGTACACCTTTTCAATCTTATCTCCCCATTAGTTAATTTTACAATAAGCATTAAACCCTTGTTATGTTATTTAATATTTTAGAGTTAAAACTTTTTATAACTTAACCCTATTCATTATTCAACACAAGTCATAATAATTAGCGAAAGCCATTAATAAAAATTCTAAGTATGTGTAGAAACCAGGTAAGAATGATCACATGTACATAGAGGATAAAATGTCATTAGCAATATAACAAGCATGTGTCTTGTCAAGGATCTATCACGCAACCCAAAATATACGTGTGAAATTTGAGAGTTTTATAAACTTGATTAGGCGACTAATTAAGTATTTTTGGATTTAGCTATCTGAGGTGGGACCCACACATTACGGATAATAGATCCTAAATTTAATCTTATTTTTGTGTTTCGTGTGCCTATTTCTTGTACTATATACTATTTCAATATGAAATATGGTGAAGTTAAAGTGTATACTCGTTTGTGAGTTTCAGAGCGTGTTGGGGATTTTTTCCAATTTTGATGAAATCGGGCTATTTTTATGAGATTTAATTTGGACCTGAAAATAAGAGGTAATCATTAAATTAAATAGAAAAATTAATAAATTGGTGGGCACCTAGTCACACGGGGTCAAGGGTGACATGCGTGGGATGTACAATAATGTGCACGAGTGCATGGCGAATTTGTAGTTACAAAAATACATAGGTGTATATATATTTATATATATTTAATATATTATTTATATATATATAAATATATATGAATCTTGTAGTATAATTTGAATAAAAGTATACATGAGATTTGCCTTGAAATACACGAAGCGTAAGCATTAAGGAAGGGAATGAGTTGAACGTATAATCTTAAAGGGATTGTCCATCCCTTGAGATATTTGCAACCACAGCTAAATGAAAATCAATGTATATGTGTAGGCATGTGTTGAAATTCAATGTCATATTAAGGAATATGACTTTATTTCATGTTTTTTAGATTTTCCTCGAGATTCGTATGTGTGAATCTCGAAAATGTTATTTGATCTCATCTAAAAGGGTTTGAGGTGATGATCTTGTTAATAGCCAGAAACATTGACCTCAAGATACTCAATACGTATCTCCAGAAAGATTAAAATAAAATGGAATCATAAAGATCTGCCTCGAGATCCATGCGATATGAATCTTTAGGAAAACTCATGTATACATCTCCAAATACAAATAGAACTGCCTAACTTTGATTTAAACAGAGAGTATGAAACCGAGGGTGAGATCAAGAGACGGAAGGATCAAAACCATAGGAGAGGCGATGATGGAGAAGGTAAAATTGTTGTTTAAGTTGCTATGTTGTTCGGTTCATTGTTGTGTTGTTGTTGTGCATTGTTGATGATGTTGGTGGTGTTGTTTGAACGTGGACTGAGATAGGGAGGGAGGGAGGGGGCTCGAATGAACTGCTAGACAGTTTGTCGAGAAAAGAGATGGCAGGGGGTGTCTCCATTGCCTAGATATATGCTTAGGGTTAGGTTAAACCCAACCCCAAATAAAAAAAAATATCTATGGATTTCATTGAACAAGAGTAGAGGTGGGCAAGGAGAAATGAAGAAAAAAAAGGGGTTTGATCCCCCTAATCGAACCATACTGGGTTTGGCGTAGGGGTCAAACCTCCACATAAAAATAAATAGGAAAAGCAAGAGTTTTTCGAAAACATTCAAGAAAATGAGAAAAAATAAAAAAATTATATTTTTTGGACAAATAAATAGAAATGAGGGATTTTATGAAAAACAATGAGCATTTATACCAAGGTTTTCCTTGTAATACGTGAAGTCCAAAATTTGAAAAATTATTTAAAAGCCTAGTCAATGCAATTTTTGGTTCTAAACCACGATTTGTAGTACAAATTGGGATCTGGACAACTGAGAAGTTGATTTGGAGTGATTTTGACTTCTTAGGACTTGAGAATACTAAAACAACTCTGAAATTGGTCAAAAATTTAAGAAATTCAAATAGTAAACTTATTCGGATTTCTTAATGGTTTTACGTAACGTTGCGGATCCCGAAACCACTCGAATTGAAGCTTGGGGAATAGATTCAAAGTATGTGAAAGCGAAGGTGTGTTGTGTGAGGCTTCGAAACCAACTTTGAGTTACTTTGATGGTAAGTAAACCCTATAGTAATCTTTACTCTTTATTGAATATCTTTATACTTGTAATTGCATGTGCAGAGAAATGTGCCCTAAGTCAATCAACAAACATTGTTTATCTTATAAATTTAGTTAATAAAATTGAAGTTTTCATTTGCTATTTTATTAAGTGATTGCATGTTTACCTTATAATAAGATCCATGGGTATTTGTTGAAATATCATAACGTCCCTAGTAAGTCATTATAATGAGAACTATAATGAATTAAGACTAGTTTGAATCTTGATTGATGGTCATGTCTGATCATGCGTATAGGGATATGTATCGAGATCATGAGTACTGGTTAGGGAACAAGGTATTGGATCGACCCGCTATGAGAATACACATGGATTAAGTCAAATGTATTACTTATAATAGATATATCATTTAGTCCTTCGACTTAAGATTACCATAGACATTAATAATAGGAACATGATAACTTGACACAATTAAACGGTATTTTTGACCGGACGATTATAAAGAACGTAATTGGTTACCATGTGAATAATATGTGAAGGTGTGTAATCAAGATATCATTTGTTACTCTCGTATAAAGAGAAATATCAATGAATCCCACAATATGATAGACTGATAAAGCCAAGTCTACGTGAATTGATATGATCAAAACCAATTTGATATTTTCAATTTACTTAATGACCGATAATGGCCAACTCCACCTATGTTGTACACTATGTGCGCTACATAGCCGGTCCCAAGTCCGGATAAATGAGGAGGACTCTGACATCCATTTTTTCATACCAAAAAATGGGTAGGGGAGGTCCCAAGCTCACTTTTCATATACTAAAATGGGGGAGGGAGGCCCCAAGCTCATTTTCCATTTTTGGAAAATGGAGGACGGTTGCGATAGGTTGACAGTTATAGTAAAACTTTTGTCACTTTTCATGAAATAGATCAAACTTATATAAACGTTGGGGCGTTCCCACATAGTGGCGCGCTGCATCAGAGCCTGCGTGTAGTAAGAAATGAGCAAGGGTGTGTTTCATATCGCTGCCCGGGGGTGAAGAAACATGGGCAAGGGTTCCCACAAATTTGAATGTGTGGGTAAATAAGCTAGTCCCTTCATATCTTCGCCCAGATGTGAAGAAAAATGAGCAAGGGTTCCTATATAAAGGACGGTTGTTGGTAAAGAAGCTAGTTCAAAACAAACATGAAAACAAAAAAAATCATAAATACAAATACTAGATCTTTTAGAAAAATAGAAATAGAAAAGGAAAACAAAAATAAAGGGAAGAAAAAAATTCGTTGAGGAACATGGAACATAGGAACACTTACGGGGAAGTCAATAGAACTAGTAGATACCATGATTAGAAGGAAAGTCAGTATTGCTTGGCTCTAAGAGACAAAATGGGTAGGGGAAAAGAGTAGAGAAATAGGAAGCACATGGTTTAAATTATGGTACACTGGTATAGATAGAAAATGCAATGGAGTAGGAATTGTAGTGGATAATGATTATAAGGATAAGGTCGTAGAGGTTAAAGGAATGGGGGATAAATTGATTCTAGTTAAATTAATTATTGGAATCTAAAAAATTAACATAATTAGCGCTTATGCACCACAAGTAGGATTAAGCGAGAGCATCAAACACAAGTTTTAGGATGATATGGATGAATTTGTGCAAACTATACTATTAGATGAAAAGGCTTTTATTGGATGAGATTTAAATAGGCATGTCAGGGCAAGGAACGATGGGTTTGAGAGAGTTCATGGAGGTTTTTTTTACGGTAATAGAAATGAAGAAGGAGAATCAATCTTAGAATTTGCTTCAGCATATGATCTTGTCTTAGCAAATACAAGATTTAAGAAGAGGGAGTTGCATATAATTACTTTTAGTAGTGGTCACGACAAGATTCAAATAGATTTTCTTTTAACAAGAAAAATAGATAGAAAAATATATAGAGACTGCAAAGTAATACCTGGTGAAGCGCTTACTACCCAACATAAGTGAGTAATACTTGATATTAAGCTAACACGATGACATAATATGAATAAAAGAGTTAGAGACCCTAGAATAAAGTTGTGGAAGCTAAAACATAGTAAACAAGTAGAGTTTAGAGAAAAACTACTAAAGGATAATGTTTGGAATCTTGACTTAGATGCTAATACAATGTGGCTAGAAATGAGAAGTTGCATAAAGAGAGTGGGATCAAACGTATTAGGTATATCTAATAGCTTGGGACCACCAAAGAAGGAAATATGGTGGTGGAACGAAGATGTCCAACGAGTAATTAAGAATAAAATAGAGAAGTATAGGAAAATACATAAGTGTCAAGATGAAGATGTGTACAATCAATATAGAGAAGCTAGAAAACAAGCTAAAAAAGTAGTTAGTCAAACTAAAACAAATTTCATGGAAGATCTATATACACGGTTAGGTAATAGAGATGGCGAAAAATATATATATAGAGAGGCTAGCCAAATTAAGAGATAAAAAGAAACAAGACCTAAGTCATGTAAGATGTATTAAGGACGAAAATCAAAATTTTTTAACGCGCGAAGATGATATTGAGGAGAGATAGAGAAGTTGCTTCGATAGTTTATTAAACGATGGCCAAGTCGATATTATAATAGATGAAAACCCATACTAAGAAAGAAATATAAACTATACACACAATATTAGGATTATAGAAGTTAAAGAGGCATTGAAAAGAATGAAAATAAGGAAAACATGTAGCCCAGATGAAATACCCATAGAGGTTTGGAAATGCTTAGGAGAAATTGAATTGATTCTAAGTTTCGATGTTGTTCTATTTGGAATTGTAAAGTCAAAATTAAGCTTTCAGAGATTCTAAGTTCGTTTATTAATTTGAGTTTAATATATTAAGTTAATTTTCTGGCAGATCACTTTTTTAGGAGGTGATACGAATATGATTTCTTAATTTACTCATATAAAATAAGTTAAAAACCAAATTAGTTGAGGATATAGATTACAATTTGGAACATTATTGAGGATTGAAATAAAGATTATTTTGAGGTCAAAGTTTAAAGAATATATTAGGCTTACTAAGTTATTAGAAGATTAAGGTAATCTAAGCTGGTCAGTCCTCTTAATGACAAGGGGACTAATAATACAACCCAAATATGAATAAAAGACCGAGATAAGTCAAACAAAAAAATCTCGAAAACCTAAAAAATTTGAAGTATTAGCACTCAGGTTGCTCAAAGGTCGTCGATGATCTTCTCATAGCTTGGCCTGCTACTCGATGGAGCTATTTCCATCATCATAAAAAGGACGGTGAGTACATGAATATATAAGTAACACTGAGAGACATTTATCCACATTTCCAAAATAAAACAAGTATTCGAAAGCATAACAATAGCAAGGATGCTAAAAAGATATCATGTAGTAAGACACTTCAGTTAAACAAAATGAAACAGTCACTCGGCTAGGCAGTAATGATCTAAAGCTGGTTGACTATGAACTACATCACATCAACCTTATTCCACAATTTAGGGCATAGATATACTCATAAATGCCTATTAAACATATATATATATACTTGTCGACAACCCCAGGTCCTCTACCATGTGTATCGCATAACGTAGTAGTGACATGCCGAAAACCCTAAATTCTATGACACCGTTTGCCTCCCATCTTTGTCACATAATGGTCCTACATACAAGATCTACTTTCATAAATCAAGATTGACTCGGTTTTGGATTCCAAGAATGGAATTTCTTAAGTAAAGCGCAAAGGAAACATATTCAAAATACCACAACTTATCTACCTAATAGTATGTTGTTTCACTTGATTAAATTCCTCAATAACCGAGAAAGACATAACACAAGATTATGAATCAATGAAAACTATTCAAACACCAATAATGCCATGAAAAAAAACTCATGATATGAGATAGGACAACAAAGTCATGACATCAAGAGTATGATAGGTATATCAGTCCAAATGACTATAAAAAATGAATGAGTAGGAAATGAACTCCCAAAACTCTCCTCTAAGTTGCTAAAGTTAATTAAGGTGCTTTAGGACTTGTACAAGTTTTTAGAGTTGGTTTAAGTGGTTGTAAATACCAAAATTTTAGATCAGCCCCATAAATAAGTTATTTATATCTAAATCAACTTTATTAAAAAAAAACAGCTTTGGTTCAATAACTTGTGAGTTGATTTCAATTACCAAAATATAAAAATTATATAATATAGCACAAAGAGAAGCGTTTAGAGCTAAGTCTCGGCTTTCCAAAACTATAAGGTTTGTGTAATTTCGATAAGAATTGAACGAGATATGAAAAATTTACCCCAATGGCTCAAGACAATTTTGGCTTTCGAACAACAAATTTTTTAAAAATTCATTTCTCCTAAATTATAGATTCAAAACTTATATCTTAGAACATCATACTTAAAAATGAGCTCAATCTAATAAAAAATAAGGAGTTATGCTCAAAAAGGCAGGACATTAACAAAACTGTGAACAAAGAAATTTCAGATTCATTATAAATGTTACTAAGGATTTAAGACATGAAAACATTTAAATTTCAAAATATTGAAGTAGGCAAAAGTTGTTCCCTTTTGAGTTTGCTTTTCGATTCCACCAAAATGGATGTACTTTGATTTAAAATGATGATGTTATGACCAAATTACAGAGGCTGGTTCAAAATACAATATGATGAATTTCAAAGTTGGTCTTACAACTTTTTTTTTTTAACTTTATGAAAACAAATTCAAATCCAAAATCTCTTTATAGTAGAATTAGTGGAATTTCACAAGTACTCCAAACATGGAAGTATATTTTTAAAATAAATTCATTTACCATCTAAAATTGCTGAAAAATCAGAACTAAAACAAAAACCTATAATTTTTAATTAAATTGTACAGATAAAAGTTATAGAATAGCTTACCTAGTTGTAAATCCTCGTAATCCTTGATCTCCATCTCCAATTCACTAGAATCTCTGCATAATTCACTGATATCTCTCTCTAAATCTTTCTCTCCTCATTTGGTTACAAATGAAAGTGATTTGTATGAAATCGCATATGCCTTTCTTACGTATAAATGAAGAAAATTTGGAGCCCTTCATTTCCATGTACACACCTATGTCAATCTAATGGTTTAAATATGAACCTACAATCCATTATCCATCTACTACCTCACCTCTACTTACACCAAATTTAACTCAATTTGTCTAGTTATGGTATCTACAAATATCTAAAGGAACATCCATGGCTATTGTTTTATTTTTCTAACTTAATTTACATTAATATCAATTCAACTATAGCTATATATAATTAGCTATTTAAGCCACACTAACTTAATATAAGACATACTACATCACTCTCTACCTCGGTCCCATGTCGCCATGCATCTCGAGGCGTGTCCCTGCTCATGTCTTGACCTGTATAAACAAAAAGTAGAGATAACTTAGTGGTTTACAAATATACATTACATTAAAAATACACCACAAGAAAAATTAAAATATACCTCTGCTACATGTCTTGATCAATGCATGTATCTTGATGTAGGTTCTACATCACGGGTTGATCCTAATTAGGAAATAAGCTAGGATAAGGAATTTAGGCCAAGACAAATCTTCCCAAGTAACGGAAACTTCATCATGACTCGAAAAGGCACAGAAACCCATCTCGCATATAGTCTTCTCGCTCTTAAGTGATTTCTGAGTCACCATTGAACCGCCACTTGACTAATACCTTCGTGATAGAATTCCCTCTTAATTGTTGTACCTTTTTTACCTAAGATCTACACTAGTTGATCCTCATATAAAATATCCTCACTTAGATAAATCTGGTCAAGTAAACCGATGATCATACACATATTTTCGACTTAACTAGTCGAAGCATGAAGATATGTAAGACTGGATGAATCCTTGACATCTATGGAGGTAACTCAAACTCATACACCACCTTTTTAACCCATCTCTTGATCTTGAAATGCTTGATGAATCTCGATCCTAACTTGCCTTTCAACCCGAACCTTTGAAGACTCTTTATAAGAGAGACCTTTAGATAGACTAAGACTCCCTTGATGTATGTAATATCATTGCGACACATTTCTGCATATTTCTTATGCCTTTAGTAGGCCCCTTGAAGCCCATAATGAATCTGTTGCACCTTCTCTGTATGAACAACAACAATCTCAGGCCCTACTAACTCCTGGTCCTCTCGCTCAACCCAACTTGATGGCAAGCGACATAGTCTGCCATGTAAAGCCTCAAATGGCGCCATACCAATGATGGCTTGATAACTATTGTTGTATGCAAACTCACATAATGGTAGCTACTCTTCCCAAGATCCGTCAAACTCCAATACACAAGCCCAGAGTATATCCTCGAGAACTTGAATGAACTTCTCAATAAACCAATCTGTCTGAAGGTGAAAAGCTGTGTTAAACTATAATAGCATACCATACTGCTCCTACATACTCCACCATATCCTGGAAATAGACATAACATCTATGTCTGACGTGATAGTCAAAAGTACCCTATGCAGCCTGATTATCTCTTTCTCAAATAATATGCTGAACTAGTCAAATATGTAATGAGATGTGAATGGTAAGAAATGGGTAGATTTCGTCAATCTGTCTACAATCACCCAAATAAAATCATGTTGTCTGCCACTCCTCGACAACCCCTTACAAAATCCATGGAAATGTCTTCCTATTTCCATCACGGAATGGGAAGCAGCTATAATAACCTTCTAGGTCTACGATGCCCAACCTTTACTTACTAGTAAATCCAATAGTTACTAATAAACTCATATATGTCCGCCTTCATACCAAGGCCATAGAAATGCCTCCTCATATCATGATACATTTTAGTCCTACCTGGATGAACGATGAGCCGGGAATAGTGTGAACTAGGAAGAATTTCATCTTTTAGCTCTACCACTAACGATATCCACAATCTGCATCTGAATCTCAGATATTGATCCATCATCTATGTCTAATCGGTACAATCAATACACTGGCTAATTTGCTAAACCTTTAGTATAAAATGTCGGCTCTCTGCCCCTTTGAAACTTTATGTGTAATCACTCTCTGTAGCCTTATTTGTGCACGAATCAACACTTGAGTATCACTAGAAACCTTTGACGTAACCTCTTTGAATAGAAAACTCATCATCTCAATAACTGAGATCAGTGCTGAACAATTCATAATAGCTTAAATCTTGGCCGGATCCATTGTAATTCTTGTTGCGCTAATGATGTGACCTATAAACTTGATCATTATAAGGCAAAAGTTACACTTGCTGAACTCGGCATAGAGTATGTGTTCCCCCTAAGTCTGCAGCATCTCCCTAAGGTGCTGCTCTTCATCCTCTTGAGTCCTCGAGTATATTAATATATCATCGATGAAAGCTATCATAAAGTGGTCAAGAAACGGTCTCATTGCCTAATGCTTTAAATCCATTAACATAGCGGGGGCGTTGGTCAACCTAAATAGCTTGACCGTGAACTAATAGTGTCCATATCTCATGCTGAATGCTCGATTAGACCTATTCTAATCCTTGATTTTAAGCTAATAATACCCTAATCTCGGGTCTATTTTGGAGAAAAATCACATTCCTTTTAGCTGATCGAATAAGTTTTCAATACGTGGTAGTGGATACTTGTTCTTGATTGTGACCTTGTTCAATTGTCTATAGTCAAAATACAGTCTCAAAGTGTTGTCCTTCTTCTTTCAAACAACACGGGTGCTCCCCATGGTGTCAAGGAAGGGGTGATGAATATTGTTTTTCCCAAATCATGGAGCTGACTCCTTAATTCCAACTTTTTAGGAGCGATATAGTATGAAAGTATAAAAATAGGCTTAGTGACTTTTACCAACTCAATGATGAAATTCCACTATCTCGACTGTGGTAAACTAGGTTTTCCTTTGAAAACATGTTTGAAAACTTGCACACTATCGGAATGTCCTCAAGTCTAAGTCCCTAACTATCCACTACTGTATACAACGCTACTAGAGTTTCCATCTCTCTACTAGTCATAAGTTAACCTCTCACTCCATCGACTCTAGGTAATACTCACACTATATATGAAAATTGGATGTCCTGGGATCTCAAATATCACTGTCTTACTGAAACAATCGATATGAGCGTGATACGTTGCTAACCAATCCATTCGTAACAATGTGTCGAAGTCTAAAAACTTGATAACTTGAAGTTTAGATGTAACTCTACCTTGTGTATGTCTAATGGACATCCCTCGAGTAAAGTATTAAGGTAAAACTTATCCTTGGCCACAATACTCAATATCAAATGTACGATAACCCAAATTGTTGTAGAACCTAAATCAAATAGGACCCATAAATCTCTACCGTAAATAGAAATCGTACCCTCAATAAGACCTCGTGTGGAATCGACATCTAGCCGAGCAACCGTATGAACTCCCACTCGACATTGTTGTGGGTAGAATATTGATGGCTTAGGATAATCTCTCACCAAGTGTAGAACCTAACCATACTTATAGCAATTGATTGGCCTACACTGATCATGTGCCTGATTTTAAGTTTATCCCTGTGACTGTCTCTATCCCTATCAATAACCATCTCGGCCTTTATATCTACCTCTGCCACCCTGTTACTGTTGTTATGACACTGGTGGTGCTGGAAGAGCTCATATAGTAGGAACCGGTTATGCTAGCCTGACCGGACGTGGCAAGGGAGGTATATTAGGAAAACTCTTTACTAGAGTAGGGTAAGATGCATAGGGCATAGTTGGTGTGTAAGGTGTGGCTGAGCTTGATCGTTCAGAACCTCTATCCCGTTTCCTTTGTCACTTTCTTCTCTATCTTCTCCTCTTAAAACCTAAGGCCCGGTAGGATGACAATGCCGGTCCTAATGGTATCTAGTCCGTGACTCTGCCTAAATAGTAAGTCTCTCGAGAAAGTGCCCGCTCATAAATCTCACCTAGTGTCCTAGCACCTGAATCAACAATATAATACCATACGTCTGGCTTCACTCATATTATGAAGCAATACGCATCCTTTGAGTCAAATCTCACTAAGGTCCCAACAAACTACCTTAAATAGTCATATCTATCTCTATAGCTCATCACCAACTCATCAACTCCCTATCTTAAATTCAAGAACTACTTCACCAACTTCTTCATCACTGTAGGTAGGAACTTCTACTGACACAACTTCTTCTTGAATGCATCCCAAGACTCAAAGTCTCCATCAATCGCTTTCATCATATGCCACGAAACATCCACATCTATTTGTGGTGTGTACGATGAGATCTACAATGGAAATCTAGCCTCAATCCTAAACACCTTATGAAGCTTCTCATGGTTTAATATCCATTTTTTTATCTGATATCCTTTGAGAATTCTTAGTCGATAACGTATGCTGAGTACTGATGGCATTACCATATCCCATCTTGCGTTAATATGCCATTGTGCTCTGCGAGTTTATGATGTTCATGAAACCAACTACTATGTAGGTATCGTATATAGATATATCACATATTTCAGCTAACTTACACATATAAAAATCCCCATCTTACATTCAATCACTTTCCAACTAATGGTTTTTAGGTAAGGATCGTCTAGTTTCCAAATGCGATGACCCCTTCCTTAAACTAGGGCACTGTCTGGCCTGACCCCTTCATTTAGCTCTTTCGACCACATATGACTTAACAACGCATTAGTCAGCTATTTCAATCTTATTTCCCATTTGTTACTTTTACAATAAGCATTACACCCTTGTTATGCTATTTAACATTTAATAGTTAATTAAAACTTGTTATAATTTAACCTTATTCATTATTTAATGGAAGTCCCAATAAATTAGCATAAGCTATTAATATAAATCCTAAGTATATGTCGAAACCAGGTACCAATGATCACATGTACATAGAGGATAAAATGACGATAACAATATAACAAACATGTGTCTTGTTTGGGAACTATCGCTCAACCCAAAATATACAACCCAAATAAATAAAAAAACCTAGATAACTCATACAAAAAATCTAAAAAAACCTATAAAAGTTGAAGTAGCAGGACTTTAGTGGCTCGGAGGTTGTCGCTGATCTTCTCCTAGCACGACGTGCTACTCAATGGATCTGTACCCACTATCATAAAAAGGAGGTGAGTACAAGAGTATAGAAAGTAACACTGAGAGACATTTATTCACATTTCCAAAAATACAAGTATCTGAAAGCATAACAATAACAAGTATGCTAAAAAAGAGATCATGTTATAAGACACTTTAGTTAAACAAAATGAAAGTGACACTCGGCTAAGCAGTAATGATCTAAGGCCGATTAAATATGAACTACATCACATCAACATTTTTCCATTATTTAAGGCATAAATATACTCACAAATTCCCATTAAACATACACACACACATAGATACACACATGCACACTCACCCACATATGTGCGCACATCGATATATACACTTATCGACAACCCTGGATCTCATACCTCGTGTGCCACACAAGCTAGTGGTGAGATGCCGACAACCTTAAAATCCTGTGACCCCGTTTGCCACTCATAACTGTCACATAATGGTCCTAAATATAAGAAGTACTTTCATAAATCAAGAAATTGACTCAGTTTAGGATTCCAAGATTGGAATTGCTTAAGTAAAGCATCTATATAATAGCATGCTATTTCACATGATTAAATTCCTCAACAAGCAAGAAAGACATAACACATTATTTTGAATTAATGAAAACCATTCACACACTAATAATTCCATGTAAACAAACTCATGATATGAGATAGGACAAAAAAGTTGTGGCATTAAGAGTACGATGGGTATTTATGCGACGTCGTACAACGCCAATAATAGTCTCGATTTACCGACTAGTTGGATATGTAGTGAGGCAAGTATAGGTTCGAACCTATTGAGACTGATAATTATTCCTAGGCTACAACTAAAAGGAAATATAGGGTTCGTTTCTAATTAACCTGGTCTAGAAGAGATAAAATAAAATAACCTTACACTAAATAATGGAATCATGCATAGACAACTAAAAACAATAATTCAAACAATATAATAAAAGCCTTGATTGACAGCATTTTCCCAATTTACAAGTAGTTGACATAATCACTTGTTACAAAAGATGTCCATCATATTAGAGTCTTATAGACAAGTTTAAGTATGGTTACTCTGTTTTCCATAGTCAATGGCAGGAATGCGCGACTCTACCATATAGTAACAAGACTCGTAAAACCATTGAATATGTCATAGGCTTTCAACGAGTTAGTAGCCTAGCATTCAATTAAAACACTTGCCTTAAATGGTAAGTAGTATGAATTATCACCCATCTTATACTTTAAACGTACCAAAGCATATCGAATGCCAACAAACAAAGCTCTATTTGTCACCTAACATCCCCTTACAGAGCGGTAGTAGATTCGCCAACCTAGATCTCATACACCCACCAATGTATTGGCCACTATATATGCAAAACATATTTAATCTAATATAATAAAAAATTGGCAGATTTATGATCAATACAACCAAAGTTACAACACTCCAAAGAAAAAAACGTTCACTTTAAAGAATAAAACCTCATATCATCGATACTTCCAAATACAGAAAACTCTCAATATATTGAGAACTTAGTTACTAGTGAACATATAAAAAAATTACATCGATAAAATGAACTAAACGGTACCTTAAAAGTAAAAGAATGAACACTAAAAATCTAGAAAGCTCCTCTCTTCGAAACTTAAAACCTAGAGATAGAATAAGATCATCCCCTTCGTACGTCCAACCCTTGGTATTTATATGTGTTGGAAATACGACGGAATAGATTCACCAAATCCAACAAATCCACATGATTTGAGATTTAAGATCTTTAGATTTGTTCAGTAACATACATAGGACAAATAAGTCTATGAAGAATCGATGCCCAATTGTTGTGGTGCTTGATATTTTGTCCAATTTTTTCCGAATTGAACCTAGCGATGTCATAGTGCCTTACGTACATTTCAAGGAGTTGGTGTGTCTTGAAACTTTCACTCTCAGTTTTCTCTTGGGTCTTCGTAAAGCTTTTTTGGTCTAAGTTCAGTGTTGAATCTTCAATACTCATAAGTTAAGCCTAGAGATTCCATGATGTTGTCTAACAAACTGGAGGTGTTGAGCCTTCTTTAGGCCTTTTTCACTGATTCTTGTGAAAAATCTCTCATTTTTTGTTCAATAGCACGTTTTAACCCTAAAAACACAAAAATAAAGATTTATTAATATAAATGATAATAAAAGTATTAGAATTCACAATAAAAGTGTACAAAAATATAGCACTAGTGATTTATCATGTATATCAGTTCAAATGACAATAAATAAAAGCACAAATAGGAAATGAAATGAAGAGAGACATGTTAATCAGTTTACTTACAAGTCATACAAACTTTCTAGCTTAATCGGCCTCACGACACCCCAAAATGCAGAACTGACCTTCTAAAACTCTCATTGACAAGTTAATAATTATACACATTTTATAGTGTAATTTAGGTTGATTTTAAACATAAATGATGATATCGCATTATGTATTCTCTTATTTTTATGATTTTAGGTTTTAATTAAGAAAATGAAGAAATGGAAGAAAAGAGAAAAATATGCATAACAGTCAACCGAAAAATGCAAAAGCGATTAGCGACCAATTTGGAATAACACTAAGAATCGCCATATAAATCAGTAGCAGAAGAGGGCCAATGAATCCACGTAAAATTGAAGAATGTACTATAAATCAACAACTGATTCGGTGGAGCACTAAGAGCTTAACTCAGTGATTTACTCAGCAATTTGGGTATAAGTTAGGAATAGTTGAGAATTCCTTGAGGTCAGGTTACGAGTTTTTTAGATTAGTTTGAAGGATTTGAGTTTATGTACTAGATATAAACGTATGGAGACTATAAAAATACCAGAAAGCATCGAAATAACTCTCCTAATTCTTTATTTGATTTCCTATTGCTCTAGTTTAGTTTTATTGTCTATTTTTGAAGATACTGTGGAGCCTTGATTTATATTAAGGTATTTATTCATTCATTATGTATTTTAATTATATTTATGTGTTGTTCATTTCTAGCATTAGTGAGTAGTTTGTTAATCTAAAAAAACCTTAGAAAATGTAGTATATTATGGATGGCTAAATAGTTACAATTAGGGAATCATGTGCTAAATGCTTCAGATTTATTCATACAAATCAATCACGAAATTAACAAGTTTTTGCATTGTACAACTATAGGAGATTAATATTGCTTGCATAGTTGCAATTGTGTTATGTAATATTAAGATTCTAATTTCGTGTTTATAGTTATTGACTACAATTATAGAAGTGGTAACTAGGATTAATCTATACTGCATTTTTAGAGTTGATGTCATCGATGATTGTATTCTAAGTTGTTTATAAGGCGGTTTCAGTTAATATTAGCTTAAATCGTACATGATTTTATTGAATTTAATGCTATCATATTTCTATGGTGTTGCATTTTATCCAATAGGTATATTTACACTGATAAGAATGAGACATTTCCATTGAATTATGAAAAATCCGTGGCTGGCCGAAGGCTATCAACCTATCATGATGTGGGTTTTAATGAATCCAAGAGTAAGTATATTTTATAATTATAACTATAGTATGAATTGATATGATGTTCTATTGTTTGAAAGTAATCCAAATACATATATTGTTTAGTGGGGTTTTGTTTAGATGATTGTTTATTTATATTGAATTGCATTTGAATATTGTTTAATTTAGTTTAAATTTGATTTATTTAGATTAATTTAGTTAGTTTGGTTATTTAAGTTAGTAATCATAATTGTTATAGCATTTAGTATTTCAACTCCCATTCAACTAGATTAATTAAGTTAATAAAAAAAGAAAAAGTTAATTTCCTTTGAGATTTCAAAAATACCCGTGGAGACGATATATCCAATTTATAACTGCTACAAGTTAATAGAAAACACGAGAAACTATTGTGCATGTTCGACACTTGTTAATGTTTTGCGCCGCTACCATGGATTTCTAGTTAATTTCTAAACAATTACAAATGTTGTGTGGCCTATACACTTCATCGTGTTATTTCAACAAGATTTTTACATCCTTTTGATCATGAAATTGATAAAACTTTTAATCAGAGTTTAAGACAACAACTTAGGGGAAACTTAGTTAATATATATAATGGAAGACAACAAGAATGACATTGATGACAATGTCATTAATACCAAAGATAATAGAGTTATGAATAATTATTTGTGCATTTATCTAAATTCTATTGTAAAGACAATGAAGACCTACATAAATTCCTAAAGGAGTATAATCACAAAGTTAATGAGATGAAACCAAATAAAGAACTTTAGAACATGTATAACTTAAGGCTTTTCATTTTGCATTGAAAGATCAAGCACAAAAAACTTGATAACTACATGGACTCAAATGTTAGAAGCTTTCCTAGGTAAATATATGCCTGCTAGAAACACTAGTTCCTATAGAAAACAAATAACAATTGCTAAGATGAAAGATGATGAAAACTTTAATGAATTGCGGGATAGATTTCAAAGACTAATTTCTTCTTGTCCACAACATGAATATACTCGAAGAGCTTTATTAAAATAAATTTATAAAGGACTAAATCACTTTGAACAAAGACTAATAGACATAGTATGCGGTAACTTTTATTTGAAACAACACCTACTTGAGCAAAAGAAGCAATTGCTAAAATGGCAAAATAATATAAACAATATGGTGAAAAGGTTCAATCCTCAAGAAAGAAACTCTATTAAGTGGATACTAAGAAAAATAATTCAACTGATAATAAAATCGATGAATTATCTAAGATGGTTATGTTATTAGTTAACAACAGAATCTAATCAAGTTAAGGCTTGGGGATTCTGTAATAAGGTTAGACATCCTACTGATGCATGTCCTACTCTACAAGATGAAAACACTGAAGAGGTTAATGCAATAATGAATCAATTTTCTAATCCCCCCAAGAAATCAATATAGTAATACTAGTTATTATCCTGAAAGAATGAATCCAGATCTTAGCTACGGTCCTCAAAATTAGAATTATAATGCTTATAGACCAAAAGCTCAAATGCAACCTACACCTAATCAGTCGCATCGACAAAACACTCAACCTTTGAATCCAAATATAGAGCAAATATTGCATAATTTTATGAGTCAAAGTCTTCAAGATTTCACAGTAATTTCTTAAAATCAAATTAGGATTCATACTATCATTAATGAATTATAAAATTAGTTAATTCAAATGAATAGATTAAGTACTCAATAGAGTAGTCAACCTAAAGCACCTACTCAGACCAATGTTTCTCTTACTAATCAAGTACGAGTTATTGCTATATTTAGTGAGAAGAAAACTATAATTGGCAGGATACCTAAATAAAGTAATAAAAAGAAGGTTCATGATAAAATTGAAGAAGAAGAAGAAATGATGGCTAATGTCATTTCTACTAGACAATGGATTACTTAACAATTGAAACTTGCACCTTTTCCAGGAAGGTTATACCCATGATATTTAGCCAGAGTTGAAGTATAGGAAAACTCATTACAAAGTCTAAATTAATTGATAAGGACAAAAATGATAAAATTTTTGATAATTTGAATGAATATATGTGTTCATATTCTACCATTCCACAATGATTAGCTAATGCTAGGAAGGAAAAAATCAATGAAGACATTATCGAATCATTAGGAACATAAAAATCAATGAACCATTTATGGAATCAATTAAGTAAATTTCTAATTAAGATGAATTTTTGAAAGAATTCTTTAGATCAAAATAAAAACTTTTAGAAGAATCGGGTGAAAACTTATGACAAAAAGTGTTTTCTTTAATTAAAAAGAAGATACATGAGAAATGTTCTGACCTAGGGATGTTTGGAATTCCCATCACAACAGAAGCCTCTTTGATAGATTTTGCTATGTTTGATCTTGAAGCATCAATAAACATTATGTAACTCAAGTTATATGCTTATGTACAAGAATGTTAGATAAGATTTCATGCAAATCACATTCATTTGTAACCAAAAGAGGATAGAAAAACATGGAGAGAGAAATCATTGAATTATGAAGAAATTTTAGTGAATTGGAGGTGGAGATCAAGGATTAGGAGGATCTATAACTAGGTAAGTTAGTCTACACATTTAATTTGTGCAATTCAAACAAAAATTATAGGTTTTAGTTCAGTCTTGGTTTTTCCGCAATTTCAGTGGGCAAATGAGTTTTCTTTAAAATCTACTTCCATATAAGGTTCCTTGTGAAACTCCACGAACTTCTCTATAACAAAATTCTAGATTTGAATTTGTTTTCATAAAGTTATGAATTTTTGAAATTGTAAAACCAACTTTGAAATTCTGCATGTTATATTATGAACTACTCTTTGTAATTTGGTAATAACTTCTTCATTTTAAATCGAAATGGACTTATTTTGGTAGCATTTGAAAGGTAACTCAATGAGGAACAACTTTTTCCTACTGAAATATTTGAAATTCAAATGTTTTCATGTCTTAAAACCCTCTGCAACATTTATAATGAATATGAAATTTTTTGGTTCACAGTTTTTCTATTGTCCTGTCGTTTTAAGCATAACTCCCTTATTTCTTGTTGGATTAAGCTCATCGTTTAGTATGATGGTCTAGGATATATTAGTATGCTTTAGTAAAGAAAATCACGAGTTTTTTGAAGCTGTGGTTTAGGAGAAATTAATTTTTCAAAGTTGCTGATGGAAACCTAAAACTGTTTTAAGCCGTTGTTGTAAGATTTTCATATCTCCTTGGATTCTTATCAAAATTTCACAAGCCTTATAGTTTTGGAAAGCTAAGACATAGCTCTAAAAACTTCCCTTTATGCTATAATACATAATTTTAAAATTTTGGTAATTGAAATGAACTCAGAAGTTGTTGTACCAAAAATGTCTTTATTTAATAAAGTAGATTAAAACATATACAACTTATTAATGGGGATGATTTGAAAAACTCGAATTTACAGCCACTTAAACTAACTCTAATAACTTGTACAAGGCCTAAAACATCCTTAATTAACCTCAAGAACTTAGCGGAGTGACACGTGTCAAGCACGCATAATAGTTTCATGTGTTCTCTATTAACTTATAGTAGTGGTGAATAAAAACTTTAATAATCTAGTTAAACGAGAATTAAAATACTAAATAACTTAATTGGTATGATTACGAACTTAAATAACCAAACTAACTAAATTAATCTTAACTAATTAAATTCAAACTAAATTAAACAATATTGAAATGCAATTCAATATGAATAAACAAACATTTAAAAAATCCCTACTAATGAATATAATATTTTTTGATTACTTTCAAACACTAGAACATCATATCAATTCATACTATAGTTATAATTATAAAACATACGAAATCTTGTATTTATTAAACCCCATTTCATAATCGGTTGATAGTCTTCAGCCAAACAATGAATTTACTTAATTTAATGGAAATGCCGAATTCTTATCATTGTAAATCTACCTATTGAATAAAACGTAACGCCATAGAAATATGACGGCATTAAGTTCAATAAAATCCATGCCTAATCTAAGCCAATATTAACTGAAGCCACATAATAAATAACTTAAAACACAATCACGTAGAACATCCACTCGGAAAATGCCTTATAGATTAATTCTAATTACTACTTTTGTAAATGTTGTCAATAACTATAAACAGAATCAAAATCTTAATACCATATAATATATTTGCAACTATGCATGCAACATTAATCTCCTTTAGTTGTAACACGCAAAAACAACTTGTTAATTCCGTGATTGACATATATGAATAGATTTAAAGCATTAAGTATATGATTCCTTAATTATAACTATTTAGTAATCCAAAATATACTACATTGTCTAAGGTTTGTTTAAATTAATAGACTGCTCACTCATACTAGAAATAAGCAATTCATAAATATAATCGAAAGACATAATGAATGAATAAATACCTTAATATAAATCAAATCTTCAAAGTTTCTTCAAACATAGACAATAAAACTAAACTGGAGCAATAGGAAAGCGAAAAGAAAGAATTAAGAGAACTATTTTTAAGCTCTCTGGTCTTTTTTATAGTCTCCTAATGTATACATATCATAGATAAACTCAAATTTTTCATACTTATCTAAAAAACCTATAACTGACCTCAGCGAATTCTCAGCAATTCCTAATTTTTACACTAATCGCTGAGTAAATCACTAAGTTTAGCTCTCAGTGCTCCATCGATTTAGTTGACAATTTATAATACATTTTTCGATTTGGAATGGATTTGTTGGCCTTCTTTTGCTACTAATTTATATGGTGATTCCTAGTGTTATTCCAAATTGTTGGCTAATTAATGATACATTTTTCCATTTGACTATTTTGCTTATCTTTCTTTTTTCTTCCATTTCTTCATTTTACTATTTAAAACCTAAAATCACAAAAAAACCTAGTGTAATATTATCATTTATGCTTAAAATCAACCTAAATTACATTATAACATGTGTCTAATTATTGACTCGTCAAATACTGCTAAACTCAATACTTTGTTGTCCCAAGTAAAGGAATACTTTCATCATATTCTCTTTTCATTCTTTATAAAGTAATTTTAATTTAACTCATATAATTTTAAATAAAAAATTTTAAAATAGAAATGATTTTCAAATGGAAATGCATTACCTATTAGTAAATGAAAGTTATGATAGAATAGACTGATTTAGTCAAATCAAAACAACTCTTAATGAAAGCTTGATCACCTAATATAACACTTATTTAAAATTTAAATTCATCGTCAAGGTTAGTTCATAACATAGGTTTTCTCAATCTCTACTGACAAGCATCACGCTTATGATAACTAATACAAAATCTCAAAAAACAAAAACTACTAGATCGATTTCAATTTTAAAAAATACTTTGTAATAGTACCATAAAAAATCAACATAGATTTTGATAAGATACCAATGAATATGTCATTTAAAACATGTTAGATTAAGAAATACTTCATTCAACTCTAGCTTCAAGTACTTGAGTTAAATCTTTTCTTTCGAAGAGTTTAAGAAAATCCTTTTCTTTTTATCTCTCTTATTGTTTTTCTACTCTATTCTAATTATTTATTTTTCATAATTGTTTTTACTTTTTTTGAGTCCCTGCTCCTTTTTTAGACATTCTCACTTTTTGTTAGACATTTTTACTTTTTTCCTACAATAGATTCCCTGCTCCATTTCCTCAAGAATCTATAGGACACTCTTTATATTTATTTTATTAAATTTTGTTAACAATTCTCATGTTTCACTATAATCGAAGAAAATATTGTTTCTAACTTATAAAAACTCATCAGTTTCTAACCCATTTCTTCTTTAAATTGTGGCATAAAAGCTTTATATATACAATTATATACTATAAAAATACTTAATCAACACCTTTTGTATCATAAGATTCATTAAAATCTATATTTTTTCATTTAGTAGTATTGTTTCAATCTTTTACCCATTATCATGACTGACATAAGACATTCAATTAGTGTTCATTAAGTAGTAAAATTAATAAAAAAGGGTATAAAATTAATTCCTTAAATCATAAAATTTACTTGGGTAATAAAAATAATAGTTCCATTAAAAACCTATTACATATATATTCATTTCCATTCCTTACTAATTAAACTAAAGAAAAATGAAATTCATACTTGATTTCGAAAGAAATTATGTAAATTTCCGTCAACTTACTTGAATATCAGATTAAAAGTATTTCTGAACTTGTCTTCTACCTTTCTTTCCTTTTATTACCATTAATTCCATATTTCACCTAGATATCCCCAAACTCATTCTAAACCCTGTCCTCATGGTTTAAAATGAAGTATGGTTCTCATCAACAAACATATCATGTGAAGTATAAAAGAATTGATAAAATTAGAATAATTATGAAATATTAAGAAATTAAGTTTACTATAATAAGACCAAGTGCACAAAAATTTAATAAATAAACATCACCATTATATAATAAGTGAAATAAGTACCATACCCAAGCATTGAACATAATGTATCATAAAGTATACCACCATAAACACAAGGTATTATCAAAATACAAAAAATATATAACCACTAGCGGAATTATGTAGAGGAATCTCAAAACATCACTCAGAAACAGAAAATAAAAGAAAAATAAAATCAATGTCGGTGTTCAGAAGTCATGTTTTCATCGTTTTCCAATGGATCAGTACAATGGGACTGATAGCTCAAAGCAGGGTCGTAGAGGTGGTATTCCTGATCGAGCAATGTCAGAAAATTAAGATTATTGCTAAATGCTAATATTATTCTATGTAGAAGGTACGTGAACTGTTGTTCCTTCTTGGCGTTTATTTCTCATGGACATCATACGCCCCATTTTGTGGATGTTCTTTACTATGGCTCTCTAGTTCTCGAATACCAGTCCCAGATTGAGGATAGTGGTCATCTTATTAAGTAAGATATCACCTACGAAAGCCAAAGCTGACTTTTCCATGTATAATCCATCACAATCCCTAGCAGGTTGCTCCACATTCGAATCATTTCAAGCTTTCGACATCTCCAAGATTCTCCTTATGTCGTCCTTAATTTTCCTTCTATACTCGGTTTCTCTTTTCACTATCTCAGTCCTCTTTTTCATCCTCTATGTCATCATAACCATTCACTCTACCATATCCATTTATTACCTCATCAGTGATGGTCTTCGGCAGTAAAACATCTAAGTCATGTCCTACCATGCTCACTCGGTCCATCCTACATAAAGCCATAATCATCAAGGGAAAAGGTGGGACGCTGTTCTTCTTGGTGTTGATGGCACTCCTAATGGATTCATAAATTATTTTGCAACCATCCAAGTATCCACACCCCATGAGAATGTGTAAAAGTAATGCAGCATTGTAATTCACTATTTTGTAGTATTACAGGCTCAGTTGTAAGCTGACGTTGATGCAATAACACCAAGCTTTAGTGGTATTCTAAAAACATTATATGGCTATGTGCATGGAATACCCCTCCATCTCAAAAATAAATTCATATCACTGGATTACCTCTAAAACTCCCCTTTTTATCACGATGGGGAAATGGTACTTAATTTCATACTCAGGTTTGAGGTTACTCACAATTTTATTTTTAGTGAAAATCTAGTAATCAAAAATATCAATTTATTCTGGCAGTATAGTAGTCCATTTTCTTCCTTCTAACTTGGGACTAAATCTTACTTTCACTTCCATATGCATTAAAGTAAAATTCTCACACCAAAGCTTCACAACATCATTCACTATGGACATCCTCCATGTTTATGGGGTTGTAATCACTAGTTAGTAAAAACTAGTTTCTCGTCTCTATGATGTCTATGATTCTAAGCCTATACTTCAATTCATTTTTCACATTCAATCTCATCTCCAGGATTAACTTCCTATCCTTAATTGTTTCACTCCTAAATTTTTCTCAGGCCTTCTCATTTGCAAAGTCTTCCTTTCTCAATTCGTAGTTTTTCTCCCCCGTCGATATTTCTTTTTCAACATCCTCTACTACCTCCTTATCCACATAATCATCCTCATTGTCAAAACTAAATGAAGAAGGATGAGTAGGTTCTCTTTGCGGTTTAATCCTAGGTGTGTTGAAAGATGTGCATGTGGGTTGAATTTTGGAAACTTTGAATTTTCTTTTTTATTTCTCCACTAACTTTCCATTCCCCTTCTCTTCTCATAAACTTCTACCCTTACCACCTCCAGCCATTTGGAATATTGTATGTAAAAAAATGAACCTGCAAAATCATTTGGGATCAATTTTGTCGGAAAAGTATTCGATAAAATTCTACTATCCATTAAGAATAAGAAATCATCGAGAAAAAGTTTGTTGAAATTGAGATTTTGAAATTCATATGAAAGTTGTTGATAAAATGACATTGTAAAAAAATCTTTGTTAGTAATTCATGTCAATTGATAAATATTCGCAAAACCCTCAAACTTATTGAAAACTTAGTTTTAAATTAGTTTGCTTATAAAATTCAATTTACTCGCCATATATGAAAAGTAGTTTGAAAACACGATAATGATAAAAAAAAACCCAGTACATCAATCCCATACTAGTATAATAATAGAAAATATTTGATATCAAAACCATTTTAAAGTAAAAATCTCTAAATTGAATTTCTATCCTAACAATTAATCCAAAACCTACTAAAACCTAAGAAATCTAATCCGTAAGAGGTTAGGGTTTTAGTTGATTACCTTCTTGAAAGTAATTCTTTCGAGTATTGAATCTAAGAATGTTTCTTTAGACTCTCCCAAGCTCTTATTTGAGCTCTCTTGCTCATGCCTTAGGTGGCTCTATACTCGCAAAACTCGCCATGTTTTTAGGTTGAACGTGTGAGGATTGAAGTGGGAATTATTTAAATACACTAAAGGTAAGTTTTAGATGGTTAAATATAGGCAAAGATTGGTCTTTTGATCAAAATGATGCAATGGTTGTGAGTGGGAATGGATTAAATGTGGCAAATTTAGGTTATGTTTTTTTTTTAAATTGCTAGAAATAAGCCTTAGTGACTTAGCGATTTGCCCATCAATTTCTAGTTGTAAACTTGATTCGGTGAGAAATCACTATCTTCAAATTTACAATGAAAATTATACATATTTCTACCAATTTACCTAGTGATTTCCCGTTCAAACTGGAATTGTAGAGAAATTGTTGACTTAATTATACTATTTTTTAAATTAAATCAATTTTTCCATTTAACTATCATACACATATATAATAATAGAGGTACAAATATTCAAAATTCTCGAATTTAACTAAGATATGTATTAAATGATTTATTTTATTGCCCTAAATAACTAATTAAACATGAACTTAATGGATAAAACAATATAATATATAAATAAATTGGCTCAATCAACCCCCCTACAAGAAAGTATTTTTGAATTTAATTCCTAAAATATCCCCATTATAAAAGTCAAAAGTAGAGAGAATATAAAAACGACAAACTAATCATAATACTAAAGTGAAAAATAAAGATAAAATATGGATGCCTCCCATAATACGCTCTTTGTTATGGTTGTTAGCTCGACTGATCCACACAGTTCTAAGCTTTTTCTATGAATTTATCTCTAGGATTATCCACTCTTATGCCATTCCAGAAAGAGATTGCTCGACCATGCACTCGAAAAGTAATCGTCTTGTTCAGAGTATCCATAACAGCTTGCGAAGTGGCTAAGAGAGGTCGTCCTAAGATTAATGGAGGATCTTCATTAATGAATTGTGGAATAACCAAAAAGTCTACGAGAATAATATACTTGTCAATTTGAACTGGTGCATTAGTAAGTGCACCTATTGGTTTTTACTGAATACCCATTTGGTAGGGCAACTTTTTTTGGAAGCAAACACATCCAATTCAAATTGAGTGTGAAGGAACAAATGAATTAGCATGTAGTTTGCCCTAGAACCCATATCACATATAGCTTTAAAGTACCAAGCTCATTTGGTCTTTATGTTTATGTGTATATCTCTCTGATCATCGAACTTGAGAATTATTGGATTCTTCTTATTCTTTTTCTTATTCTTCATAGATTTAATTTCCCCCATGTTGTTATTCTAAACATTGTTTGATTGCTTAACCCTCATTTCTTGGGTTATTGTCTGTTGATTAACAATTTCTTCTCCTCGTTTGTTCTTGGTCTTAGTATTTTCATCTTCCATTGTTACTACATTAATAGCATATATTTCAGCTTCATAATAATTTAATTCTACCAATTCATTATCTTTAGTTTTTTCATCAAATTCTCCATAGATATTTTCATCATTCAATGAAAAGTGACAATTTTATTTTGAAACTCCATAGACATTGTTCCTTCCAAGATATCTAGTTTCGTTTTAGCCGTTTTAAGGAATGGTCTTCCTAAAAGTATAGATAGGAATTAAGCTAATATTGAGTTTCCATTTCAATGACATAGAAGTCAGCTAGAAATATTAAGCCATTTACTTTGACTAAAACATCTTTTAATAAACTATAGGGTTTAATAATGGTATTGTTAGCTAAAGTAAGCTTCATAGGTGTATTGGAGCACTTCATCTTCATGTATAAACCCATGTCTAGATTAATCTCATACGTTATAATGTGACCCAATAATCTATTATCCATTAACTAACTCATATCTTCTAACACCAAACTTATCTCAATTTGTCTAATGATGGTATCTATACGTATCTCGAGGAACATCAATGGCTATTGTTTTATTTTTCTAATTCAGGTTACATTAATATCAATTCAACATAGCCACATAAATTAAACTATGCCATTGAAGTGTTAACTCAATAAACTTAACATCGTTTCTCCAAATCATTCATAACAAAAAACAATGGTAAAATAAATTATAGAATTTTTGAAAACAAAACAAACCTCTAAACACATTTGAAACTCAATTTCTATTTAATTACAAATGCGTATCTTTTTAATTGCTAAAAATATTGAGTTTGTACACCAATGATCATCGTAATCGCAATGCCTAATCTATTCGAATCAATCAAATCATTTGTTCATGGTAATAGAATGAATTTCAATAAAAAAATTCAAAATCTATTGAAAATTCTGCAAAAATTTGTCAAACCAAAAACTTGTGAAAAGATAAAGAGCAAGGGTCATTGTAATTACCTTCTTGAGACTACGTTACGCGGGGTTTTTGACAAGCTCTTAAACTCCTTTAGATTGGTTTTTGATAAGTCAATAAGTAGACACATTAATAATTTATTTTAAGATGATTTTAGATGTAAAAGACTACATTACACGGTGTTTTCTCTTGTCTTTGTTATTTTAGGTAGTAAATGGAGAATATGAAGAAATGAATGAAAAAGAGAATATTATAAACGAATTAATCAAGTAGAAAAAGTACACGAAGATTCATCACTAAGGAATCAATGAAGAATTGAACTTTAACACTAGCGATTTCTAATAATTCCTAGGGACACATAATTGCCTACTAAATTGGTGAAACTAAGGATTCCTAAAGTATGGATTTATCCACCAATTCCACCCACACATGAAACGCTAGGAATCGCTGGAGCAGATTTTGAGAATTTATGATAACTACTAATAGTTTGAGTTGGTTTGAAATGTTGACTACTTAGAATTTTACAAATACAACCTTATGTTATGAAATAAGTTGTCTTTGAGTACTTAGATCAATATTTTATTGTTTTAAGAGCCATTCTTTATTGTTTTAGCTATTGCTTTATTGTTCTTTGTTTTTAGAGAAGAGTTGAAGATTTAAAGTATTTATTCTATAGGTATTTTTCTATGTCGTTTATTTATATTATTGCAATGTTATATATGATTATAAATGAGTAGTTAGTTGATCTAACCAAAGTCCGAACCTAAACTAGATCCATTTTGCTATGCAATTACGATGAGATGATTATGTGCTTAATGTTTTAAACTAATTATTTTCTTTGATTCTTCGATTCCCTGATTTAATAAGTTATTATCTATTTTTTTAATCATGATCTTTCCATTGCATGCATAGTCTAGAATGTGTATGGTGATATTTAGATTCATTATCTATTTGAAGTAGTAATTATGATTGTTTAAAAAGCAAACACCATTTAGATGTCGTAGGTTAATTTAAGATCTAGATTTAATGTTGAAGTGCCTTTCTGTAGGTGTTACATTTAGTAGTTCAAAGTTTTCATAAAATGTAATGCTATTTTATTATGTGAAGTTAATGTCTTTGTGTATTCAAAGGGGTTAGCTCAATAAAATTAGAATTTGACTTTTCCACTAGTATAAGGAGAACAAATTATTGGTTAAAGGCTATTTACTTATGATTAGACTTAATAATCTTTGATACTTTATAAAGTATGCTCATGACTATATATTGATTGATGTTAGATGTTTTTAATTTTAAAAAAGTTTATATTTCATTGTTATAGATGCTTGTTTAGATATTTATTTATTATTGAATTGAATCTATTTGATTTATCATGAATTTGTATTATGTTGGGTAAAATAATATCTTCAATTTATTATTATTATATTATAGTCAATTATTAGCTCATTTAAATACTATTTTAAAAATTATTAAAGTGAAGTAAAAATAATAATAAAAACCTTTAAAGTTCTTTTTCCTAGAGATGTTCAATAAATCACTATGGAGACGATTCCCACTTATCACTACTAAAAAATATTAAAAGTATAATATAAAGGGAAAATTTATTATACATGTCCAACACATGTCAATTTTTCGCATCGTTGTTGAGGATTTAAACATAATCTTTTAGGAGTTGTAGAGGCATTGTATGGTTTATCCAATTTGTCATTCTAATTCCATGAGATTTTTAAATTCGTTTGATCATGAGGTAAATAGGACATTTAATCATAATTTAAGATAACAACATAGAGAACACCAAACTACCATAACTGAAGCCAATAATAACTTTAATATTAATAAAAATATTAATAATAGAGAACTTACTTTTAGGCAAGCTAATCAAAATGTCACTACTTGAACCAATTTGTATTGCCTATCTGGAGACATTTCTTGAATTTGAACTTAGATTTGGATTCATTAGTGCTCTACCTAACTTCTATGGTAAGAAAAATGAAGACCCTTAAAAATTTGTAAGGGAATATCAACACCAATTCAATGTGATGAAACGTAAAGACTGCATGTTAGAACTAGACAAACTTAAAGCTCTTCATTTTGTATTGAAAGATGAAGCACAATATTGATTGTTTTTATCTTTCTCAAGATTTTCTTACCACATGGGCTCAAGTGTTAGAAACTTTCTTAGATCAATTTATAGCTGTAAAAAGAATTATATAGAACTTATAGAACACAAATCACGGTTGCAAAAATGAAATATGATGAAAATTTTAATGAATTTTGGGATAGAATTCAAAGATTAATTTCATTTTTTCCCGAACATGGATATACCCAAAAAGCTTTATTAGAATACTTATATGATGAACTAAATCATTTTGAACAACGACTATCAGATACCGTATATAGTGGATGATTATTCGATGCTACACCAACAATAGCAAAAGAAGCTAGTAACAAGATGGACAAACAATCTAAACAATATGGTGAAAAGATCGATATATCAAGAGAGAAAGTTTATGAGGTTAATAGTAAAATACGTAATAAATTTAATAAAAGATTTGAAGAATTATCTAACATGGTTAAGCTACTACTAAAAAATTGATCAAATTAAGTTAAACTATGTGGATTTGGTAATGAACTCACATATCCTATAAATGCGTATCATACTTTACTAGAAGATTACAATGAAGAATTCAACGTGGTTATGAACCAATATTCTAGTCCTACTAGAAATCAATATAATAGCAACAATTATTATAATGAAAAACCAAATTCAAACCTTAGCTACGGTTCATAAAACCAAAATTACACAACGTATAGACCAAGAGCACCAATGCAACCTACACCAATGCAACAACCTCAACAAACTATTCGACCTACACAATATAATTTAGAAAAAAAACATTTCACAACTTTATAACCTAAAGTAATCAAAATTTTACATAAATTTCTTAAAACCAAATTAAAATTGATTCATCTATTAATGAGCTAAAAAGTTAATTAAGTCAAATGACTTTAAAAATTAACAAGCTAATTAATCAAACTAAAGTAACTACTGAAACTACAAATAATAATAATAATAAAGTACAAGTTAATGCTTAATTTTTGTGAGACCCCTCATCATTATGGCATTTGACTTGCCTAGATTATCCAAATCCTCCAATAATCTAGTCAGCCTCTAAAATATTTTATTAATTCCTTTCGTTAAATCCATTACCTAAAATCCTTAAGATACAACCATCATCAAAGTTAAATTCAAAAGTCTTGGTCTTTACTTAGCCTAATTTCCCTAATTAGGCACTTAGATCGTACAATTTACTTTGACCTCAAAATACTTTTTATTTCGATCTTTAATAATGCTCCAAATACAAATTTAAATCCTCAACTCTTAATTTATTTCATTGGAGAAAATTAGGAAATCATACAACATTTCCTTTATATTCTATAAAACTTTCGGCACCACCTCCCCTAAAATTAGCATGTCAGAAAATTAACCTAATAGACAATAGAATGGGGAGAAGGTCTAGAAGGACTTACATCTCCACAACAGTGCATAATATAATATCAAACTTGAATCAAAATATCAAACTTTCAACAAGTCTACAAGTTTTCACTTTAAAAATTATTTATAGTCATGTCACTCCATAATCCATATTTACAGTATAGAACTTCAAACATTATTCAACCCTCAAGAACCACGCTAATAGTATCATTAGATATTAGACTATAATGCCACTGCCATTGCTACGCGACTTCACTCATACCTATAACCAAGAAAATATAATGTTATGTAAAACGAGTCAGTAAAAAATAAATAGAAATCAAACAACATTTTAATACTTGAAAGATCTCCTTTTATCTTTTCTTTAACTTTATAACTTGAAATCACCAAAAGAAGATAACGATTTTTAAAAAGTAAGTCCTACACTATCCAAATTACATATATACTTAAATGCAAGACAATAAGAAATATAAATGCATTTCAATGAGAATCAACTGGTAAATATCAACATATGGTCACAAACCTTCTTATTAGCGCGTCACTAAGGTGTGATCAATACTTGATTGAAATGAAAACAATATTAGAAGTATCTTCGAATGCACTATATGAGGATAATTTTCAAGCCGCGTTAACTCAACCCATAGGAATTGTTTATGTTTCCAGCAAATTTTTTCAGATCCCACAGGAAACATACTCGGTGAAGAGCCAACTATTAGAGTCTTAAGACTTAGGTGCTTGACTCGCATTTCCCTGGATGCATGTGTGCATGATCAACAAATATGATGTCTAAACAAATAGTTAAATACATTATAGTATGATAACTAACGAAAAAGTGATCATTATAGAATTTATTTACAATAAACCAATTCCACGCCAAATATTTAGGGTTTCCAGAGCATCGAATCACCTTGAAGTTTGCTTTAATACCTTCCTTACATACGCAATTATAATATGGGTCAAGCTTCAAGTGAAATCAAATAATGAAACCTCATAAAACAATGGCCAAAGTATGCTTGATAACTGTTTCAAAAATAATTATTTATAAAAACTTCTACCAGCTTCCAACTGGCTAACTTGAGGTAACTTTTCAACCTTGAAAACATCAATATTTTTCATATTAACCAAGAAATAACTTGTATAACACACTTCATAATTTCCACAGACTCCAATAACACTCAAATTGGATGATAAATGGAGAAGTTTTGAATTTCCCAATATGGTATGTTTATTGGGCGAACTTTATTTATTTTTAAATAGTGAAACCTCTCTAAATCAATGATTTTGCAGTTAAATCATCAAAACTCAATAAAAAAACTCTAGGAAAGCACACCAAACCACAATTAAAATATTTCAACAACTCGTGCTGTCAATAAAAATTGACGCGCGCCGAACGCGTCAATAAAATTAAAAAATTTACCTAAACCAACTATTTTTGTAGAATAGTGGCAAAGGGTCGATCCCACTGGGACTGGTAATCTTTCTGAAGTCAAAAATAACAAAAAGGGAAATCGGGGTTTGATAGAAAATGAATTAATTATCTAATCATAAAATAATGAAAGCAAAGGAAATAAAATTGAAAATCAAATAATTAATAAAAATACCTAGGTCAAGACATACAAGTTCGGTTCGGTAAAAGATTGAATTTGGTCGTCGATTTATGTAAAATATGCAATCAAAATATCTTAGTGTAGCTATAGACCCGGTGACGCACGCGGTTCCTTGCACTTCCTAATCTCGATAGCCAAGGTACGACGGTGACTATTTCTCCAGTCAAACACATAACCACAATTCAAGTGAATTGGATTTAATGTGTTGTCCGCAATGGGCTTTGTGAAGGCACTACACCTAGACAACCGGATCACTCGTGTGTCCGATTTAGCCTATATTTCTAAGGTATTCAACCGGTCCCAATAATCGGTATGGTCGAATGCCACTAGTGTGGTCTTATTGCACAAGTACGGGTGCGTACGACCTACTGGCACGTAAATCAAGATTTAAACCAGTGTTTAACCTCGATTGTTAAAACAATACCCAAGAAAATAAAATATTAATGAAAAGACTGAAAATAAAATATATAAATCTCACAAATCCATTGATATGCGCAGTCGAACCTCCCTCGTAATCTTGCCTAGGCTAGAGGTTTTTAGTCTCGCATAGTTGAAAAACACCAAGAGAAAAAGAAAAATAAAGAATAAAAAATGGGGGAGAAGGAGAGAGTTCGGCCAAAAAAGGCCAGAGAGAAATCAAAACAGAGAGAGAGCCTCCTAAACTTCTAATTCTCAAAAACTAATAAAATTCGTCCTGGAAGAGAGAGAATGCCAAATTTGGAGTTTGGTTTGTGACATGTGCGCCGAGGAGGATCTGGTGGTTGTTGGAGCTTGTTGCAAGGTCTCGGACACGTGGCGGACACGGATTGGGTGAGCTTGCTGGCATACGCGACGTGTCGCGCAGTGAGTGGTGGAGAGGCTGCAGTGAACTTGGGCTGGTCAGACGCTGCAGCGTGGCAGCTGTGCAGACAACATGTGGCGTGCTCGCATTGGTGGGAGAGGCTACTGGTGTGATAGGTTGTCGAACAAGCAGGCAACAAGTGGCGGCTTGGAAGCTTTGGAGGAAATCGCACGATTCGTGCGAAAATATTGGAGTTGGTGCCGCTCGTATCTCGAGAACAAACCAACAACTGTTGTACGTGAGTAGGTTGACCATGTCCCTAGCTGCGTCACTTCAACTAATCTCACATCAAATCAACTGTGCAATGCGTATTTCGAAGCAAATCCTCTGGCATCTGATCACTGCATATAAATATTTGATTCTACATTATTTTTCGCCACGAATTCAACCACGAACTCCAATAACCTTAAAAATAATAAATAAAAGCAATTAAGCTAGTATTTTGGAGACTTGACAATAAAAATATATAAATAACCTATATATTATATTACATAATTAACGACTCAACACCACTTCATCCATATATCCAATGTAAATCAATTTTAACTATAAAAGCATATTTAAAATAGTTAGTAACTGAACTGCATTAATTCAATTCACTAAAAACCTAACCTACATCGAATGAATTTATCCCAAATTTGTGCAAATCGATCCAATATATAAATTCAAAACAATCCCTACAAATTCTTATCAAAAACATATGAAAGAAATAAAAAAATTGCGAGAATTAAAATAGAAATGAGGGAAAATATCATGAATTGAGAATTTACCAAATCTTGAGCCGAATACCTTGTTTCCACCATAGAAACTTAGCTCCAACTGAATGTCTCAAGATGTTTTTCAGTTTTTATTAAAGAAACCTACCGAGAATCAAATGTTGGGAGATTGCGAAGCGAGAGGTCGAGTTGAGAGGGTTAGGGAATGAAAGAAC
Source organism: Stephania yunnanensis (assembly GCA_039657365.1). Classification (NCBI taxonomy): domain Eukaryota; kingdom Viridiplantae; phylum Streptophyta; class Magnoliopsida; order Ranunculales; family Menispermaceae; genus Stephania; species Stephania yunnanensis. Next base: position 42,471,479 of record CM077582.1, read on the forward strand.
TGATCGTTCTATTGATTTGATTTGTATATATATATATAAACCTTAAGCTACTTGTAAGTATCTTAATATATTTTTATTTATTAATTCATGAAATCCATATTTTGACGAGTTTTGAGTTTTGGTGCTCGTTTTGGATATGCTTATTCACCAAATTGATGAGCTCTCGACAAAGTAGTCCAACTACTAAAACATTTATGACACTAGTTTTGGTCACATAAAAACCCAAAAGTCTTAACTTTGTCCAAGACACACCAAACTCATATGGACCAATTTCCTTGCCATACTTAGCCAAACTTGCGCCAATTTTGATCTAATATCAAACTCGATCATCAACAATCAGAACAAAACTTGAGACAAGGTCTTGCACCTATCTCATTCTCATTTGACATTGCAATTGATCTTGACTTGCGTGCAAACCGAGGAAAAATCCCCAAAAGATACTTGGCATTTGATTTGCGAGTTTTTGGTTAACTAATTTTTTATTTTCACTCGTGCCTTTAAGATGTGCACTTGCAACTCCGATTGTAAAAAATTAAGGACACACCTCAATACACTCCAATGTCGCAACAAAATACCATATAATACACATACTAAAAATTCACCAACAAAAAATGAGGCCCACTAATCTTGTAAATAAATCTTAATACTAGTTTATTAAAATCAAGGAGGTCACAATCTTCCTAACTAATTTAAATTTTATCCACAAAACTCAATTAAAGGAAAGATATCTGAACCTAAAGAAACAAGAAAGTACTTCTTTAAAGGCAAGATCACTTGGAAGAAAACTATTTTTATCAATATAAACCATTTATAACATTTAAGACTAAAGATTCTAAAAAATCCAACTCTTAATATCATTCTTAAACTTGGTGAAAATGTTATAATACTTTTCTGCCAATTCTTGCTGTTTTGAATTTGTGACGAGTCATGTCGGGTTTTTTTGTTCATAGGTAGCGAAGAACTCAAAACAATTTCGAAAAACCCCAATAGGATCAATAATTAAATCCATTAAACTAGATCTACAAAACTTAATTAATTATGTTTTTCTTTCTCTGATCGTTTGATCTCCAAGATGTTCAAACACTCATCCTCTATCGGAAATCCACACACAAATGATGACCACTATTTCGAGTGCTAGCTTCAAGAGAGATAAAATATTTTGCTTTCTATCCCAAAATCCAGAGAACTAAAAAATACAAAAAATAAATATCTTATTTTATTTTAGGGTTTCGACCTCTATCAGTAAGTGTAGATAAGTCCTCACTTAAAATCTTAATTGTAATACAACTATTGTATTTAGGCAATTCAAGCAAATTACAGATACACCCCTATTAATAAGTTATCCTATAAAAAATTATAAGGGCTTTCATATCATGAATCTTATTAAATATAAAAATTCATTACTCTGAACCAATTAAAATCGCGCAAAGCCATTCTTTGTGTGTAACCAAATAGGTTCATGCGATGTTAGTAGTGAACCAAAACTATTTTTGGTACACAAGTCATAAGTTGTCTCTCGTAAGACATTATGACTAGTTAAGTAACGTGAATATTAAAATTGATACAACCTAATGAATAACATATAGCATATCATTTTGTTGTATGATATCCTTTGATTAAACATAAAACATTGAAAGTCACCCTTAATGTTCAATCGTACTAGTCTCAATCTTTAAGTCAACCGAAAACATCCAAGTGACATTGATCACATCGATTCACATGGAATTGGCCATTATCATTCTATCATATCGAGGTATCCACTGATTCTCTCTCTATACGAGAATGATAAATTCTATCTCGATTACACATTCACATATTGCTCACATGGTAACGAATCACAACGTTTATAATCGTCCGATTAAAGACAAAGTTTAATTGTGTCAAATTACCATACTCCTAATATTAAAGTATATGGTAATCTAAAGTTGAAGGACTAAACTATATACCTATTATGAGTAATACCTATGACTTAATTCATGTGGTGTTCTCATAGCAGGTCGTTCCAATACCTTGTTCCCTAACTAATACAAATGATCTCGATATGTATAACTATATGCATGATCATCACATGACCATAAATCAAGATTCACGCTAGTCTTAATTCATTATAGTTCATACTATAATGACCGATTAGGAGCATTTAGGATATTTCAACAAATATTCAAAGTACTTAAACATGCAATCACTTATAATAAAACTGCAAATGAAAACCTCAATTTCGTTAACTAAAATTATAAGATAAATAACGATTATAGATTGACCTAGGGCAGATTCCCTAACAAGTCATGTATTCCGCTGGTAGAATATCGATCAAATCTTGCTTCATTTCATTCCTTTGAGTTTCACTCAATAATTAATGCCTAGCAAGATTAAGCCTATCTTTTTTTATAAACAATTTTATGCTGAACTGAGTACTATTTCACAAACCGTTGATAATTCTTTCCTTATCTACCAAACTCTACTATACACTTCCTAGTTTACTTTTTTTTTATCATTGATCATGTTTTCATCAGAATTGTCAATAGATCAATTCTTAGACTATCATTAGTCAAATATTTGTATAATGACGCAAATAATATTTGAGCACGACATTAGATATTAAAGAAGAGTTGTACGTCTATCTGATCCATCACCATTCCAGAGTTTCTTAACAAAACTTGGTATAAAATAAGTTATATTGGGAGTAAATATCTCGAATTACATGTTTTATCCTATGACTAGAAATCTCAAATCTCAATTCGATCAGAAAATGAAACCTGACACATCATGCAACTCTCATTCATTCTCTAAATGTTTACTTACAATAGTATTTTCGTTGCGGACTAAAAAACAATTATCAATTTTGACTCGTCAGTAGATTCACTTATCTTTTAATTTTACTAGTTAGAAAATTAATGACTTTTCTAATATTGTCAAATCACTATTTATCCATGAGTTTAAAATGAGCCTCATTTCTTTCATTGAACTATATATCTCTTCCACATTGCTTTTTTAACTACTCTGGTTTCCACATTACAACTCTACTTTGAATGGGGGTGCAGTAAGCTGAAAAAATTCAAAGCAAGAGACCGTGGCAGATTCTACAACAGAAACTGAGTATATTGCAGCTTTTGATGCAGCAAAGGAAACAATTTGGATCAAAAAGTTCATTTCTGAACTAGTTGTGGTTCCAAGCATTGCTAACTCTATTTGTTTGTATTGTGACAATAACGGGGCAATAGCACAAGCCAATGAACCTAGATCACACCACAGATCCAAACATATACTAAGGCATTTTCATCTCATCAGAGAAATTATTGAGAGGGGAGATATGAATATTTGCAGAGTACCTAATGAAGACAACGTTTAGGATCTATTGACAAAAGCTCTTACACGAGCAAAACATGATGGTCATGTTAGAGCATTATGCATTAGATGCATGTATGATTGGCTTTAGTGCAAGTAGGAGGTGTTGGGGTATGTGCCCTAGGTCAATCCATTAACTATCTTTATGAAAAACTTTAGTTAATAAAATAGAGGATTTCATTTGTTGTTTATTATAATTAATTTGCATGTTTACAATATAATGAGATCCATATGTATTTACAGAAATATCTTAAATGTCCATAGTCGATCATTATACTGGGAACTATAATGAACTAAGACTAGTGTGAGTCTTAATTGATGATCATATGATGATTATACGTATAGGGATACGAATCAAGATCACGAGTACTTGTTAGGGAACAAAGTACTAGATCAACCCGCTATAAGAACATCACATGGATTAAGTCATAGTTGTTTCTCATGATAAGCATATTATTTCGGTCCTCTGACTTGAGATTACCTTAGACTTCAACATTAAGAACACAGAGATTTGACACAATCAAATGTTTTCTTTAACCGGATGATTATAAAGGTTGTGATTGGTTACTGTGTGAGCAATATGATGAAGTTGTGTAATCAAGATAGAATTAGTCCCTCTAATATAAAGAGAGATATCCAATGGATCCCTCGATGTGTTAGACTCTTAAAAGGCCTAGTCTAAGTGAATTGATATTGATCAATGTCACTTGGATGTTTTCAGTCTACCTAGAGATCGAGACTAGTACGATTGAACATGTTGGATGACAATTCCATGCCTTATGTTTGATCAAAAGGATATCGAGTGACAAAAGAATGTTATATGCATTATTGATTAGGTTGTATCGATTTGATATTCGTACAACTTAGGTAGTCATGATGTCTTGCTAGAGGCCGCTTATGACTTGTATACTAAAATGTGTTTTGGTACACTGCCAACGTTGTATGAGCCTATTGGGTCGCACACTAAGAATGGTTTTACGAGATTTTAAGATGGTTCAGAAAAATAAATTTTATATGATAAAACTCATGTCAGAAATGTCCTTGTGGTGTATTACACTTATACTTCTTTAAGTAGGGGTATATGTGTAATTTTCTACCGTCTATATACAAGGGTTGTATAAATAGACGCTTTAAGTTAGAACACACATACGAAAGATTAAGGGCCGAAACACTATTTTCATTTTAGAAATGAATTAGGGTTTTTTGGTACGCTCTGGATCGTTTTGAAGAGAAATAAAAAGTTTGGTATTCTCTCGAAGCTAGCACTTTGAATTTCGACCGCCGTTCGTGTGTGGACTGCTGGTAGAGGGCGTTCGTCGTTGGCAGCGCCTTAGAGATCGATCAACTTTAAGAAAGGTATATTGCGACTAAGGTATGATTAAGTTTTCATGGTTTAAACGTTTTTCATGGAATTAGATTCGGATCCTATTGGGGTTTTTGTCAAAATTGTTTTGTAATTTCCGCTGCGTATGAACCCCAAAACACAACAGATATACGCTTCTAAACAGAGATATCGACATATTTCATGATTATACTCTCATAGTATAACTTTAAACTTTTATCCCATACTAGTTTATAATTATGTTATCTCTTTTCCATCTCCACTCAATATATACTTCTAGCTTTTCTCAAATGACCATAAGATAATATTCAATTCTTCTAACATAGTAAAACAAATATATTGTACTCCATTCAATATTTCTAAATAAAAGAGATAATACTGATTAGTTAAGCTGTAATTCATATGTCTCTTTTTCTTTATTTCTATCTTCACTGTCAAACATGTATCTTCCATCAACTCCAATTAGTAAAAATGTAGTGCTTCAAGACTTCAACAATGACTAATCATGTGGTGTAGCACTACTTGGAATTAATATACTACATATTCACTAAAATGAGCTTTATACTACTTTGGTTAAAAACGCTCAACTTTTGGAGTCTGATTCCTTGTAAGCTCCTCTTGAAGATATATTAAATGCCATTAAACTCATAGTTTGATTTTTTTAAGTTTTATTGGGACTAGTTAACCTGAAATTTGGATTTCCATACTTATGCGAAAATTTCTTGACCACTCATTTGCCTCCAATTGACTTCAACAAAATATTATAGAATTTTTTTGATATTGATTATCACCAATTTATTCGATTATTTAAAGAAAAGTGTCATCACACTGGTCTTCTATGTTGTGAATGAATCATGATTATTATACAGAGTTACTTAGACTTTTGGTCATGCACAACTACTCCAGTGCCTTACATTAACTAAAGGATATTGGGGCATGTGCCTTAGGTCAATCTATAAACATTGTATATCTTATAATTTTAGTTAATAAAAATAAAGGTTTTCATTTGCTATTTTATTATAAGTGATTCCATGTTTACCTTATATTAAGATCCAATGGTATTTATTGAAATGTCATAAATGTCCCTAGCCGGTCATTATACTGGGAACAATAATGAATTAATACTAGTTTGAATCTTAATTGATGGTCATGTGATAATCATATGTATAAGGATATGAATCAAGATTATGAGTACTTCTGAGGTAAAAAGGTACCGGGACAGATTCGCTATGAGATCACCATATCGATAAAGTCATAGGTGTTACTCATGACAGGTATATCATTTAGTCCTTCAACTTGAGATTACAATAGACTTCAATATTAAGAGCATGGTAATTTGACACAATCAAATGTTGTCTTTAACTAGACGATTATAAACATTGTGATTGGTTACCATATGAATGATATATGAAGGTGTGTAATCTAGGTAGAATTTGTCATTTTATTATGGAGAGAGATATTGGTGGGTTCCTTGATATGATAGATTTATAATGGCCAAGTCCATGTGAATTGATATAATCAATTATACTTGGATGATTTCAGTTTACCTGAAGAGCGAGACTAGTGCAATTAAATATTAAGGGTGACTTTTCATGCCTTCTTATGTTTAATTAAAGGATATCGCATGACAAAATGAAAAGATATGTGTTATTCATTAGGTTGTATCAATTTTGATATCTATGCTATTTGGGTTGTTGTAATGCCTTGATAGACACCGCTTATGACTTGTGTACCAAAATGGTTTGGTTCACTATAAACCTTGCATGAACCTATTGGGTCGCAGATAAAAAATGGCCTTGTGCAATTTTATTTGGTCTAGAGTAATGAATTTTATAAGATTAAACTCATGACATAACAACCCATACAATTTGTTATACATATTTCATTAATAGTGGCGAATGTGTAATTTGCTTAAATTGCCAAAATTTAATAGTTGTATTATGAATAGGATTTTAAGTGAGGGCTTAAAATGAAATAAGATTTTCATTTTTACTATTTTTTAGTTCTCTTGATCTGGGAAGAGAAAGAAAAAAAAATTTAATCTCTCTTAGGGCTAGCACTCCAAATTATGGTCGCCGTTCGTTTGTGGAATTTAGATAGAGGACGAACGCTTGAACGTCTTGGGGATCGAACAATCAGAGAAGGAAAAAAATAGATTAAAGTATAGTTTTACTTTTATAGATCTAGTTTAATAGAACTTACTTTCGATCTTGTTAGGGTTTTTCAAAATTCTTTTCAATTTTCCTCTGCGTATAAACCCAAAAACCCAATAAAGGGGTTTATTCATGTCATTTCCAACTATCACAAGTTATCTCTATGCCTCAATCTTTTTCATATATAGATTTTATTTCTTTCCATTTTGTCAATCTTAGCTATTCTTACAATTATCTCATTATTGGCCCCTTTACAACTTATCACAATTCTTTACCAACACTTCAACCACTTACATCTTTTAAGTCTTAACGCATAAAGGCAATTTATATCCTTTCTCCTCTCCAAAATATAACTAAGGATGATATGAATTCCTATTATCATTCAATAAATTCAATTCTTCCTTGGCTACTTTTTATTCGAAATAGAGATATTCACCACTTAAACAAAATTAAATGTTTGTTATTGCCTTAATTCTTTTCAATTAGTCTAAGATTTTCTTGACTTTCCTTTCTCACAAAGAATTTTCGTACTATTCAAGAGACTATGTAAGGCATAAGTATCTTACTTTTAATCATTTTAGTTTTAATGATTTCACTTTTTCCATTATTGTTAGAAGAATTGGAATTTCCAAACTCTTGTTCAACTTAATAGACAATCAAACTCTTAATGGATGTTATTTCAATCCTTTAAGTCATATCAATGAAAATTCTCGCAATATAGAAGTTTTTAATGAATTCCTGAAAAGGTACTTACTGATATACCATTAGTACATCTATATCTTCCTTTGTTATTTTAAGTTGTAGTGATAGGCATCAGAATTTCGGTAGTTTGTAACTTCATAAAATACTCACTTGCATTAATTTCTAATAACTAATCCTAGCTATTTTTATGTTGTTTCCCCAACTTAACTTCTAACATGTTGATCTTATCACTATATATTTCATTTTTAAGTTAGAAATTTTGTTGATCTTTATTTGTTAACAACGCCTAATCTGGTGTTAACAAAAGATTACTTATACCGTATGTATTTCCATGTATTTTATCAGTACTTTAGGGGACTCATAGAACCATCATACTTAGAATCGCTTCAAATTAAGAAACTTGAGTAAGAAATAATTAAAAAAACACTCAATACTCTTCTTCGTAGTCACTTGATTGTTTTATACAATCATTTTATTCCACATTTCACTTTGTCTTATTTTGGAAAGGAAACAATACTAAGTGAGGCATTTTATAATATATAGCTACTTCATAAGTGGTAATAATGAATCCCCACCCTATCGTCAAACCTAAATTCCATATGTGGTAAAGCACAACTCAAATTACTGATATCTAGAAATACATAGAGAGAGGGAATGTTGAAGTTCATCTTACCGGTGGTCAGTAAGATCAGTTCCCAGTTCTTATAGTTGGTTTGTTCTAGTTCTTCCCCTTCTCATCTATCAACAGACAAAAAAAGGCATAAGGATAATGAGATCGCTATCTCATAAGGTGCGGTTCTCTTTCAGTTAATAGGTGGAAAGTAAGTAGTTAAATCATGAGGTGTACCAACGACTGACGAAGAATGTTGAATTCCTATAAAGCTTTTCTAGAACAAAATAAGGTTAGAAGCTCCAAAATAGAACCTAAAGAAAGATTAACTCATATATGTAAGAGAGAGCAACTACACCACATAGGTCTTCAGAGGATGACAACCATCCTTAACTCATTAACAACAAGGGGAATTGAAAGGTCCTTGGTGTTTAAGGAAAAAATGCATGGCCAAATAGACTCGTCAAAGGAACTTAAACCATCCTTGCGGTGCTAAGCAAAAACCACATCGAACAGATCTAGTGAAAGAATCAGGTCACCCCTTGCCTTGAAAGAATTCACACCCAACCACCAGCATTCCCAAAATCAGGGGAAATATGTTGCTTACTTCTCACTCAAACATCTAACCTATGTCATAGTCAAGTCTGTTGTTTAGCCTTATGATCCTCTTTCCTTTTATTAATCCAATTTTTCTTAAAGTGTGATATTTTCATTGAAATCCACTAAACGACTTCATTTGATAATGTCACAATTTGATTATGCTTTTTCCAATAAAATTCAATTTTTCTAATCATTTTCTATTTTTGAAAACTCTATTTCCATTTTACTTTTCATTAAGACTATTTTGGAAGCAGCTCTCGATAGGTTTTGAATTCAACCAATACTTTATAAAATAAGTCTTCTCGAGTTGCTAGTTCAACCGGTACTAACCTCATTCTAAAACTCTAGATATCCATATCTTGTACTTCCGCAAAAGTGTCAATTTTGATTTTATATTTAGTAAACGATTCTCAATCGTTTGAGACATAATTAAAGTTTATATTCACATTTTTTAAGAGATTTTTCAAAATTGCAATAGTTTAATACTTTCAATTTCATTTGAGTCCTTGTTCAGTGCTTTTGTTCATGAATCATTAAGACTTTTTTTAACCAATCTCTCATTGGTTTTATAACTAAAAACTTTCATCAATTATATTTGTACCAAACTGCGTACAATATTTCATTGTGAATATAGACTTCAAAAGTCTTTATCATTTCCATTCACGCTCAGTTTTGTTCCATAAATCTATTCTCTCTTTTATTATCTATTCCTGACCTCACTCATTTTATCTGATGAGTTAAGTATTGAGTAAAGAAGAAGAATAAACTTCTTATCGCATAACTAGATATAAAACACAAATACATGATAAACATAACACAATAATCAAAATAACCACAACTGACAATCACTTCCCAACCAATCACATTCAATCATTATTTGGTTTTCAACCAAAGTCATCCTCAAATTAAGCCAAACCTTGGCTCTGATACCAACCCTCATTATTAAGACATCCGATAGTCCTAGATTATCCAAATGCTTCGATAACCTAGCCAGCCTCTAGAGTATTTCTTCAATTCCTTTCGTGACATCCTTTCCCTAAAATCCTTAAGATACATAATCATTAAACTTAGCCTAAACTTAGCCTAATTTCCCTAATCAAGCACTTAAATCATACAATTTAATTTGACTACAAAATACATTTTATTTGAATCATAATAACGCTCTAAATGTAAATTTAAATTCTCAAATGACCTTGGTTATTAATTTATTTTATTGTAGAAAATTGAAAATCATACATAATGTCTTCTAAATTTTATAAAGATTTCAGCATCACCTCCCCTAAAAGTGTCATGTTGAGAAATTCACCTAATAGACAACAGAATAGGGAGAAAGGCTAGAAGTACTCACATCTCCATAACAGTGCAATAATATCGAACTTGAATCAAAATATCAAACTTTCAACAAATCCACAAGTTTTCACTTTAAAACTTACTGTCATGTCAGCTCCATAACCCTTATATATAGTTTTGTACTTCAAACATTATTCGATCCTCAAGAACTACGCCAGTAGTATCTTTAGATACTTAGACTATAATGCAATTACTTTTAGTACACAGCTTATCACTCATATTCATAACCAAGAAAATATATTGTTATGCAAAACAATTCAATAAAAAAGAAATAGAAATCAAACAATATTTCAATACCTTATTGAGCGCCTTTCATCTTTTCACGAACTTCTCAACTTGAAATTGCCAACAAAAGGTCCAACGATTTCAGATAAGTAAATCCAACACTGTCCAAATTACCTGTATAGCCAAATGGAAGATAATAAGAACTATAAATGTATTTCAACGAGAATCAACATGTAAATATCAATGTCTGGTCACAACCTTCCTGTTCACTCGTTACTAACGTGTGATCGATACCTTAGTGAAATGAAAATAGTACTAGAAGTAACTTCTAATGCACTATATGAGGATATTTATCAAGACGTGTTATCTCAACCCATATGAGCAATTTTCGGTTTTCGGCAACTCCTTCCGAATCCCACAGGAAACATACCCAGCGAAGAGCCAACTATCGAAATCTTAACACTCACACGTTAACATTGATGAATGATTGCTTCATCAACAAATGTGATGCAAAAAATGAGTTAACTGCATTTTAATACGATAAATAATGATAAAGGGATTACTGTAGGATTTACTTACAACCAACCTACTTTAAGCAAAAAAATTAAGGTTCCCGAAGCGGGATCACCTTGAAATTAGCTCCCACAGCATCCCCATATACCGAGTTATAATAAGGGTCAAACTTCAAATGAAACAAAATAATGAAAACGAATTTAAAAAATGGGTGAAATTCCCAAAAAACAATTATTTATAACAACTTCAACCAACTTCCAACTAGCTAATTTGGGGTAACTTTTCAACTTTGAAAACATCAGTATTTTTCATATTGACTAAAACGGAACTTGTAGAGCGAACTTCATACTCTTCATAGACTTCAAGAACAATCAAATTGGAGGACAAATGGAGAAGGTATGAATTTACTAATATGACATGTTGATTTGGCGAACTTTATTTATTTTAAACTAATGAAACCTTTCCAAATCAATGCTCTTGTAGTTAAATCATCAAAACTCACTACAAAACACCAAGAAATACACACAAAACCATATTTAAAGTATTTCCATAGCCTGTGTTATCCATTTGGAAAAAAAGTAATAATCCACATTGTCCATAAACCCAATGTAAATCAATTTTAACTATGGCATCTTCAAAATAGTTTTAAGCAAAACTGCATTAATTCAATTAACCAAAACACTAACCTACGTAAGGGGGATTTACTCTTAATTGGTGCAAATAAATTCAATATACCAATTCACAACAATCCCTACCAATTCTATCAAAACCCTGCAAAAGAAATAGAAAATTGCCATAATACAAATTCAATTAAGGGAAAATTCCCTAAAATGAGAATTTACCAAATCTCAAGCTGAATACCTCATTTCCACCATATAGCTTGGCTCCAACTTACCATCTTGCTATGTTTTACAATTTTGCGAAAAGAAACCGGGTAAAAATTAGACGTCGAGTGATCACAGAGCGAAACATTGAGTTGAGAGGTGAAGGAATCAATCTTATTTGATTTGATTTATATATATTTATATAAATGCCTAACAACTTGTCGGCAGCTTAATTAATTTTTATTTATTAATTTTAAAAATCCCTATTTTGACGTGTCTTCACTTTTGGTGCTCATTTTTTATAAGATTTTTCATCTAATTGAGCTAGGCTTTTGACAAATGATCACGTGTCATGCGTGCCAAATATAACTCACAATCGAGTTACCAACCACAAGGATGTATTAGTTGTAAATACGAGGTCGAATCCATAGGACTTGAGTTTTACTCTAAGTTAACTAAAAATAGGGGTTTTTTGAAAGTTCAACAAAATATAATTATACTAGCACAAATAAAAAGTTCGCAAAAATAATACCAATGAGAAGAAATCACCTAAGTCTACTATTCCAAAAGCAAGAATCAAGATTTAATGGCATTTAATGGTCCTCAATTATCCCAAAAATTATTGATTCAATTTCTCCTAGATTAGCTATGGAAAATCAACATCCGCCAAAAATTCTTAATTCCCCTAATTTCGATAGTTAGGATGTCTGCCACTAACTATTTCCCTAATTAATGTATAACCTTAGACATCTTCCAACCGGGTTTAACACACTAACCGCATAAATTTGGATTTGTGGGAACATTAATCCTAAATAACTAGATTGCATATGCAACCTAGATTCAATTGTTGCACATTCAAGAACCGAAAGGGTTTGACGACAAACGGGTGTGTTTGTCACTTTATTGGTCCAATAGCACAATCGCGCCGGTTGGGTAAGAACGCGCCATGTGGCGCATATGGGACGGAGAAAGAATCGCGCTATTTCGGTCCGAATTTCTAGGAGTTTGTGCTGACGCGCATCCTGAGGCAAATCGATGGGCAGCTGTAGCGAGGAGAAGAATGCGGTGTGTGACGTGTACTACGTTTGCTGACGCGGTGACTATTGATTAGCTGAACCAGTTTAGTTTCTCTACGTGGCGCTTGCTGATTGGAGGACACAGTAATGAATGACGTGTTGTTGTGCTGCTCTATGACACGTGGCGCTGACGTGTCGTCACCTGATTGGTTGAACGCTGATGTGGTAGCTTCCTATTGGTTGAAATTGGTTGTGTCCTATTCTACCCACCGCATAACGCGTAAATCGAGTCAACTGTCCGGCATTTGATCACTTCATGTAAATACTCCGTTTTGAGTATTTTTCCGCCTTGAATTCAACCGCGCACTCCATTTCACCTAAAATGACCAAAAAAATATAATTAAATATATAATTTATAATTAAATATACTAAAATAAAGTACTAAATATATATAAATACCCCCAAACTTAAGACTTTGCGCGTCCCTAGCAAACGTGCAAATGACAAAACAAACTAAACCAGACTCCTAAAATAAATATGCACTGACTCAACTAATCCTATACCCAACCCATTTCATGGAGTTCCTTTGGTTTACATAGTCACCAAGTTACCAAGCAACTCATAAAATTTCAGAGTTATGATATGTCAAGACTTGAAAGACAAAGATCCGGTCAAGACAAAGGCCATCAACTACTCATAAGTTTTCTTGGTCTATACATTCAAGCACGAAAATTCAAATTCTCACTTAATATAGTGAAAGCACTCTAACGAAATCTTTTATTTAAGGAGTTTTATAACTTCCGCTTGTATTCATTATTTATTTATTTTCTTCTCACATTTTTTTCTTTAAACTTTTTTTAACAAATACGGTCCCTACTCTATTTCATGTGGACTAATTTTCTCACTTTTTCCCAAAAATGTTAACTTTGTCAAAAAAATATTAACTTTGTCCAAGACATAGCAAACTCATATAGACCAATTATCTTGCCATACTTAACTAAACCTGCACAAATTTGAAACCAATCTCAACCTCGACCATCACAAATCAAAACAAGACTCGAAGACAAAGTCTTACACTCATTTATTTTTCATTTGACAATGCCATTAATCTCGATTTGCACATAAATTGAGGCAAAATCCCCACTTGATATTTAACACTTGATTTGCGAGTTTTCAATCAACTAATTTTTTATTTTCACTTGTGCCTTTAATACACGCACTTGCAACCACGATTATGAAAAATTGAGGACACAACTCGATTCACTCCTTTGTCGTGATAAAATACCACATAATACACACACTGGGCATTCACCAATGAAAAATGACTTTAACCTAGTAATCTTGTAGTTAAGTCTTAATACTAATTTATTAAGTTCAAGGATCTCATAAATTTTCGACATTGAAAAATAAATAAATACATAAGAAAAGACAAAAAGAGGTAAAATAAACAAAAACACCTAAGACAATAGAACAACAAGAAAAAGAAATGACGACAAATGTCATTCCCACTGGGAAATGGATGGCCAAACAATTGAAATACACTCATTTTCCTGAAAGGCTATACTTATGCTATTTAGCCAAAGTTGAAGCCTATGAAAATCTTAAAAAAATTCAAAATTTAGTAACCAAGACAAAGTAAATAATATAATGAGTTAAATGAAGATAGGCATTCTAATTCTACCGTTCCTTAATGATTGGCAAATGCTAGGGAGGAAGAACTTAAAGAAGACATATCTGAACCATTTAAGAAATTAAGAATTATTGAAACTTGAATGGAATCAACTCATAATGAAGTTAATAAAAAATTATTTGCGTTTAAAAAAAGAATGCTTGAGAAATGTTCTGACCCAAAAACATTTGTCATACCTATCATAATAGGCAATTCATCTATTGAATTTGCTATGTGTGATATTAGAGCATCAATTAATGTCATGTCACTAAAACTATATGAATCATTGAAAATCAAATCATTAACTAATAAGTCTATTAATCTTACTTTAGCAAATATTACCATTATTAAACCGAATGGACTATTAGAAGGCATCCTAGTACAAGTACACAATTTGATATTTCTAGCTGATTTTTATATAATGGAAATGGGAGATACAAAATCATCTAATCCTTTGGCTATACTATTAGGTAGACTTTTTCTAAATGCGGGTAGAACTAAGTTAGACGTTTCTTAAAGAATAATGTCTGTGGAGTTTGAAGTTAAGATTGTTAAATTCAAAATTAATAATGAAATAACTATGACTCTTATGAAGAGTATGATGAATTATTTGACAACAAAATAAATGCAAATGAGTTTTTAGACTTAAACTATTATGATAATTATAATGCTAAAATTAGTGCAATTTATGCTATAACAATGGAAACTGATAAAGGGGTTTCACAAAAAGAACAAGTTGAAGACACTTCTAAAGAAAAGAAAGTAACTCAATAATGAAGGGTTAAGCAAATGTAGAATGGTAAAAGCATTGAAAAGACGAAAGTTTCTAGATATAAATACAATAAGAAAAAGAAAAAGTTAGATTTGAGTCCTATAAAGCTTAATTATCCGGGAGGTATATACTTGTACATTGAAATCAAATGGGCTTGGTACTCCAAAGATTAGTGTGATACGAACTTTAATGCAAATATCATGCCCATACATTTTTTTCTACATACTTAATTTTAGTTGAATTCAATTGCTTCTGAACAATTCTCCATACCAGATGGAACTTCAATTCAACCAATAAGAGTGGTCATGGACGTGCCAGTTAAAGTAGACAACAACACCGTACCCTCAAACTTTTAGATAATGCTACACTTTATTAATGAAGAACCTCCTTTAATATTAGGACGACCTTTCTTAGCCACTACTCGAGCTATTATAGATATTCTAAAAAAAATTATTACTCTAATAATTAATGGCGAAGTGCTCACTTTTTTGGAATGGCACTAGACTGGAAAATCCTAAATTCAAGTTTACAGACCCAACCTAATTCTAGAAGGGTTAAGTTAGGGCGATGAAAATAAATAAAAGCGTTCTATGTGAGACAACCTACATTCTATGTTTATTCTATGTTTATTTAACTTAATTAGGAATTTAGTTTAGTTTAATTTAGTATGTTTTTATTCTCTCACTTTTTGACTCTTATACCGAAAATATTTTTGTAATTTAATCACCGAGGTAATTTCAATTAAGGGAGGGGGATGGGTGATCAAGTTGTCTTTGTTGAAAAGTATTTAGTTAGTTACATGTCCCACTCAAACTTTTGATTTTTTTAGTCAATTCTACTTTAATATGAATTTTTATGAAAGCTGTATAAGTTAATTAAAAGATAAATTGCAAAAACAAAAAAAAAAAAAAAAAAAGCCTAGCAATTCCCAACGATTTGGATTAACACTACAAATCGCTGGAAAAATTGGTAGCAGTACATAGGAAAACTTAGTGTAAGTTTATAGTCTTGCGATTCTCAACAATTCCATACTATGGGAGAATCATTTCTTAAATCATTAAAAACAACAAATTCGATTCCACTGATTCATATATCGATTCCTGGTGATTCCACTTACACAAAAGTTGTTTGGCACGATTTTTGGTATTTAAAACCAATACCTCAAATCGCCATACACTTAACCATTCATAGTAGCAAACAAATGATTCATTATTTATGCAGTTTCTTATAAGTGTTTTGATAAGTAAATAAATTCCAAAGTCATGTTTTATGGCTCTATATGTTTACTTTGGAGATTTAAGGGTATTTGAGTGTTTGTGCATAAATTATACATATTTAGGAAAAAGGTAAAGATCATTCAAAGGACAATAGATATGACACCCCAAAATGAACTGATGGAGCCATGGAGAAGCCACGACACCATGCAAGGCATAAGGGTAGATGAACGGATTTCATCATAAATGAATAGACGAAGCTAGGTTTTACAATAGACGACACCACCTATGACGCAAAGAACAAATATAGAAATTCCAGATTCCAGATCGACTAGCTATTCAAGGCATACTATATTATGCCATGTATGACTTGGCACCATTTTCAAATAATGGCGGCACCATTGATTGCACTAGACTCATATAATTGAATTTTTGCAAGTTCTCAAATGTTCATATTTCCAAGGCTTTCCTATTCTTTTACCCAAGCTCACCTATATAAAGCAGAAAACTTTATGGAAAAACAATGGGTTGTAACTCAAAGTGGTTTTGGAATACATAAAGATATAGCAACCATGTTCGGCTAGGTTCATTAATACCTAGGTTGGGGATGAAGATCTCTTCCGAGTAGTAGATTTATTTTCATGCACCGTTAAGGTTTTCTTTAATAATAGTGTTTTGTTTTGTTTTGTTTTTTGTGTTATGGTTTTTAACGATGTCTTAATGGTAGTTTAGAGTTTTTAATTTAATTACAAATCTCTAAGCTTAAATCCACTGACTTGGTATCAGTCAGGTTAAGTCCGTGATACCAACCGAGTTAAGAAGTGGCAATCACCTAGAACAAAAAACCTGACACGCTTCTTGTACCTGGTGAATAAAATAGAGAACTAGATTAAATCTTGAGAGAGGTTGCCCAAGGTTATCCAGGGGTAGGTGTTTCCACAGGGCTTTTAATGTTACTCATTTGCTAAATCTAGAGAGTTGTTGCCCAAGGTTATATGGTGAAGTAAAAGAAGTATTTAGAGAGTGGTTGCCTTATCTATCGAGAATAAGGGAACTAGGGTGTTGGTGACCCCAATACCTATAGCCTATCTAGGGAAACTGTTTTAAAACCTATCTTTCAAAACCAAAGATGTAAGAAATGGAAATAACATTGGGCTAGATTTTGGATTCCTAGACTTAAGTATGGTTTACTATTTCTAAGTTTCAATTATTTAATTTTTCATTTATTATTTTTTCATTCATAAAACTCTTTTAAAAACCCCCTTGTTTTACTTTTCTATTTTGCAAACTCTGTTCGATTGAATCATGTGGACTCGACACCGTGCTTACCACTATTGCATTATTGTTGGATTGGTAACCTATACACGGGTTATATTCGACAAGCACGATACGTAATACCAAACCATTGCATCCTATCACAAAAATATCCATTTCTTTCCTAGATTCAATCATTATAAGCTCAATCTCATAGTATTTAAGTGATTCCTACCTCAACCTAGCCTCATTCAAACTAAAAATATCAACTTTCGGGGTGTTGAGACAAACAATGGTTTTAAGAAATTTTGACTTAAAGCTTGGATGTATGGTCTATACGAGTTCTAGAGCTTCAATCATGAGAGATTCACTCTCAGGAAGGTAATTACATCAACCATAACTCTCGACTTTAACAATTTTTTATACGATGGATTTTTGCAAAATTTTCAATATTTCTCGAAATTGTTTTGTTGGCATTCAAGCAATTATCTTGCACAAATGCTTTTATTAATTCCAATAGGCTAGGAATGATAATTACATTGATCGTTGAATTACAAATTAAACAATTTTGGGATTTTTGTTGTATTTAAAAATATTTGCAAATCATTTACAAAGCGAATTTAAAATGAAATTGGAGGTTTGGTCGTGGTTTTGTGTTACTTTAAGTTGCTATATTTTCAAAAAGACTTACGATTTGTCACCCACTTGATTTACTATTTTTAAAAACCGAATTTCAAATTTATATTTTAGTTATCACTTTGATGCCAATTCTATTTTACATTTAGGATGAATTTCAAACTAGCTTTCCACATAGATTTCTCCTTTTTAAAATAAAGTCTTGAATTTAAGTGAATTATTTCTTACTCATTTACAAGTTTCTTTCATTTTTGGACTTATGAGTTTTGAAAGTTCAAATAATGGCCTGAGGTAGGGGTAGAAGCTCTTGAGAAGTGAAAGGAAAGACACAACTTGTAGAGAAACCTAGAAAAAAATCCAAAGCTCCATTCAAACCAATTAGGCCACTGAGGATTTTAGTGAATAAACCCTTAACTAAGCACCTAAAGAACCTTCTCCAACCTTAAGTTTTACCAATACTTCATAAGGAGAGGGAGAAATTGAGGAGACATCCACTATTTCTTTGTATGCCCATAACCTCATCAATGCCAAAGCTATTGCTAGAATGAATAACGACATTGGTAAGAATAGAAAAATTATATCGGAGAGAGATTTCAATACGAAAAATATAGTTAAGTATTGGCCTAGGAACTTGAACATAATAAGGGAAAGGAACTTGGGGTTGTTAACTAGGGATTATTATGTAGATAATGACGTTGGGCTCTCGATTGAAATATGGTGTTAAATTTTAGTAAAAGAGTTTTATGCAGACAGGCAAGGAGAAGAAAAAAATAGTAGCTATATTATGGGAAAGACTAGTAGACCACTCAGTTTAAAGAATAAACTATTATTATGGTTTGCTGAAATTTCAATCGAGACAAAATAATGAGTTCCCTAAACTAGAATATATGTATAGACACAGATATCCCCACGAGACTATGAGGAAAGATTTAAAAGCTATTCCTAGTTATAGTTTCCTTTTTGATTCGGACGGGCACCCAAAACACACCCAAGCCAAATATTTTGAAAAAATAACTAAAGCTTGGAGCTTTTTCCTTAACGCGAGCTACAACTTAGTTTAAAACACTACGACATAGTTAACTATAAGGCGACTTTTCTATACAACATAGTCCAAGGGATTGGCTATATCGATGTTGGAAAGATAATTTATGAATAAATTAGGAATGCAATGACCACTATTAAAAAAAAGGACTGTCATTTCCCTTAATGATTACTGAGTTTTACAAGTAAGACTGAGTTCCTATGGGAGAACTAGAGTTATATGCTTTCCCAAACTATACCATTAACAATAAAGCCACACGAAGGAGGAACGAGAGAGAAAACCACACGAAGGAGTTGTAATGCTCTATTTGAGTTAATCTAGATTGCGTATACACTAGAAGAGTTTAGGGGGGTTGATTACTTTATATTATACATTGTAATGGGTAGAAGATCAAAATAATTGTGCAAGATAAATATGATAGATTTCTAATAATCTTGTTATGCGAAGATTATTGATCAAGTTTATATATATATTGAAAAGCGTGTATGCCATAATTGAGGAGAAAAATAGAGAAATAGCTGGTAATTTTTACTTAATTTGAAAGAGTACTTCCTTGACTATGGTGAAAGCGAGAAAAGGTAACAAAGGTTTTTAAATGAGAAAATGGAGATACCCACATATTCCAAAGGAAATGGACCGGGGAATCAAGTGGTGGAAAAAAAAGAAGAATAATTCCTATATAAAAAGAATAATGGATTCCAAAGAAAATGGAGCAGAAAACCTTAAGAATACAATATAAAGAAGAAAATAAATATGTATATAATTAAAAAAGAAAGAAATAGAGTATAAAAAAATAAAGGAAGTTATGAAAACTCTTCATAAAAAAGATTTAGCTCGAGTTCTGATAACTAAGTGAAGTATATCTTTTTATTCTAACAAGTGAATATAAAATGATGATTATTAGTGAATAAAAGTTCTTATCAACTTTTATTGTGGTTATATTTAAAAATTGTTAAAAATAAGATCAATTAAGTGATTTTAGTATCTTGAGATTCTATATTAGTTACGTTTTGATGCTTGCCAATGGAGAATGAGAAAACCTATATAGTGGTGATTAGTTTAACTTTGAATTCTGAGGTATATTGCACAATTAGGAGGTTGAACTGTAAGATAAAGAGACCGTTCTTTAATTCTTTCTATTATATCATGATTTGTATTTTTATGAGCATAATATGCTTTTATTCTAAGATCATTTGTGTTTAAGGATAAGATTATGTATTTATGAAATCAAAATGAGGGAAGAAATGAGAATATGATTGAGAATATTCCTTTGCCTGAGACGAGAAAGTGCCAAGTTTGAGGATATTTGACAAGTCAATAATTAAATATGTTTAATGATTTATTTTAAGACAATTTTATATGTAAACGAATTTATTACACTAGATTTTCTCTTGTTTTTGTTATTTTAGGTAATAAATTGAGAGCATAACGAAATGAACGAAAAAGAGAAGATTATGAAGGAATTAATCAAGTGGAAAATTATGCAAAGGATAATTATCAAGGAATCGATGAAGAACTGGATTTTAATATGAGCAATTTTCGACAATTCCTAGGGACAGAGAATCGCCAACCAAATCGATGAAAATAGGGACTTCAGTATTACTAATTTACTCAATGATTCCATTCACACATGAATCGTCGTGGAATCTATGAGGAAGATTTTATTAATTTAAGATAAATACAAGTTGTTTGAGTTGGTTTTGGATGTTTACTACCTAGAATACTATAAATACAACCCTAAGGGTACAAAATTTGTTGTCTTTGAGTACTTCGATCAATATTCCATTGCTTTAAGAGTCATTCTTTATTGTTTTAGTTATTGCTTCATTGTTATTTACTTTAGGAGAAGATTTGAAGATTTTAATTATTTACTACTCAAGTATTTATCGACATCTTTTATTTATATTATTGCAATATTATTTATGATTATGAGTGATTACTTAGTTAACTAAACAAAGTCTGAACGTGAACTAGATCCATTTTGCTATGTAGTTATGATGACAAGATTATATGATTAATACTTTAAATCAATTGTATTATTTGATTCACTAATTTAATAGATTATTATAAATTGATTTTAATCATAATATTTGTATTGCATGCATAGTCTCGAATGTGTAATGTGATATTTGGAGTGATTTTCTATTTAAAGTAGTAACTTGGAGTTAAATTTGATACCTTAATTTAATGTTGAACTGATTTTCTAAAGGTGTTAAATTTAGTAGTTCAAGGTTTTCATAAAGTGCAATGCGATTTTATTTCATGAAGTTATTCTTTTTGTATTCAATGATGTTAGCTCAATAAAATTAGAATGTAGCTTTTCCACTGATAAAAGAACAAATGATTGGCTAAATGCTATTTACTTACTTATGATAAGAGTTTAATGATATATGACACTGTCTGAAGTATGCCCATGACTATATATTGATCAAAGATACATGTTTGGAATGCAAACGGGTATATGTTTCATGGTTTTGGAAGTTTATTTAGATATTTATTTATTATTGAATTGAATCTATTTGATTGATTGTGAATTTGGATCATGTTAGTTAAGATAATAAAGTTAGTTTTTTATTATTGTTATTATTATTATTATTATTATTATTATTATTATTATATTATTATTATTATTATTATTATTATTATTATTATTATTATTATTATTATAGTTTATTATTAGTTAGTTTAATTGTTGTTTTAAAAAAATTATTAAAGTTCGATAAATCCTTATGGAGATGATTCTCACTTCTTACTAGTACAAAATATTTAAAGTACAATATAAACGGGAAATTTATCATACATGCCCGACACGTGTCAAGTTTCCAAGGTCGTAGTCGAAATCCCTTAAACCCTAGTTCAGCTCTATTGCCCTAAATTCGAACTTATTTATGGGTCGAGCGAAACTAGAATGAGGTAGGAATCACTTTAATCACTTAAATCTAAGTGAGAAATAGATTGTTTGGTTAGAAGGGTGCAACAATTTGTTTGTTTGAGGTGGGTTTGTGTTTGGAGATTTTCCATTTTATTTTAAAAACTCCGAATCGCGCTTAGAGATTCGTGCTTTAAGTGTGATCGTTGGGGAATCGGTATGTGAATCGAAAGGATTTACGTTCTGGGCCTCACTGATCTGACCAGCGATTTATGTCATAAGGCAGATCGCTAATGATTCGCCAAGCTTAAATCTTCGGTTAAATTTTTGCTTATTGTCACTGATTTGACTAGCGATTCCTAATGTTATTCCATATCGCTGAGGAATCGCTAGGCTTATTTTTACTGTTTCTTTTTCAAATTGTGTCACAATTGACTTATGTATCATTTAAATAAATATAAAGGTATAATTTACTAGAAATACGAAAGTTTGATTAGGATATGTAACTAAGTAATAATTTTTCTTATTCAATAAATAAATAAATAAATAAACAAGCAAGTGAATAATACAAACTTGTTTAAAATTACCCTAGAATGTAAATTACCAAGTTTGAAATTAACTCGGAATCTAAATTCCAAAAATATTTCCGATTTAAGAGTCAAAAAGTAAAAGAATAAAAACATACTATATTAATACAAAACTCCTACTAGAATGAAGACATAATATAAATGAGGAATATGGATTGTCTCTCATAGAGCGCTTTTGTTTAATGTCGTTGGCTCGATTGAGCATTTATAAAATTATATTGGATCTATAAACTTGAATTTAGGATTATCCACTCTAGTGCCATTCCAAAAAGTGATTGCTCGATTGTTAATCGTGAAGGTGATTATTTTATTTAGAAAATTCATTACAGCTTAAGTAGTAGCTAAGAAAGGTCGTCTAAAAATTAAATGAAGATTTTCATTAGTGCAGTGTGGCATGAACAAAAAGTTTGTGGGTACGATGTACTTGTCCACTTTAAATTGTACATTTGCAACCACCCCTATTGGTTGAATTGAAGTAATATGCAACATAGAAACTCATTCATAAGAAAGTGCATCCAACCCCAATTGAGTATGTAAAAAAGAAACGTATAAAATGAGACTTGCATTAGAAACCGTATCACATTGAGCTCTAAGGTACGAAGCCCATATGATTTTTATGAGCAAGCGTATACTTCTATGATCATTAAACTTCACAAGGCTTAAATCTGGCTTTTTCTTTTTCTTATTCTTTTTGGATTTAAAGCTCTCAGCTTGTTACTACTCTTCTCATTCTCCGATTGCTCAACTCTCCATTTTTGAGTTACTTTCTTTTCATTTAAAGTATCTTCAACTTGTTTTTCCTTTGAAAATAATTCTTCCATTTCCATTCTTGCTGCATTTATTGCATAAATTTAGGCTTTTAGATTATTATAATAGTATAATTCTAAAAAATCATTAATTTAAACTTCTTCAACAAGTAATTCATTATATTCATCATATTTATGTTCGTTGTTTATTTAGAACGAAATAATTTTGATTTTGAGCTCCATAGACAATGTTCCTTCAGAAATCCATAACTTAGTTTTAGTTTTTTTAAGAAAAGGTATACCTAATAGTATAGGTAGAGGATTAGGTGATATTGAATCTCCCACTTCCATGATATAAAAGTTGACTTAAAATACTAAGTCATTTACTTCTACTAAAATATTTTCTAATAATTCAAACGGTTTAATAATTGTATTGTCCACTAAAGTAAGATTAATAGGAGTATTAATCAAGGATCCAATTTTCAACGTTTCATAAAGCACAAGTGACATTACATTAATTGATGCATCAGGATCACACACAAAAAATTCAATAGAAGAAGTTCCTATTGTGATAGGTAAGACAAAAATTCCTAGGTTAGAACATTTCTTAGGCATTTTCTTTGTCATTAAGGATGAAACCTTTATTCTTAATTTTTCATTGGATTATTCTAAAAAATTTTCTTTAGGCTCAGTGAATTTTTTAGTTTCTTTAGCATAATTTGATAATTGCATAATTGATTTCATTAAAGGGTTATCAATTTCTATTTTCTTAAATGCTTCAGATTTCTTTGTTAATTTCTTCATTCCTAGCATCCGCTAATCATTAAGGAGTGGGGAGATACAATATGTATCTTCGTACAATTCATAGATATTATCATCTTTTTATATTGGCTAACTAATTTAGAAGTTTATAAAGATTTTTCGTAAGCTTTAACTTTGGTTAAATACCATGGGTATATGCTTTCTAGAAAATATATACATTTTAATTGTTTAGCCATCCATTCCAAAGTTGGAATGACATTCGCCATAATCTTATTTTCTTCTTCTTCTTCTTCTTTTATTTTTGTAACTTTTTTTTTTTACATCTTTTAGATATATTTTCTGGCATTTGTGTATTTTTTCATTATCACAAAATAAAGTGTTAAGTTAGGCTTGATTAGTAGTTTAAGTAGGTCCTTTAGTTTGATTACCTAACTTATTAATTTGTAGATTCATCTGATTTAAGTTACTTCTCAATTCATTAATAGGCATATCAATTTTAATTTGAGTTTGAGAAATTTGCATAATTTTTTGATGATTTTGAGTCATAAAATTATGCAAGTTTTGCTCTAAATTTGTTTGCGGAGGTTAAACCATTTGTTGACTATGTTGAATTGGCGTAGGTTATATTTGTGTTCTTTGTCTACGAGTGGTACAATTTTGATTTTGTAGACCATAGCTAAAGTTTGATGTTGGTTTCCTAGTGCAGTAACTATTGTTATTATATATACTTCTAGGAAGACCATAAAATTGGTTCATAACCGCGTTAACTTCTTCACTATTATCTTCTCGCAATGTACGACATGCATTCGTAGGATGTGTAACTTTATTATAAAATCAACATGGTTTCAATTTGATTGATTTATCTTTGTATTGTAACTTGACCATAGTTTATAATTCATTAAATTTTTCATCAAATGTATTACTTCTTTTATTATTAACTTCATAAAGTTTCTTTCTTGATTTTTCAGTCTTTTCTCTGTATTTCTTATATTGTTTAGCCATCTTATTAACAACTTCTTTTACTGAGGTTTATGTGATATCGAAAAATGATCCTCCACATATGGTATCTAATAGTCGTTTTTCAAATTGATGAGATGCTTTGTAAAAGTACTCAAACAAAGCTGTTTATATATGTCTATGTTGTGTACAAGACGAAATAAATCTTTGAAATGTATCCCGAAATTCATTGAGACTTTCATCATCTTTCGTTTTACGATTGTGATTTGTCTTCTATAAGTGCTAATATTTCTTGCAGGTATATATTGATCTAGAAAAGCTTCTAATATTTGAGACCATGTGGTTATTGAATCTTAAGGAAGATAAAACAATCAATATTGTGCTTGATCCTTTAATACTAAAGTAAAGGATTTAAGTTTGAGTTGTTCTAACATACCTTCATTACATTTCATCCCATTGACTTTATTTTGGTATTCCCTTATCAGTCTTCATTATCTTTACTATAAAAGTTAGGTACAACGCTAATGAACCTAAATCTTAGTTTAAATTTAGGAAATCCTTAATGATAGCTAAAGGACAATGGTTCATAAGCTGTGATATTTTGATTGGCTTGCCTAAAAGTAATTTCTTTATTGTCATTATTATTATTATTAAAATTATTAAGGTTATTTATCGCGTCCGTTGTGGTAGCTTAGTGTTCCCTAAGTTGTTGTCTAAAATTACTATTAAAAGTCATATCTTCGTCATGATAAAACGGATGTAAGTATCCTATGAAATTAGAATGACGAAATAGGTAGACCATATTATGACAAAAACTTAGAAGTTATATAAATATCCTATATGGCGCCAAAAATGGACACATGTCAAACGTTTGTTGTAAGTTTCTTATACATCCTTATTATTTGTAGTAGTTATAAGTTGAATTGTCTCCACAAGGATTTAACAAACTTCTTCAAGAAAAAAGTTCAAAGGTTTTTATTTATTTATTTTACATAAATTTAATTAATTTAGTTCATACAAGAATTTAAAATCTATTAATAAAACTATAAAACCATAATAATCAATTAAACTAATTAAACTAATTAAACTAACTTAATTAGCACAATTCAAATAAATTGAAATCAATTCAATTCAATAGAAAATAAATATCTTAACAAACATCCATAACAATATTACATTAATCCATTTTGCATCCAAACATATTACTTAAATCACACTTTAATTTGTTTATAAACTATTCTAGATCGTTAAACCTGATCATAAGTAAGTTGATAGCCTTTATCAAGCCATTAGTTCTCCTTGTAACAATGGAAAAACTACATTCTAATTTTATTGAATTAATCCTTTGAAAGCTCAAAGAAACTAACTTAGGGCAATAAAATCGTATTAAGGTCCATTAAAACTTTGAACTACGAAACCTAATACCTTCGGAAAGCTACTCCAATATTAATCTTAGATCCAATCTACATTGGACATCTAAACAGTAAAAGTCATTTTAAACCATCTTATTTACTACTTTAAACTAGATATATACTGAATCCAAATAACAAAATACACATTCTAAACTATGTATGCAATACAAAGCTTCATGATTATAATCTACAAATAATAATTTATTAAATCAGAGAATTGAAGAATACAATTGATTTAAAGAATTAAGTACAAATCATCTCATTATGACTACACCACAAAATAGATCAAAAATTCATGTACGAACTTTGTTTAGATTAACAAACTATTCACTCATATTCATTAAAAAAAATCACAATAACGTAAATGAAATACAAATAAATACCACGAATAAATACTTTGAATCTTCAAATTGTCTTAAAAAGTAATAAATAATAAATCTAAAAACTAAATAAATATAAATGCAACAAACTATGGCTCCAAGAGTAATGAAATATTGATTTAAGTACTCAAGAGTTAATGATTTCGTAGCTCTAGGGTCATATTTATAGTATTTTAGGTAGTAAATATACGAAACTAACTTAAAGTTTTCGTAGTTATATTTTTTTTTCAAAATCGTATCCAGCGATTTGTTATTGATCCAACTTAATACTCAAATAATTGGCCAAATCCTTGGAAAAATGCTTATGTGCTCCATTACTTTGTTTGGTGATTTATATGTAAATCCTATATCACTGCTAAATTGCTAGCAGTGAATTATGGTTGATTCTTGATTCGCTACGCATTTCTTCTACTCGGTTAAATCTTTCATTTTATTTTATTTTTCATTCATTTCTTCACATATTGCAATTACAACTAGAAATCACAAAAACAAGAGAAAACCCTGTGTAATATAGCTTTTTACTTCAAAAATTACCCTAAAATATACTATAAAACATAGTCTTATTACTGACTTATCAATGATAAGAGGTTACCTTAATCGTTCATTATCCATTTAGAGTGGGCAGCTCAACCAAGCTTAAATAGACTAACAAAATCACATGTTGGCCAATATGTGCATTTTATGGTTGTATTCTCGAGTGACATAAGAGTAAGACTTTGTTTTGAAGCTCAAATTACAAATTACAAATACTATTGCATATGCCTATTTAACTTACATTCTGTAATTTACTGAAAATATCATTTCCAATGCCTGAATAGATATGTTTTAGACTCATATTGCTATTCATTGATTCAATAGTGTTACTTGGTAATTGATATTGTCAAGACCCATTTCATTAAGTCAAGACTTAGCCAAACTTCCCTAATTAGGTACCTGAACCATACATTCAACTTTATACCTTAAAAAACATTTGATTTCAATCCTTATCAATGCCCCAATTTTTAATTTAGATTCTCAAGACCTCGGTTCTAAATTTATTTTATGGATCAAATTATGAAATCATTCAGATTATCATCTGTATTTTATAAAAACTTTAGTAACACTCCCCCTTAAAGTGGCATGTTTGAAAACTTACTCAATAGAAACAAAATTAGGGTGGGGCATAAAAGGTCTCACGACTCCCCCAACTTTATAGTAAGTCATCAAATTAAGTTTCAATACTATAAAGAAGTGACTTCCACGAGTTATGAAATTTCAAGCCTTCAACAAGTTTAAATTGCTCGACAAATCATATAATCATCAAAATCAATCACAAAGTAGCTTGAACTCTTTAAATCCATCTTAAAACATCTTTTAATCATTTCTTATTACCAGTTTCATGACCTACTCTCACCCCAAAGCCCAAAAACACATATGAAATGGTTTATAGAAAGAAATTTAAAACTTTAAAAGCACCACCAAGATCTTCAAGTTTTCATATTCATCTTTGTCTTAGCAGAGGACTTGACATCATTAAAAACAACTCGAAGATGTCAGTTAAGTAAACTCCTATACTGCTCTGTACTCTTACAAATGTTTGTTTGAATACATAGAGACATGTAATTGCATTTTCAAATAACAATAAATTTATATAACAATGTGAAACCATTTCATTATTATTTAAGGTTCAAAAACAAGTAGGCCGACCTGAGAATGAATCTAAAACAATAATAAAATTCTTAACCATTTTACTTAGAATCAACATTGCCCATTTACAGGTCTACTCGCATCTAGTATTTTTCACATAGACGGGATACATGGTCTCGATTAGATTTACTCACATCTATTCTTTTTCACCTAGGCAAGATACCTCATCGAGATCGAATATGCCAATCTGACCCGTATTCCATGAATGCATGACTAGGAATAATGCAAAATGCAATGCAAACTAAACATAAATGCATGCAGAAACACAAATTCAATAAATAGTAAAGATTAAAGTTTAATTACTGTCCAACCAACTCAAAGTTGGTTGTGAATCCTCACACAACATTCCCCACATTTCATAAACTTCAACAAGTTCTATTAAATCACAAATTCACATTTGTTTTGGAGTTACAACTCTATTTGAACACTTCATACAATTTTTCAAGTTACAGTGGAATTAAGATCCATTTAAACATTATAACAGAGTTAAAATAAGTTTTAAATAAGTTTTAAACTTTGGCAACTCCTTTACAAATTTCCAAATGACCTTTACATCTATTTATATGTTTTTTAACCTCAAAATAGCTCCTAAATTTTTTTTATTTCAAATAGGGTTTTAAACATTCATTTAGCTTCAAAATACCAACAATTTGGTTATGCATTTCAAATTTGAGTCTTAAACTCAATTAACCAATTTAGGCTTTGCCTATCACAAATCTCAATTAGAAGCTCTCGATGAGTCCCAATTTGACTTGTTTCAATCTATGATATCATTCACTAATTCGATGCAATCTCTAGCCTTATCAAAATCATTATCAAGTCCATAACCAATTTAAATGGAAAGCTCATATGACTTACTTCAACACTATACCAAAACAAAATCAATCCATAGGAACTAATGAAAAGTCCCACAATCTTAATTTTTAATTTATTGAATAAAAAACTACAACTACTATCCTTTAACAATGATCGATATAAACAACATAACACAATAAATATGGCAACAACATCTACAATCTCTGTTTCAACATTTCAAATCGAGTTATTTTTTCAAGTTTCCTCCCCCAAGTGTTATGTCGTCGGTTAAGCCAAGGCTCGAATGAGCCCACCACTCGGTATACTTCCTTGAAACGATTAAGGGGTGACCATAAAAAACTTAGGGATTGGCTTGGGTTATTACCCAAGCCTTCCTTGGGTTTGGCAGGGTTATATGGTACACTACAGTGCATGCCCTCCCTGCTTCTCGCCCTTCAAGGTATGATTTATGGGAAGCCTTGCCATGTCTTCCAAGGAAAGGATGTCCTCTAATATAACGACACTAACCAATGTTATTCCCCCTCATTTTTTTCATTATTTTAGTTAACTCTTTGGTGCCTGTGCCGCAACTATAACAACTCGAATTATAGTAATATTGTAACTAACTTTCATTGAGTTCTCAGGGATAGGTGTATGCAATCACTACATACTTAGCTACAATTACTTTATTGCTAAGTGAATACTTTTAGTTGATTTTATAACTAAACTAAATTAATCTATACTAATGAATCAATGCAAATTTCTTAAATTCTTATATTAGGAAAATCTTTGTTCACAACTTCACCTGGGTAATGAAATACTATGCTTTTCAACCCACTTTATCATCTTCATTATGTGTGTGCAATGCCTAATCGAAATAGACATATTTCCTTAAAATCCACTTTAAACCAATGTCACGATGGAAAACAATCCAATGTACAAACTAAAACTCCACCTATCGTTGTGAATAACATAAGCTCCAAACTGTTTTAATGTTCAAAATTTTTAGATTCATAAACAATCAATTTTATTATTCGTGCCTCCCTAATCAACAACTATCGCTCGTTGTTGTGTATTTTACAATTGTACTATCCATATCCAACTTAAAAGCTTCAATGACCATGATAACTTCAAAAAACTAATATCAACAAATACGTGATCAAGATTTTTATAGCATTACACTAAGAATCAATACAAATTCTAACCATTGTACTTTTTATATTACTATTATATTCATGATTATAACGCATCATTCATAAAATAGGATCCATTAATTCGTAAGAACTTTATTGAAAAAAACATGCGCATAGTGGTATGAATTAAAATAAGATATACAATGAAATAGCTTCAATTATATTAATAAATGCAATGCCCGAATCACCACACATGAGTCTTCAATTTCTTCTCTCCACAAACTATCTTAATACTCAAAAAGACGTAAACCTATGTTAAACTATTGCTAATGGTGGCTAATCTTACGTATGCTATTTGTTTAGGATGTTTTCCTATCTATTTATACTCTTTAATCACATTTCCAAACAATTAGAAACTCTACTGGACAATTTAACATGAACTAGAACTCTGCTTTCTATTTTTTCCTTTTCTAGGTATCGTGTGTGCATCCCACGATGCCACAACTGCACCAATCAATATATGGTCATTTCCTTTCTTTAGTGGTCTCAGCATTGTCCCTTAGATTCCTTAGTGTCGTCCCTTAACCTGTACATCGCCGCCACTACGACAAGCCTCTTAATCATTTTTCTGCACTTCTTTGCTCTCTCACGTCGGGCATTGATGTCCCACGCTATGCCTTGAAGCCTCACAAAGCCAACTTATGTAACCATAGCGCCAAACCTCCTTATTGGAGTTTTAGTCCCATTTCTATTTGAATTAACTCATTTCCTTCCTTTACCTTTGTTTACCTGAAAATGCATAAACACCATCAATAATAGCTTATTTAGAGATATTTATATTAAATAAACTACTAAACTTACCTTTTATATAATCTAAAAATCACTTATCAAATATCCACGAACTTAGGATTTTCCACGCCCCGAGCAAAAGTGTATTTTACTAAGTCTCCTAACAACTTCTATAACCTAGTTCACATTCATTTTATGTTGTTCATGGTGTATCCTTATTTCATTCTTCATACGACTTCCCATAGTGTAGTTTAGTGTTAATGCCCCAAAACATAATCCAAACTTTTTCCTCAAGGTTTAAAAATAAGCCTTAAAGCATGAAAGCACTAAAATAGAAAAATAAATATAATAACACAAGATTTATAAGCATAAACTAAAATAAACATAGAATTGAAACAACTAAATGGTTAATGAAATATACCTAAATTGAGAATTAAATGGTATCAATGTATCTCTCAATTCCCTTAGTCTAAAGTAATCCTAAGACATTGACATCATGAGTACACATCGTCATTGTCATCTGCCTCATCAACTCTGCCATAGGATGGTGTCGATTGACACTCTAATCTCATGCTCTTCACCATATCTAGATCAAATCCATAAGTTTATACTGCTGAAAAGCCAAATGACCTATCGGTATGTCTCATCTATCTGCTCGTCTCATATCTACCGACGTCCCTTTGTTGATCGACAAACAACATAAAGTTTTGACGTCCATTCCATCTGTCTTTCTCATATCTCTTTAAGGCGTCACAATAATAAGCCATGTCTTTTTGGAACTATCTCCTCATCTTAGCAATCTACGGCCTCTGATGTCAAGTTGTGAAGTCCTTTAGTGGTGGTATTGGTGGATGCAGTTGAGGAGGTGGTAGAAAAACCTCAAGAAAATCTAAGTCCCACTCTACAATAAGTGGGTCTACAAACTTGTATCCCTTCGTGAATCCCCATTGTTGCACTCAAGCCTTCAAACATAACAAATGATCAATATAGGAAACACCAATTTTTTATCTCTCTCTTACATAATGCACTCCCCTTAATTGATGTAGATGATCTTGCCAACTTCAATCTCCTTGTTCTTTGTAATCTCATATAAATAAGTCGATTTTGGCTTGTTGACCTCTCCCTGTAGAGTTGTGAGGTATATAAAAGCAACAAGGAAATGTTGCCACATTTTGTAGATTTTCCTAACACTGCACTTATTGTTGTGTTTTGGCACATTCTTAGTTCCCATTACCCAATCAGGTTTTCTTTAGGCAACCAATGCACTCTCTATTACTCTAAAAGAGTAGAGGTTATAGGGTTTCTCATGTAAATCATTTGAGAAACTTTGTTCAGCTTCGACTATACTTAAATTCTCCAATCCATAAATACTATTTATGTCACGCACATTAAAAGGGAGAAACACCCTATTCACTTTCACTAGCTCATTCATCCTAGTGAAGTTTGCATTGGTATAAAATTCTTGTACCATCTCACTCATTCCTCTAATTTCTCTATTTTTATAATCTTGAGTAAAATGATCCCAATTTTGTCTCCTAATGAATTTATTAAGTCATTTTTCATACGTAGCCGACAAATTTATACCACTTTCACAAAAAACTCTATATGCTGAGTATCCTCATATATTTCCTTAGCCTCTCTAGTAATGAAATATTTGGACTTAAATGGCCTAGGCTTCTATTCATTGGGATCTCATGAGGTTGATGCCTCAAAATCATTTGAGCTCACTTGACTAACTTGCCTCCTTATTCTCGTCAATATTCAAATTCAAACAACTACAACAATTCGGGTCTTAAAATCACCTAAAAATGAGACTTTACATCACAAGGATCATTCACATGCCAAATAATGCAAAAAATATAAACTCGATCTCCATTAGTCTCATATATGCTCAATATTCACACAACTTGAAAATCCTTATCCAACAACCTTAAGTCCACTATTCATGTAATATAATCAAAATCTCTTAAAAACTCAAAGCATAAATAATGAAATTTTAAATTTTAACCTCAATGTTGAACTACTTTCTAGTGTAGAATACTCCTTTAAGTCTTTATCAATTAAAGGCCTCTCACTTCACAAACAACTTAGAAGCCTAGTGCTCCTTGAAATCAAATTCCCAAATTGGAGTGACAATGCCCCTTATTATTTCACTCTAAATCACTAGGAGTTCTAATTCCTTACTTAAAAAGGACCAATCTTAGGCTCAAGAGGGATGTATACATGGTGGTTGTAGTTGGGCTTAGATGCAAATGTGAATGAAGTAGTAAAAATGGGCTTAAAAACTCATTACTACATTGGCATGCCATGACTGCCCATAATGACGTCGACAATCCTAAATGCAGTTTTTGTATGTATTGGTGGTGCCTTACTAGCGTCATGCTCATTGCCCATGATGTTGTATGTTTTACATGGCGTTGATCTCTCAGTCTACATTTTTCGCATAATTTGATTTTTCATTTATTCTTGTTTGGCGTTTCTCCGACTTTCTATATTATAACACCTGATTTCGTGATAACTTGAAATCCATGTAAATATAAAAAGTCCATAAGAACTTACCTGTCATTTGCCTGTGTACCTCGCCTTTGTCGCTTGAATTCCTTCTCTCCTTTACGCTTTTTAACTAGTTTAGCAAGACATTTCCATTCTGATGAATTATCACCCGACAAATGGCATTACTTGCACATTTTAACAGAACTTTTCAAAAGTTAAAAAACTATTAAGTGTGAATTGTACTTATTAAACTAATTGATTAACTAAATGAAATTTAAAACTAAAAATTTCAAAAAACCTTGGTAGTTTCCTAGCAGCGCTTTATTTAACATCATTAGCCCGATGCCTTTTTAAGCATTTAGTTTATATCTAAGTCAAAATAACTCAATTATAGATTGGAGATAATAATGTTGTTCTCATTTAGATGCAATTTTTCTCCATTAATAGAGACTATAATCTTTGCATCATCGTCCTCCTCGATAGTCATTGTGATCTTCTCTTCCTTTTATACAAGTTGGCATTGCCATTGTTTAGGACTGGCCTTCTAAGTATCATAGACACATCATCATCCATATTGTGATCCATAAACTCAAAACTCGTAATGAATGTGAGTCTCCCTACTTTCAAACGCGCATTCAAGAGTTTTCTTGGAGTTGGTATCAACTTGCCATTAACTACATGCAAATTTGTCATATCGGGACAATTGAGTTCAATTGGAGTTAGTTATATGGGGTTAGTGGAATTATGTTAAGATGTAGGCCATTACAATAGTCTCGAGCTACATGTGTAGATAAAGATCAATGGCTATTAATCAATCTTTATATATAAGATTTAATGGATCAACTCATTCAAATCATTTCATTTTCATTTGTCAAACTTACGAGTTAAAAATTGGAGAAGAAAATTAGAGAGATTAGCAAGGGAGTTAAATAGAAGATTTTTTTATTTAATGTATGAGTTGATCAAGTTGATGGTGTACAATAACTAGGTAATTTTACTTAAACCATTAACTTAATTGAATTTGATGATTTGGATATAATTGTGAATTATAGGCTGTTCTTATGTTCATGGTAGGTGTTTTTGATCTCTGGTAGATTAGAACAAGAGATTTAGAGTTGGCCATGTGTGAAGAAAAACTATAATTCAAATTGCATTCTCTTTTTTCCTACAAATAACGCGCTAGACATATTAACTAGGGCACTACCTGTGTGTAGCACGATAATTGGGTTGACTAGAGTGTTAATGACCGTGCACTACCTATGTGTAGCATGATAATTGGGTTGGCTAGCGTGATAATGATGTCATTAGTACGGTAGACATTCGATCCAACGCTCTTGGTGTTATGACAGCACAAAATCTGCAATTTTCTAATTATAAATTAAACATTTTATACAAGTCCAAGACCCCTAATTGAAGGTCTAAACATATGAAATGATACTAATAGTCTAGGGTCTCAAGGTTTTAGATATGTGTTTTGACATGTCGAGAGGTAGGTAAAGCTAGAAAATACATTGTCGTGACATGTAAGTAATCATGTTGAGGTCCTTTACTTACATTTCATTTCATTATGCTATGTCTTATAGTCTATTTGACTAAGAAATGTTGTGTCTTCTGATATCATGAATTTATTTCAAATTCTACTTATTATATGGGTGTCTTTATCATGATATCACTTGCTTATGCAAATCATTGACTCTATTCTTGTGTCCTTTGTCTTCCTTGTTGTAATGATATGTACTTTAGAAATAGCATACTACTAGGACCTAATGGATTAAGAATGGATTAATGGACTTTGTGCACTTGATTACCATGCTTTGCATAGCACTTAGGCTCAACTCATAATGTGAATTTCTAGGTTCTCTCCAGGAACTCATAAAGTAGTTTTAGAATCTAGGCCCATTGCACTATAAGAGATTCATGACACGGGGTTGGATACCCAAGAATGTTGGCACTCGCCACTACAGGACGAAACATGGGGTTGCATACTCAAGATGCTGGACAATTGGGGTTAGAGTCCCTATTGATATTTGGAGTTAGGTTGGCTATAAAACTGTCCAATAACACCCACACCTTCTAAATAAAAGTGTCATTAAAGGATGAGGCGATGTAGTGGATGACCGACCAGT
The DNA here is from genome assembly GCA_039657365.1 of Stephania yunnanensis. NCBI lineage: Eukaryota > Viridiplantae > Streptophyta > Magnoliopsida > Ranunculales > Menispermaceae > Stephania > Stephania yunnanensis. The sequence goes on from CM077582.1 coordinate 42,507,481, forward strand.
CTAGACCATCACTACTTAATTTTAAGTCAGTCTCATTTTTATTTAACTATGGTATTTTCTAGCATAATTCCATTTCAACACTTCTTTGATATATTTATGCTTTTAAATACAAGTTGCTCATGTTTGGAAATGTACATAAAATCTCCAGGAATGACTTTATTACTTTTGTACTCACCATCCTTTTTATGACGGTGCATGCATATATGTTAAGTAGTAGATCGAGGACGGAGAAGATCGACAACTATCTTTGAGTGTTTGGCGATTTTCAACTTCTTATCTTGTAGGTCTCGACTTGTCATGTATTATCTACTATATGTGATTTCCATACATTTTGGGTTGTATATTAGGTTGAGCTTATAGTTCCCCGTCTTGTCACTTGACTAGCTCATTGCAGTATCATCATTATGAAATATATATGTATGTGACATTGTTTCCCAATTTTCACACTTAAGATCCTTAATAGTTTCTTCCACATAACTCTTAAGATTTTTGTTACATATTTTTAACTGTGAAATTTTTTAATTAATTTGAAATTCAATAATAATACGACATGTGTGTTACTTATCCAGAATGCGATTAGCAAGGACAATGAGACAACAAAGCATACCAATACGTAGTTGAGTCTTACATGGCTAAGATTAGGGCTAACTAATAGTATTAGGCCAAGCAAAGCCCGGTTTAAAAGAAGTTGTCATAGTTAGTATCAAAGACAAGTTCTTGATAATTATACCATAAATTTGAATAAGGCATAAATCTTTTATGTGGAAACCAGACAGCCCTTGCCTAGAAACCATTAGTTGGGAATTAAGTAAAAGTGAGATGCGTAGTCTTATATGGACATGTTAATTTCGGTATGTATATTTATACGATATATGCGTAGTAGGTGATTCATGGTCGTTATCAACAAGCAGACAATAGCGGCTGATACATTGGGGATGAAGACAATGGAGCTAGCGATAACATGCGTCTTACTATTTCTACGTACCACTATCATAGTCTGTATGATTGATAACAGCTCAGGGAAAGTAATTAGTCAATTTCATTACCTTTATGAGGTGGCACATGATAATAATCATATTGGTCCATCCCGACACTCATTGTACTACTACAATGGTGACACCTCAGAACACTAGGACACTAACTGCACATGCCACTACTACTACAAATCGTCCGGCACCAGGACCATCAGTACTATATCCACTAATAAAACTTACAGCAATATGTCCTTTAGAGTTACTGATGGTGCTTATAATAGAGATAGTTATAGTTGAGGACACACATATGCTTAATTCTTTTAAGACTACTGGACTATTAAGGGATGACAAGCTAGCGAAAAAGTTCATCAGGCTTAAACAAGTTTTCTTTGCTAGGGAGTGAGATCATGAGAAAATTGAGTGGAGGATTCTCTTGCAGGAGAAGTTACATACATTATTAAGCATCGAGTATAAATCTTGGCCTATTCTCTCTTACTACACTCTGAAGAAAGGTGCAGGTTTCTGGTGGATGACTACAATGGCTAGTAGTGGCTATTTTGCATTGTGGGACAACTTCAAGAATCAGTTATTAAAATAGTAGTTTACAACTTCTATGATTAAGCAGTGGAAAAAGAAGTTCATTCCGTTGAGACAAGTTATGCGAGAGTTAGTGATTAGCTAGCGAGAAAGATATGGCTAACTCAAAAAATTTACTATGTATTTAGTGGAGAGTAACGCCGACAATGCCTTATATTTCGGTGATGGACTTTGACTAGACATTGCACAATTAATTATCAGTACCGGAGCCAAATAACTTTGGGAAATGTACAATAGGGCCATATCTCATGAGACGTATGAGCTAGGCAAAGAGGAGTAGTGACCCATAGAGATTTTGGATTGAGGCAATGATTATGATAGAGGGATAAGGCGGAAAAGGAGAGGGGATAGGACGTTCGAAGGGGGCCTGCTCCCTGCATTGAGGGAACACATTATACACCATTTCCTCACTAACACTTGACTGATATAGAATACCTCACTTATTACTTCCAGGAAGATATGCATTACATGCACTATGATCTCTACGACAACAATAGTAGCAATGCAGTAGTGATCTGGGTCGAGGTAGAGGCAAATGCTATAATGGTTATAGAAAGGGACAAGGATAGGCACCGCAGCATGGTCAAGGTCAAGTATAGTAGTTTTGTTAGCTTAGACTGACCACCTATTTTATATGGGATAGTGTGGTGCACATGGCTAGGAAGTGCTTATTGTCAATAGTAGCTTTCTTCAGATGGGGCCAGGTGGGCCACAGAGCTCGAGTGTAACCATATCTTGTTGTCATATACCCACAATAGGGCATAGAAGGAGATCACATGGTTGCACAGCTAGATCTCGGGGTGACATGTAGTAGTATTGAGGGTACAATTTCTATTTCTGGTAGAGATTCATATGTCCTGTTTGATTCTAGATCTATTCTTTCTTTTATCGCTGGTCACATGATAGGCATCCTAGGATAAACACCTGTTAGGCTTAAAGTGCATTTGATTTTTAGCACCATAGATGGGAATGAGGTCTATACACTTAGTCTCGTAGATGGATGTCTAGTTAACATAGGTGGAGTAGAACTACCAGTGGACTTCTAAGTTCTCAAGATTTTAGAGTTCAATGCAATAATAGGGATGGACTAGTTGTCAGCAAACCATGCTCATATCGCCTATTTCAATAATGTAATCATATTTGAGATCAAATAGAATTTGATATTAATGTATAAAGGTAGTTCAACGAGGACTGTAGGCACAAGAGGTCGACCGATAACTAGCGACTAGATGGAGGCATTTATTTCAATATAGGCAGAGGAAGAGAATGAAAGACCTAGACTTGAGGATATTTCAATATTTAGCGAGTTTTCGAATGTATTTTTGAATTATTTACATGGTTTACTACCATCGCGAGAGGTCGATTTCAATATTGAGTTGGTACTGTGCACTAGAACTATTTCGATGCCCTGAGGGAGTTACAGGAGTTGAAGATTCAACTTCAAGACTTGGGACATAAAGGATTCATCACACCCTCTATGTTTTCATGGGGAGCGCCCGTCATTTTTTTGAAAAAAAGGATAGCATGTTGAAACTGTGTGTTGACTACAGACAGTTGAATAAGGTCACGGTTAGGAACAAGTATCCATTGTCGAGGATTGATTATTTATTTGACTAGAGGGGAGGATCACAGTTTTTCTTCAAGATAGACTTGAGATCGGGGCATCATCTACTTAAGATCAAGGAGTAGGATAGATTCTAAAGGGCATTCTGCATGGGATATGGAAATTACTAGTTCACAGTTATGCCATTTAGGCTAACCAACGCGCCTACAATATTCATGAACTTGATGCATAGGGTGCTCAAACCATTTCTTTAGCTTTTCGTAGTAGATTTCATTGAAGATATTTTTTTTACTCGAGGACACAAGAGGATCACGAGCAGCACATCGAAAAAACCTTGTAGATGTTAAGGGAGCACTGACTTTATGCCAAGTTCAGTTAGTGTAAATTTTAGCTTCAAGAGTCAAGTTCTTGGTTCATGGTTTTAGAGCAACAGGGATTGCAGTAGATCCGACTAAGATTCTAGCAATTATGGATTGGCCAACACTAACATCATTGTCAAAGATCAAGAATTTTTTGGGCTTGGCAGGTTGTTATTAGTGATTTGTGAAGGATTTCTCAAAGATCACTTCACCAATTATTAGACTGATATAAAAGGACATCTCTTTTTAGTGGACTGAGATTTGCGAGCAGGCTTTTACGTTATTGAAGAGGTATTGACTACCACGCCAGTGTTAGTTTCGCCTGAGGCTGGATAAGGATTCTTGGTGTATACAAATATTTCTCATATTGGTCTAGATTGCATATCAATGCAAGGTAGAGGTATAATGGCTTATTCTTCTAGACAATTAAATATACATGAGAAAAATTGTCATGCATGTGACTTGGAGCCGGTAGCGGTGGTGTTTACACTGATGATTTGGAGACATCATCTATATAGAGAGTATTCACACTCTTCAATGATAAAAAAAGCCTAAAATATCTCTTCACATAAAAGGAGTTGAATATGTGGCAATGCAAATTATTGGAGTTCTTGAAGGACTATGAATTCTCCTTAGAGTATCACTTAAGGATTGTGGATTGATTTGGAAGGATTCTTTGCGATAGACCGCCAGTGAAATCGTTTATTTTTTTATTTTATGCGGTTATATGCGATTGTGGATGGTAATGGTGGCGCTTTACATCATTTCTTCTATTTCTTTCATTTCTTGTCCATTCATATTCCTTTCTCATTTCATTAGGATTACACTTTATTGAATATATGTATTTAGTATATTTTTTTTATTTTAGTTATATAGAGTCACAGGAAACCTTTTCATGCCTTTGGTTGTGGATGAGTAAATTACAGTTGCCTTTTTGACTTGAAACTTGGGGAAAATTAGGAGAAACACTCAGTCGAGTCCGTAGCTCAGCATTTTTATGATGTCATGATTAGGGACTTAGTTGTTGGTTGGACTTTATGCTAGATAACGAAAATGAGTAGACGGTCAAATTTGTGCAAGTGATATTATTTTTACTCACATTGGGGGATTTGCTTAATTATAGTGAAAATGAGATGTACTAATAGGAGTTTTTCTAAAAACAAAAAGTAGAGTGTCCTATAAGTTTCCATAGGAAACGGAGCAGGGAAACTTGTGGTGGAAAAAATGAGAAAATCGTTCTACAGGAAATGGAGGGACCGTATTTGTTTAAAAAAAAAAAAAAGGAAAAAATGTCTAAAGAAAATAAAAATAAAAAATAAAGGCGAAAGTTGTAAAACTCCTTAAATAAAAGATTTAATTCGAGTGCTTTCACTATATTATGTGAGAATTTTAAACTTGTGTGCTTTAACGTATAGACAAATAAAACTTATGAGTAGTTGATGGCCTTTGTTTTGACGAAGTCATTGTATTGAAAGTGGGATCTTAATTGTGTTTGAGTTGCAAATCTTGACATATCATAACTCTGAAATTTTCTGAGTTACTTGTTAACTTTGTGACTATGTAAACCAAAGGAACTCCATGAATTTGGGTCGAGTAAAGTATTAGTTAAGTCTGTGCATTATTATGTTAGGAGTCTAGTTTAGTTTTTGTTGTCAACTACACATTTACTCGGGACGTGCAAAGTCTCAAGTATAAGGGTATTTGATAAGTCTGTATTTTAGTTATTTAGTAGTTTATTTTAGTATGTTTAATTATGCAAAGTTTCCAAAATATATATTTAATAATATTTTTTGGTCATTTTTAGGTGAAACGAAGTGCATGGTTGGATTCGTGGTGGAAAAATTTTCAAAATAGAGTATTTACTCATAGTGATCGGATACCAGATAGTTTGCCTCGATTTACGTATTGTGCGGTGGGTAGGATTTGAGACAACATATTTCAACCAATTAGGAGTTGCTACGTAAGTACGCATCTTCTCTCGACTAGTCGAGTTTCGCTACGTCAAGAGTTCGCATCATAAAAGCTGCCAAGTGTCAAACGATCACACTCTTTAAATACGTCATGCAAGCATTCTCCTCCAATCAGGAACCGCCATGTGTTACCATATCAGCATTTGTAGTACACTTCACATAACCCCATTTCCCTCATTCTAGCCTTCTTCGATTCGCCTCGAGATGCGTGTTAACACAAACTCCCAGATTTTTGCATCGAATTTGCGTAATTCTTTCTGCCTATGGGTTCGCCACTTGGCTTGCTCTCACCATGCCAGCATGCCATCATCAGGGGAACGTCACCTCATTCACCGACTCACGACATCATCACATGTCAAAAATTGACGTGATTTGATATGAGTGATAGTTAACAGATTAACAAGGTCTGCTCATTTCCTGTTAGTAGCAACATACTACACCAACGATCAACTGAGTGCATTACTTGAGAAAGAGATTATTAGGCTGCATGGGGTACCATTAATGATCACGTTAGATAGAGATGCTTTGTATACGTCCAGGATGTGCCAAAGTATATAAGAGTAGTATGGTACCCGCCTACGGTTCATTACAACTTTTCATCCTCAAACTGACGAGAAGACTAAGAAGTTTATTCAGGTCCTTGTAGACATGCTCCAGGCTTGTGTACTAGAGCTTAGCAGATCTTGGGAGTAGTCGCTACCATTATGCGAGTTTGCTTACGACAATAGTTATTAGGCCAGTATTAGATGGAACCATTTGAGGCTTTATATGGAATATCATGTTTTTTTCCATCGTGTTGGGCTAAGCTAGAGAACTAGGAGTTGTGGGATCTAAAATTGTTGTTGACAACACGGAGATGGTCAAATTGATCCCTCCTAGACTTAATTATGCCCATGAGAGAAAAAAAAGTATGCTAACGAGTATCCCGGTGATCTTACGTACACCGAGGGAGCCTCTATTTATTAGAAGGATTCCCACTAGAAAGGTCTTTAGAGAAAGTAAAGTTTGAATCAAAATTCATCAGGCCTTTTAGGACTGAGAAACAGGTCGGGAAAGTTGCATGTGAGCCTGAGCTGCATCTACAGATTTCTGCTATTCATCCGATTTTCCATATATCAATGGTACGACTAGCTGAGTCAAAGGAATGAGTATGATTAATATTTGACTTTAGTCAGATCGACTTAAGTAAGGATATTACTTATATGGAGCAGTCTATTCAAATCTTAGACCGAAGGGTACAAAAATTGAGAAAGAAGTTTGTCCCAAAATTACTCGTCAAGTGGTTGTTCCACGATGACACAAAACTCACTTGGGAATGGGAAGACTATATGATGGACTGATTCCCGCACCTTTTTGTGTCAGTTATAAACTTAACTTGAATTGTAATTTTCGAGAAAACAAATTTCAATTAGTTAGGAAGATTAGTCACTGCCCAAAGTCTTTAATCTTATTTCTAATCTCGTTTTAAATATTTAATCAGGATCTATGACTCATGATGTGGGACTCATATCGAGATACGTGCACTTCTGAGTCAATGTTGCCGAGGTATATGTTATATTTTTTGAGATGTATGCCTCGTGTATTGTATATGTGTAGGCTATTAAGTCACTCCTACTTGTATTTAGGTGTCAAGGCGTGAGTGGGAATGTGCCTCGAGATGCATGTCGACGTGGGACCAGATGAGAGAGTGATGTGGTAAGCTAACTTGAATGACTATAGCATAATTATTTTAATTGGATGTGCCTATAGTTGAGTTTATATTAATCGTACATAAGTTAGAAATTTAAAACATTTGCCATTGATATTTCTCGAGATATGTGTTGACACATCTAGAGAACAATTAAGTTCAATTGGAGTTAGTTAGATGGGGTTTAGCGGAGATATATTGAAATTATGTCAAGATGTAGGCTAATATATTAGTCTCGAGATACGAGTGTACATAAATATTAATGGCTTTTGATCAATCTTACCTCTATATATAAGATTGAATGAATCAACTCATGCAAATCATTTCATTTTCATTTCTCAAACACAGGAGTTAAGAAAAATTAGAGAAAAAGAACAGAAAGATCGACAAGGGGTTTGAAAAGAGGATTTATTGATTTGGTGTAAGAGTTGAACCAATTGATGGTGAACAATAAATAGGGAATTCTACTTATCCCCTTAAGTTAGTTCGATTTGATGAATTGAATATAATTGTGAAGTATGGGCTGTTTGTATGATCGTGGTAGGTGTCTTGGCTCTTTGGTGTTTTTGAACAAGAAATCCCAAGGTGCTAAAGTTTGCCATATATGGAGAAAATTCAGAATTCAAAGTGCGGAATTCTAGGTTTTTCTACATAAAGCTACATGTGCTAGCTAGCGCACTACCTGCATGTAGTGGGCTAATCAGGTTAACTAGCGCGCTAATGAGGTTAATAACGCGCTTGACATTATACCCAACGTGCTTGGTGCTTTGACAGCACAAAATTTGTAATTTTCTAATTATAAATTAAACACTTTAAATAGGTCCAAAAAACTAATTAAAGGTCTAAACACATTCTAAAACATATGAACTAATAACAGGAGCCTAGGGATGAGTCTCGAGGGTTTGGATATGTATTTTGTGGTGGTGGCAGCCGGTTTAAGGTATGAAATAAATTTGTGACGTGTAAGCAATCTTATGGAGGTTCTTATTTACATTTCATTTCAATTTTGCTTTATTTTAGAATCTATTTGACTAAGCAATTCCTTGTATTGTTATATCATGAAGTTATTTCTTATTCCACTCATTATTTGAGTGTTTTTATCATGATATCATTTTATTAAAGAAATCATAGGCAATATTCTCGCGTCCTATATCTTGTTGTTGTAATTGTATGTACTTTACAAATAGCAAGCTTCTAAGATAAGATGGAATGTGAGTTGGTTAATGGACTTTATATTTTGATTAGTGTGTTTCGCATATCACTTAAGCTCAACTCATAGTGTAAATCACCAGGATTTGTCCTTGAAGTAGTTTTAACGTCTAGGTCCATTGCACTATTTGACTATGCAATAACAAACAGGTCTTATAAATAAAATAGGCTTTAAAGGCTGAGGTGACATATTGCACGGTCGACCGAATTTAGACCATTACTATTTAGTATTGAGTCAGTCTCATTATTGTTTAATTGTGGTATTTTCTAGCATAAGTCTATTTCAGCTCTTCTTTGCTATATTTATGCTTTTAAATTCCGGTCGATCATGTTTCAAATATATGTAACAATCTCTAGGAATTACTTTATTACTTTTGTACTCACCATCTTTTTTATAACGGTAAGTGCAGATCTATCGAGCAGTAGACTGAGGAAAGAGAACCTGGACAACTATATCTGATCATTCGATGATTTTCTACTTCTTATCTTGTAGGTCTTGACTTTTGATGTATTATCTACTTTATGTATTTCCAATAAATGTTTCGTTATAAATTGGGTTGAGCTTATAGTTTTCCATTTTCACATTTGACTAGCTCAATGTTTTATCGTCCATATGACATATATATGCATGTGATGTTATTTCCTGGTTTCCACTCTTAGGATTTTTAATAATTATATCCACATAACTGTAAAGACTTCCGCTAAATTTTTTTAACTGCAAAAAGTTTTAATTAACTCTAAAATTCAATAATAATGTGATATGTGTGTTGCTTACACTAAACACGATTAACAAGGATAATGGGATGAAAAAGCTGACTCTAGTTAAGTCCTACATGGCTGAGATTAAGGCTTAATTACGAGATTAGGCTAGGTGGTGCCCTATGTTAAAGAAGCTGCCATGACAACTAGATCATTCACTAAGCCTTTAATTTGCTCAATAGGATGATCTTTCACCATTCTCGACTATGGAGCTGTAGATGTAGAAATAATTATAGTTTCTATAGTAGATGATTTTGTATCATCGTCATCGACATCATCTTCATCATCAGATGGAGTAGTGGTAGATGAATCACATCCTTTTGTAGTAGGTGAAGTAGTGGAGGCTAATCTCATAGGTGTTAATAGCTCATCTTCATCATCCTTTTGAGAGGAAATTTTTTATCTTCTTGCATTATCATCAACCATTACCTTGATAGATTCCTTCACATATATAGTTTGCTTATTATAGATTCTATAAGCATTACTATGCAAAGAATACCAAATAATTGTTCCTACATCACTTTCGAATATTCAAAAACAAACCAAGTACTATTGAAAACATGAAGATGTTTAAGAGAAGGATTCTAGATTTCATAAGGAGTGTTCGTAGTCATCGACCTAAGATAAACTTCTTTGATAAAGAGGTAGCAGTATTAACTGCTTCCCCCAAACATTCTTAAATGGATTTTTCTTAGCTAGCATGACTTTAGTCATCTCCTGAATTATGTGATTTTTTTCTTTTAGTGTCACCATTCTATTTTAGTGTAATAGGAACAACAAATTCATGCTTAGCACTAAATTCAACACAATAATCAACAAATTGCCTATTCTCAAACTATCGTCCATGATCAACTCTGTAGTCGATTAATGGATACATCCTCATTCCTTTTCTCATTCAAATTTCGAACATATAGCTTCTTAAATTCATCAAACATTTATGTTTTATCATGCGGTAAAGGAATTCATGTAAGCCTTCAGTAGTCATCAACAATAACAAAAACATACTCCTTTCTCGCAAGACTTTCAACTTGCATTTGACCAAACAAGTCCATATCCAATAATTCCAGCACATGTGATATTAGTATGTCTTTGAGGCCAGTAAGAGAAGAAGAAAGTTGTATACCCCTTTGAAATGGTTCACAAAAGGAATTAGACTTAATGTTAGGTTAAGAATACCTCTTACATCATCAAGAGAGATGAACTTTTTAAATTGCTTGAAACTCAAATAACCCAGTCTTCCGTGCCAAAGCTCTTTATTTAATAGGGAAACACTATTGCATATAGTATGCAGCTTGTAAGGCGGTATAGAATGTTAAAGCATCATATAATGGTTGTCTGATCTCCGAAATCCATACATGAAACATTTTCTTTCATCATTTATTATCTGATAATGATCAATAGTGAAGTTGACAAACAAGTCCTAATCAGACAGCTGACTGAAGTAGATCAAATTAGATTTTAACTCATCAACATCCAAACTCCTATGAGATTAGGTAGTCCCATAACATTAAGAGTTCCTTTTCAAAAACTTTGCTTTTCTTTCCGTCACCAAATGTAATTGCACCTTTCTTAAAAGATTCATATTTTTTAAGAAAGCATTTGTTACTTGTCATATGACTGGAACAACCACTATCGAAATATCGTACTTGGATCATAGATAGATATTTGGATCATAGATAGAGCCTTAAACTCCAATTTTATAGAGAAGAGCTTTATCTTTAAATAAGAATTTGGATCATAGATAGATATTCATTTAATGACTAATAGATCATTGGAAGCCAGAAGATCCTTTGTAGAATCCTCAATATTTACATTAGCCAATATTTTCTTGCTATTTTCCTTACTATTTTCCATATCTGATTTTATGCAATTAAGTTCAGAAACATAAACAAAAGAATAAGTAGTAACCACAACTGACTCTGTACATAAAGCAGTGAGTGTAGTGGTAGACTCGTTTAACTCTTTATCATTGTCTTCATAGTAATCATCACTCCTAGAATCATTCAAGAACTTTTTCTTGTATGTAGGACATTCAATTTGAATCTGTCCATCTCCTCCACACTCATGACACTTGATGCCTTTCAATTTATTTTTGGCATTCGTCCTTTAATCATTTGTAAAAGGCTTATTGTTGTCATAAACATTCTTGTAGCTTGGTCCTGCATAATTTTGATTATAATTTTTAAGAGATTTTAAGAATTTATTTGCCATCATAGCAAATTTATCTCTCATAGAATCTTCAAGAACGGATGTCTCAACTCAGTAAGCATTTTTTGAATAATTGGGTTTTTCGAACATATTCACTTCATATGATTGCACATACTCCATTAGTTCATTAAAATACATCTTAATTATGTCATTTACCAGTTTTTTGCCATCATAGAAAATTTATCTCCCATAGAATCTTCAACAGCAGATGTCTCCACTAAATAAACATTCTTTGAAGAACTGGGTTTCTTGAACATATTCATCTCATTTGTTTGCACATACCCCATTAGTTCATCAAAATACATCTTAATTATGTGTCTACACTCTTTTGTTATAGTAATCTTGGAGTCAAATAGGGATGGGAGAGCAAGAAGAGCTTGCTGAACTAACTAGTCGTTAGTATACTTTTCTCCAAGTTAAAAGGTTCGATTAGCAATGTCTCGCGGACGACCATAGAAAGAGGAAATATTTTTGTCATCTTTCATCTCTAGACGATCTAGTAGAGAACTTAATAGTTGTAACTTTGAAGTTTTGACAAAATCTGTACCTTTGAATATTATCTTCAAAAGATCACATGTTTGCTTTGAGTAAGGCAATTTGCAATGAGTTTGATGCTTTCTGCTACAACAACACTGAAGATTGCATTGATTGCCTTATGATTGGCAAATTTTGACTTCTTCTTGGCATCTATCTACATAGATGCATGTTTTGAAATAATATTCCCATCCTTATCTTGTTGCATTGGAGCCAAGCATTCTTTCTTTAGTAATTCTCCAGCAAGTTAATTAAAGTTGAAGACAAAGTGAACCATCCATACCTTTCGGTAGGCATAATTGGTTCTAACAAACAATAGAGGTCGAGATATCAATCCATCTTGTTGTCTTTTACCAGTTCATTGTCTGAGCAACTCATCAATTGATCCCATGGCAATAAAACTCTCTAGAATCTCACTCTTTTATGTTTGTAGAATTAACAAAGTGACAAAGCTCTGATGCCACTTTTAAAGTTTTGAAAACTAAATGAACTAATGGATTAACGAATTAGTGACGAACTAATAAGCACACACCAAAATCGCACAAAGAATTGATATCATAGTAAGACTTGAATATCTTCCTCTGTGTAGGTCCAACCTAAACAATAAACTAATCAAATTAATAGTAAATGTGCTTAATGTTGCGAAACTAGTGGATTCGGATTATTACTCCAAAAATCATCATTTTTTGGATAGTTTAGACAAACTTCAATAAGATGAGAATAATCTCTACAAAAACTACATAATTTAACTTGTTGCACATTAAAACACCGATTAGAAAAAATTAGTTCAACATTAGATTTACCTACCCACTTCAGACTTTTATAGTACGAGTCCTCTTATTGATCACGAAAGTTAGAATAGGTGGCCATGAAATAATCTTATAAAAATTTAGAGACACTGATCAAGATATTCAAAATAAAGAATAACCAAATATTAATTAAACTTTATTCCCAGGAAAGGTATAAAAAATTGACGCGTGTCGAGCCTGAATAATAATTTTCCACCTATATTATACTTTTAAATTTATAGTAGTGGTAAGTGGGATCGTCTCCACAGGGAATGTGCAACTTTATTTAGTCAAAATAAGTTTTCGTTTTTGTCACTAATTACTCATTGCTAATTAACTTAAATATTTAGTAAGCAATAAATAAATAAATAAACACACGGGTAATAATTTGAGGAATTCAATGCTAATAAAATTAAGCTATATACGAATAATAATTAAGAGAATCAACGCAAAGGAAAATAACTTAGACCAAAGGTAATTACTAACTCAGTTGTAGTCAATTAGTCATCGATCATGAAAGATAAGTTCAAACGATTCAATATGTAAGAAGATAGTCCTTATCAAACCAATAGTTTCCTTGTATCAAAGGAAAAACCACATCATAATTTAATTAAATAATCATTTGAAGCTCAATTAAATTAATTAGACAACAAAATAACATTAAATTTCATGAAAACATCAAACTACTAAGCTTAAAACCTTCAGAAAGACATTTTAATATTAACCTTAGATATCAATTCATCTAGGACATCTAAATGGTAAAAGATCTCTTTCAATAACTATAGTTACTAATTTAAATTAGATATAGAATCCAAATATCAAAATACATATTTGCAACTACACTTACAATATAAAGTTTCATGATTGTAATTACCAAATAACAATCTATTAAATCAGTGAATTAAAAAATACTAAATAATAAAAGAACTATTAAAATAAATATCTCAAAAAATGCATGCAGCCAAAGTAGCAATCCCTTTGTCTAAAAACAACCTTAGCTAATAATAAATATGAAATACTCCATTAAAACTATAGAAGAAAAATATAGAAACGAAAGAAAGTGGTGGAGAAAGAGATGATTAGAAGGCCTATGGTTCTATGTATACGTTTTTTTTTTCTTATTTTCATTTTTTCCTTTAGAGTTGTTTAGATAGACTAAAATAGCTTGAAACTCCTTATTATGATAGACATAAACTTTCTATTGAACTCTTCTTTTTGGGTAAAGTCAGTTATGTAGATATATTAATAAGATCTTTTGTTCCTCTTAAAGTTCATTTGTGGAGCTGAGATGGTAAGGAGTGAAAGCGAATATGTATAAGGCCTCGAGTTCAAATCCCACAAGCTTTCTTTTAATTCTTCTTTATTTCTTTAACTGTATTGGATTTATGTATATCTAAAATGCTTCATTTTCACTTCAAATGTGGATTTGTAGATTAGTTTATAAGGACTCCAACGACTTGGTGGACCTAGGATCGATCCTCATCTCCTATAAAATCTCCTTTTAATTTCTAATTTCTTGCTCTTCATCAATTTGCTACACATTGATAAGTGATTATTTAGACTAATATATAGGGTGAGTTTAGAAGTATATCTAGTATAATTATTCCTAAATGAGTTGTAATTCACGTTGTTATTGCATTTTCTGTTAAATAAGGTGTAAATGAAGGAAATGAGTAAAAATGAGAACTAATGGAGCAAAAACATGGTTGGAGTTGTGGCTAGACATGGTGGTGCCATGGAGTACTAAGGCATAGTATAGGAAGGAAAGGCATAACACAGGATAGCAAATGAATAGAAGAAATCAAATCTCGAGGTCCGGCGCAGTGGTGGTGCTATAGACGTCAAGGGTTTATGCTAAGTTAGCAGGGACATCGCCAGGTGGGAAGTAGCTCAAAAGAAGTGTATGTAGTGGTTGTGTAGTGGCATTTTCGTGCCTTATAAGGACCGATGCTGGGGCATAAGTAGCAGCGATAGACTTGTAGAAAATAAAAACTTAAACTTTTATTTCAAGTTAAATTATAAAGTAGGGTTTCTTATTGTTATTAGGTTTCATAAATAGGTATTAGGACATGGTAAAGTCAACACATGTTAACTACTAGCCGCCATTAGAGTAATTTAGAGTAAGTTTACTATGGTTTTGAGTATTAAGGAGTTTTGTGTAGAAAAAAAGTTGAAAACTTCGCGTTTAAGTTTCAAGTTCAATTTCAATAGATTAATTGAATGTAATAGTTGTATTCATCTCTAATTTGCAATGATTTCAATTATAAATTGTAATGTGTGTGTTTCACTGAAATGTGAGAAGTCTATTTATCTAATGGATCAATGGACCCCGTGGTATGATGGTATGCTTTGAATATGATTTAAAAAGTAAATATAAAAGGGCAATGGTAAGAATTTGTATTGATTTTGATTGTAATTCTTTAGAGATATTGGCTGCTTGTTTAATGATATTAAGGTTTAAGAAATATCATGGTCGTTGAAGCTTTTAAGCCGAACATTAATGGTACAACCGTAAAATACATAATATCGATAGATAGTTCTTGATTAGGAAGACACGGATAGTAAAATTAGTTGGTTATAAATCTAAAGATTTTGGACTAAAAGCAATATGGAGCTTACATTATTCTAACTGATAGGTGTAGTTGTAGTTTGCACATTAGAATCTTTTCCATCACGACAATGGGTTAAAGTGGATTTGAAATAAATTTGTCTATTCGTATTAGGCATTGTACAAAACATATTGAGATGTATAAGTGGTTGATAAGCATAGTATGAAATCACCTAAGTGAAGTCGTGAACTACGATATCATTAATATAAGAGTTAAAGTAATGTTTGAATTGTTTTTTTAGATAGATTACTTTAGTATAAAAACTTTTCTAAAAGGGATTTCCTTAGCAATAGTTCAAAGTTAAAAAGGTAATTAACTAGTGCAAAAACCATTCCCTTAGGACGATATTCATAATCTCTTGGGTTTTGGGGTTCACAAGCAGCGGAGATTACAAAACAATTTTGACAAAAACCCCAACAGGATCCGAATCTAATTCCATTAAAAACGTTTAAACCATGAAAACTTAATCTTACCTCAGTCGCAAGATACCTTTCTGAAGGTTGATCGATCTCTAAGGTGCTGCCAACTACGAACGCCCTCTATCAGCAGTCCACATACGAACGGCTGCCGAGATTCGAAGTGCTAGCTTCGAGAGAATACCAAACCTTTTGTTTCTCTCCAAAATGATCCAGAGCATACCAAAAACCCTAAGTCGTTTCTAAAATGAAAATAGAGTTTCGGCCTTTTTTTCTTTCGTACGTGTATTGTAACTTAAAAGCGTCTATTTATACAACCCTCGTATATAGACGGTTAAGTAAATTACAAATATACTCCTACTTAAAGAAGAATAAGTGTAATACACCACGAGGACGTTTCCGTCATGAATTTTATCATATAAAATTCATTTTTCTGAACCATCTTAAAATCTCTCAAAACCATTCTTAGTGTGCGACACAATAGGTTCATACAACGTTGGTGGTGTACCAAAACACATTTTGGTATACAAGTCATAAGCGGCCTCTAGCAAGACATTATGATAACCAAGTTGTACGAATATGAAATCGAAACAACCTAATCAGTAGTGTATATAACATCCTTTTGATCAAACATAAGGCATGGAATTGTCATCCAACACGTTCAATCGTACTAGTCTCGATCTCTAGGTAGACTGAAAACATCCAAGTGACATTGATCAATATCAATTCACTTAGACTAGGCCTTTTAACAGTCTAACACATCGAGGGATCCACTAGATATCTCTCTTTATATGAGAGGGACAAATTCTATCTCGATTACACAACTTCATCACATTGCTCACACGGTAACCAATCACAACCTTTATAATCGTTCGGTTAAAGACAACGTTTGATTGTGTCAAATCATTGTGTTCCTAATGTTGAAGTCTCTGGTAATCTCAAGTCAAAGGACTGGAATATCTACCTATCATGAGAAACAACTATGACTTAATCCATGTGATGTTCTCATAGCGGGTCGGTCCAGTACTTTGTTCCCTAACAAGTACTCGTGATCTTGATTCGTATCCCTATACGTATAATCATCATATGATCATCAATCAAGACTCACACTAGTCTTAATTCATTATAGTTCCCTGTATAATGATCGACTAGGGACATTTAGGATATTTATGTAAATACCCATGGATCTTATTATAATGTAAACATGCAAATTAATTATAATAAATAGCAAATGAAATCCTCTATTTTATTAACTAAAAGTATTCATAAAGACAGTTAATGGATTGACCTAGGGCACATGCCCCAACATCTCTCACTTGCACTAGGGCCAATCATACATGCATCTAATGCTTAATGATCTAATATGACCATCATGATTTACTTGTGGAAGAGCTTTTTCAATGGATCTGCAACGTTGTCTTCAGTAGGTACTCTGCAAATCTTTACGTCTCTCGTCTCAATGATTTCTCTGATGAGATGAAAATGTCTGAGCATATGTTTGGATCTGTGGTGTGATCTAGGTTCCTTGGCCTGTGCTATTGCCCCGTTATTGTCACAATACAAACAAACATGGTTAGCAATACTAGGAACCACACCTAGTTCAGAAATGAACTTTTTAATCCAAATCGCCTCCTTTCTTTGTCGACGGACGCCGCAATATACTCAAACTTTCTGTTGTAGAATCTCGCCGCGTACGCTCTCTTGCTTCGAACTTTTCCACTTTATCGCACCCCTATTCAAAGTAAACACATATCTAGATCTGCGATCTAAAATCATCTATATCAGTTTGAAAATTTGCATCTATGTAACCATTTACAACTAGATCATTTTCAAAACCTCCATAGACCAAGAACACTTCCTTAGTCCTTCTTAAGTACTTAAGGATGTTCTTTATCGCTATCCAAAGTGACTCTCACTGGATCTCGCTCGATATCCGCTTGTAGTGCTCAAAGCATATGATACATCGTGTCGAGTGCATAACATGGCATACATGATAGATCCAATAGTGATGCATATGGAATCTTATTCATACGGTCTCGCTCATTATTTGTCTTAGGACATTGAGTCTTACCGAGACTTATGCCATGAGACATTGGCAACAATCCTCTTTTAGAGTCTTGCAACCGAACCTATTCAAGACCTTGTCTATGTAAGCACTCGACTTAGACCGATTAGCCTCTTAGATCTATCCCTATAGATCTTTATCCTTAGGATATAGTCGCATCTCCTAAGTCTTTCATTGAGAAACACTTCCCTAACCAAGACTTGACATTCGCAATGTTGGGATGTCATTTCCAATGAGTAATATAGCATCAACATACCGTACCAGAAAAACAACTACACTTCCACTGACCTTCTTGTATACACAAGGCTCATCTTCGTTCTTAATAAAACCAAAATCCTTGATTGCTTCATCAAAATGAAGATTCCAACTCCGAGAAGCTTGCTTTAATCCATAAATGGATCTTTGAAGCTTGCATACCTTCCTAGAATTCTCGGGATGTACAAAACCTTCAAAGTTGTGTCATATACACGTCCTCAAGCAGCTTTCCATTAAGAAATGTTGTTTTTACATCCATTTGCCATATTTCATAGTCATAATATGCAAAGCAATGGCAATTAAAATTTTATGGATTTAAGCATGACTACTGGCGAAAAAGTTTCATCATAATCAACACCTTGAGTCTGCCTGAAACCTTTTGCTACAAGTCTTGCTTTGAAAGTATGCAAATTTGCCATCCATGTCAGTTTTCTTCTTGAAAACCCATTTACATCCAATGGTCTTACCACCTTCGGGTAAATCAACCAAGTTCCAAACTTGGTTATCATACATGGATTACATCTCGGAGTTCATGGCACTTAGCCATTTATCTGAGTCTGGTCCAGACATAGCCTCGTGATAAGTGGTGGGCTCATTTTGGTCTATAAGCAACACATCATGACTATCAGTAATGAGAAATCCAAATCTCTCTTGCTCATGTCTTACCCTACTAGATTTACGTGGGCCTTGTGTCACTTGTGGAGGTTCAACTGGTTCGGAACGTTGTTGAACTTCCAGTAGCGGTTCAGTGTTTACCTATGATTCTTGAACTTCTTCAAGATTTATTTCTCTCCCATTAGTGTCTTTTGAAATAAACTGTTTTTCCATAAAGGCACCATACCGAGCAACAAACACTTTGTTCTCAGCGGGATTATAAAAGTAATATCATTTTGTTTCCTTAGGATACCCCTTAAATAAACACTTGTCAGATTTAGGTGCAAGTTTTTCTGAGACTTGTCGCTTTACATAAGCCTCACAACCCCAAATCTGAAGAAAAGACAAACTAGGACTCTTCCCATACCATATCTCATATGGTGTTTTATCAACCGCTTTAGAAGGAACTCGATTTAGAGTGAAAGCTGCAGTTTATAATGCATAACCCCAAAAGGATAATGGAAGATCTGCATGACTCATCATAGATCGAACCATATCTAATAAGGTTCGATTTCTCCCTTCAGAAACTCCATTCCATTGTGGAGTTGCTAGTGGAGTCAATTGGGAGACAATCCCACAATTTCTAAGATGATCATCAAATTTTTGGCTTAAATACTCACCACCTCGATCTGATCGAAGTGTTTTGACAGTTTTACCAAGTTGATTATGCACTTCATTTTGAAACGTTCGAAACATCTCAAATGATTCACTTTATGTTTCATAAGATATACATATAACCATATCTCACGAAATCATCAAGATAAATGTAATGAAGTATCGATAACCTCCTCTAGCCATTGTGTTTATAGGACCGCATACATTAGTATGTATTAGACCCAATAAATCACTTGCCCTTTCACTGTGTCCAGTAAAGGGACTTTTAGTCATCTTGCCCAGTAAACAAGATACGCACGTTTCATATGTTTCTAAATCAAATGAATCTAAAAGTCAATCTTTATGGAGCTTCGTTATGCGTTTCTCATTTATGTGCCCGAGACGACAATGCCAAAGATAGGTTTGATTAAAATCATTTGACTTGAATCTCTTTGTATTTATGTTAAAGACTGGAGTATCAGTGGACCTTTTCATGCTTAGAATATAAAGACCATCATACAAATCAGCATTTGCATAAAATATGCCTTTACGAGAAATGGAACATCTATTATTTGCAATAATAAAATCAAAACCATCCATATCAAAACATCAAACAAAAATGATGTTTCTTCTCAAGGCAGGCACAAAATAACAATTATTTAAAGTCAAAATAAGTCCTATAGATAAAACTAAGTCATATGATCCAATAGCCAGGGCAACAACTCTTGCTCCATTCCCTACGCGGAGGATGACTTCTCCTTTCTACAACTTTCTACTTCTGGTGAGTCCCTGCACATTTATACAAATGTGAGATCCACATCCGGTATCTAATACCCAGGAATCACTAGTAGATAAATTAATTTCAATAACATAAATACCGTAGTGGTAGTCGCAGTAGCACTTTTTCTTCCTTAGATCTTCCAGATAGAGTTTGCAATTTCTGAACCAATGTCCAGGTGCATGACAGAAATGACAATTTCCTTCTTTTTCTTTTGGGTGTTTCGAAGCAAGAACAGGCTGGGGCTTGACTTGTTCCATAGGCTTTGCGACAAAAAGAACAAATTTGCCTTGACAACTCTAGCCTTGCCTTTGCCTTTCTTCTTCATTCCCTTTCCCTTTTGGACCATCAACAAATTACTCTTGATATTTTGTTAGCAGTTTTGAGCATCAAATGCAACTCTGAAATTGATTTCTCCATATTAATCATATTGTAGTTCATCACAAATTGTGAGTAACTCTCTGGTAATGAATTCAAGATCAAATCCATAGCCAACTCTTGGCTTATGGGGAATTCGAGTCTATCAAGCTGGTCAACATAGCCCTTCATCTTCAGAACATGAGGACTAACTGACGCACCCTCAATCATCTTGCAAGAATGTAGGTTTTTGACTGTCTCGAACCTTTCTTGCCTAGCTTGTTGGAACATTTCCTTGGCGTTATAGCCATGTCGTAGGCTTCCATTAGTTCCACGTCCTTCGAAGTTCGGGAACCATTGTTGTCGCATAATACATGCAACATCAAGTAGAATCGTTGACATGCTTACTATGCGCATCCTTCACAGCTTTCGTAGGATTGGTTGGTGGGTCCTCAGGGATTAGAGCATCCAGGACATACAACTTGCGTTCATGCTTAAGAACAATTCTCAAGTTTCTGGATCAGTCAAGAAAGTTAGTCCCAGATAGCTTATCCTTCTCAATGATGGATCGTAGTGACAGGGGATTATTGTTACTTGAAGAGGCCATTGATCTACAATAAAGATTATGCAAAGTTTATTTTAGTATAGAGGAATAGACTCCCACTAAATTAACAACCATCATAAAACATACCGTTTATTTAGGGGACTAAAATCCATATTTCACCTAATTCTATGACAGCTATGGCATGTAACACAGAACTAGATTATTTAGGTAGGTAACAGTTACCAATTACATCTTATGTAATTTTTAGATCCTTTTATGAGATACGGGACATCTTATGTCTTAGCATGTTTTTATCTCATCATTTGCCTAAAGCTCAAAACTATTTTGATGGCTTTATTAAGTCGGACCATTTTAAACATTTAGGTAACTCTTACCCAACTTGTCTCACCAAGATAACACAATACACCCAGCTATGGCTGAAACTATATTAGTGTGATCGAGGCCTTTGACAAGTGTTTAAAATGGATGACATGAGACTTAAAATTTAATAGAGGGATTTTAATCGGTTTTAGTGATTTTTATGTAAACAATGAAATATCATATATTCTATTGATTTGTTCAATCACTAAACAATTTGGAAATTTTTATACTATTCACTAATAAAAGAATTTCCGTGCGCTAGGATTAGTTAGAAGACGAATCTCAATTCCTAAAATTGAAATTCGCTATAGAAAATCATATTTTTCGCTAATTTTACTATACTATATTTACCCCTTAATTTATCCAAAATTAAGTCAATTAAAACATTTTTAATTAACCCGGGCCCATATCTAACTAATCATCTTATCCTAATCCAATTAGGACTTTAGATATTTGAATCCTAGCATATCACCAATAACAAAATTCTTGATATTTTTCTCTTATCCAATAGGGATAACTAACCCAATTTTGATTATATCTCTAATCTAATTTGTTATCTATCTTCATCAAATAGAAAGTTCAAAGCAAAATAGATATAACGAGATAAATAAACAATTTCGAAAAATAATTATTTGCAATTTCGGTCCTCATCCAGATAATCACAAATATGTCATTGAATCATGAACTACTATCCCAATCGAACCTAATCGTATTAGTTTCAAATTAATATTCAGCAATACAATTCAAGAAACGTAAGACAATGTAACCTAAATATGCATACTGAATTATAGAGATTTCATCCATGCATCAATACAAGAAAAATAAATATTATACCTAATGGTGTCATGGATCACAGAACACGAAATCCAATTCATTGACATTATTTGAATTAACCTAACATGGTTACTAGCATGTAAGAAACTAATTTTAATTAAATCACGAATATATGTATCATATACACAAAACATGATAATAATTCTCACAGGAAACTTATGTATATCACATATACATCAACTATTAACATGCTTTCAATCATATATCATGTATATATCAGAAGAAAATATGCAATGAATTTAATGGAATCAAAATCGAAGGCTCTGATACCACTGTTGGGTTTTGGGGTTCATACGCAGCGGAGATTACAAAACAATTTTGACAAAAACCCCAACAGGATCCGAATCTAATTCCATTAAAAACGCTTAAACCATGAAAACTTAATCTTACCTCAGTCGCAATATACCTTTCTGAAGGTTGATCGATCTCTAAGGCGCTGCCAACGATGAACGCCCTCTATCAGCAGTCCACACACGAACGGTGGCCGAGATTCAAAGTGCTAGCTTCAAGAGAATACCAAACCTTTTGTTTCTCTCCAAAACGATCCAAAGCGTACAAGAAAACCCTAAGTCGTTTCTAAAATGGAAATAGAGTTTCGGCCCTTAATCTTTCATCCGTGTGTTCTAGCAAGACATAATGACTACCCAAGTCGTACGAATATAAATCGATACAACCTAATCAATAGTGTATATAACATCCTTTTATCACACGATATCCTTTTGATCAAACATAAGGCATGGAATTGTCATCCAACATGTTCAATTCGTACTAGTCTCGATCTCTAGGTAGACTGAAAACATCCAAGTGACATTGATCAATATCAATTCACTTAGACTAGGCCTTTTAACAGTCTAACGCATCGAGGGATCCACTAGATATCTCTCTTTATATGAGAGGGACAAATTCTATCTCAATTACACAACTTCATCACATTGCTCACACAGTAACCAATCACAACCTTTATAATCGTCCGGTTAAAGACAACATTTGATTGTGTCAAATCATTGTGTTCCTAATGTTGAAGTCTCTGGTAATCTCAAGTCAGAGGACTGGAATATCTACCTATCATGAGAAACAACTATGACTTAATCCATGTGATGTTCTCATAGTGGGTCGGTCCAGTACTTTGTTCCCTAACAAGTACTCGTGATCTTGATTCGTATCCCTATATGTATAATCATCATATGATCATCAATCAAGACTCACACTAGTCTTAATTCATTATAGTTCTCAGTATAATGATCGACTAGGGACATTTAGGATATTTATGTAAATACCCATGGATCTTATTATAATGTAAACATGCAAATTAATTATAATAAACAACAAATGAAATCCTCTATTTTATTAACTAAAAGTATTCTTAAAGACAGTTAATGGATTGACCTAGGGCACATGCCCCAACATAATCGACGTAAGTCGATTTACTATTACTACAAATCAGTCGTTATACTTGTGGCACGTGTCAAGTTTTTGGTGTTGTTGCCAAGGATAGGTAACCATTTAGTATTACTTAGTTACTATGAAGATTTGCTAAGTTTTATTTTAATTACTTTACTTTTAAGTTCATAAAACAAAAATAAAAAAAGACTTGAGTTTCCTGTTTGACATTTTACCTTTAATACTTTTTCTTTTTCTTTTTAAGGATAACTGGTGCATGTATAGCAAAAAAGAGGACATAGTGCATTACAAACCTTAGATTGAAAGAACCAACAAAGGAAAAAAAGAAAGGAATCAAGTTAGTAGAGGAGCAAGCGAGAAACCAACAACAGGGTCGTAGGAATAACCAACCCCTAGGTGATTTTGTAGTGTGGGATAGAGTGCAAGGAAAGAGATGCCTTCATTACTATTTCAAGCAAAAAGTTTAGAAGACTTACAATGTAGTGATGAGGCTGCAAGCCAACATCACCGAGTTTGAACGATGACCATCTCTGATAAATAAGGTGGAAAATAGTCTATCAATAGGCTATTCAATGAAGATCCAATTGCACATGTTGAGAATTTCTTCGAGAAGTGCGACACCATGCACATTATAGGAGATACAAAATAAGTGATCAGGATATGACTTTTCCTATTATTATTGAGATGAAAAGCTAAATCCTAGTTTTAGGGGCTCAATGTAAGGATTATGATGTCATAGGCAGAAATTAATGAAAGATTTCTAGACAAATTCTTTCTCCCAGTAAATGTGAGTGAAAGGAAACTTGAGATTAATCAGTTAAAGTAAGAAGACACTAAGTCTCTTAGCGAGGCTTGGGAAAGATTCAAAGAGATGTTGAGGAGAAGTTCGGGATATGGATACATGAAATGGGAATAACTGCTAATTTTCTACTATGGGATGAACCACAGCATGGGAGCGGTAGTAGATGCCACAATAGGTATCTCTCTACTTACTAAGGATGAGGATGGAACATTGGGTCTCATAGATCTTACGTCTCAAAATTCTATTATCGGGACTTACTCGTATACTAATATTATGGCACATCGATCAAATCTGAGTAGTCAAATGGTAAAACTTCAGATGGGACACCAAGGTCTACAAGTAGCACAATAACCAATTAATCACCAAAGCATGGTGGTGAACGAAATGGACATATAGTAAGGAATGAAGTGTTAGAACATAAATTTCATGAACAATCAAAGCCGCAGGAACAACTTCTGGTTAAGAGGAATGACTGATTAACGGTTTTATTAAGGTCACAACAACAACAACTCGAACTTCTCTTACAAAAATCTTGATAATGCACTGAAATTACCTCAAGGCTTTGATTAATAGTTCCAACAGGGGTAGCTGGAGTAGACTGAATAGATGACTTCAATGAAGTTAATTAAGAAGTACTTGTAAGACATGGACAAGAGCATTACGGAGTGCCATGAGATGCGCGAGAATGAGATGGAAGGAGTGAGCCAAACCATGAAATGAATGATGATGAGCGATCACAATCCATCGAGAATATTGAGAAACAAATTGGTCAGCTTACCAATGCTTGGAATTTACAAAAACAAGAAAATTTCTAAGTAACACTATGACTAATCAAATTGCAAATGCACATGCAGTCCAATTAAGGAGTCATGGAACAACCAATGATTTAGTGCGGCCAAAAGATATAATAAATGACATAAGGAAACAAATCGATGCACGTTAACCAGGAAAGGCAGAACACATAGATAATGGCATGAGTACCTAAAAGAAGTATCATCAGCATAAGAATCTAACTTGGCTCGAAGGAAAATAAGGGGAGATAGGCAGAAAAAGAGGTGGTACCATGGATCAACTGTTCACAAAATCTAAAGATAAAGGATAGTTTAATAAATTTATAGAAGTGTTTAAAAAGTTGCACAAAACACCCTATTTGTAGATGCGCTGGAACAAATGCCTAATTACATAAAAATTTTGAAGGACTTAATGAAAAAAAAAGTTTGAGTAAGAGATTATAAAATTATGAATTTGGCTTAAGAGTGCAATGCAATCCTACTAAGGATGTTACCACCGAAGTTAAAGAATCCAGGAATTTTTTCCATTCCATGTGTGAAAGGAGTACTTTTCTTTGATAAGGTCATATGTGATTTGGGAGCAAGCATAAATTTGATGGCCTTATCAGTATTCAAGAAATTAGGATTGGAAAAAGTAAAGTCAACCAATATGACTTTGTAATTAGCAAATCAATTAATGACATATCCAAAAGGAGTCACTGAAGATGTTTTGGTGAATGTCGATAAGTTCATTTTTCTTATGGATTTCGTTGTATTCTATATGGAAGAAGATTCGGAGGTACCATTATTTTTAGGGAGAACCTTCCTAGAAACTGCACGAGCATTAACAGATGTCATAGAGGGAAAGTTAAACTTACGAGTAATTGACGAGGAAGTCATGTTCATTATATACAAGACCTTGGAATTTCTGAGTGAGGGGGAATATTGAAAAACATCAAAGTTAGAGATGTAATTTCAAATTTCGTTACTTAGGCAGCCTAAAAATACACGTCTGATGATAAGTTAGAGAAATCTCAAGTCTAAAGCATTATAGCAAGTAAATGCTTTAGCACCAATAGGACTCCTTTAGTTTCATAAAGGTTTCGAGAAACTAGAAACGGAGGTGGAAAGTGCAGTTATTGAGTTGAAAATGAAATTAAAAACTTTACCAATGCATCTGATTTACATGTATTTAGGAGAAAAACTACTTCAACTTTTTTAAGAGCATAAATCAACCTTGAGATGGACAATCAAGGACTTGAAAGGAATAACCCTAACAACATGCATGCATATGATCTTAGTGGATGAAAATCATAAAACCAAAATGAAGCTCAGAGCTAGTTAACTCCAGTAATGAAAGAAGTGGTACAAAAATGTTGAAATGGTTGAATGTCAAACTTATCCACGCCATTTCAGATAGTTCATGGGTGTCACCAACATATGTTGTACCAAAGAAATGAAGAATGACCATTATTCAAATCGAAAATGGGGAAACATTGTCTATGAGAAAAATAATTGGCTAGAGAATTTGCATTGATTACTGAAAGTTTAATAAAGCTACGAGAAAGAATCACTTCCCTTTAGAATTCATTCAAATGTTTGACAGACTTGCAGGATAAGAATATCATTGCTCTTTAGATGGGTATTTGAGATACAATCAAGTTGTTGTAACACCAGAAGATCAAGAGAAAACGATATTTACTTGCCCGTATGGAACATTTGCATTTGGAAGGATACCATTAGGATTATGCAATGCACCAACAACATTTCAAATATGTATGATGACTATTTTCTCATATATGGTTGTGGATATAATGTAGGTATTTATTGATGACTTTTCTATATTTAGGGCTTCTTTCGATCTATGCTTGCAAAAATTGGCTTTATTATTGAAAAGATATCAAGACACAAATTTAGGACAAAATTAGAAGAAATATCAGTTTATGGTTCAAAAAGGAATTGTTTTTGGACATATAGTGTCAACTCATGGATTAGAGGTTGATAGAGCAAAAATAACACTAATTAAGAAACTTCATATACAATGAAACATTAGAGACATAAGGAGTTTTTTAGGGCATGCGAGATTCTACAAAAGGTTTATTAAGGATTTTTCAATAATTTCTAAACCATTGTGCATATTGTTGGAAAAAAGATGTTCCATTTGAAATGAGCCCTACATGCATAGAAGCATTTGAGACCTTGAAAATAGCTTTGATTTCAGCACTAATAGTGGTAGTACTAGATTAGGACTCTAAGTTTGAAATAATTTGTAATGCAAGTGACTCTGCAGTAAGAGCAGTGTAATGCCAATAGAGATATTTATACTACCCAAGTGAACACTGGATGAAGTTCAACAGAACTACCATAGAAAAGAAGCTATTAGTAGTGATGTTTGCATGTGACAAGTTAAAAGACTACAAAGTGGGTTCCAAAGTCAACATATATATTGATCATGCAACAATATGTTAACTTTTTGTAAAGAAGGATGCCAAACCAAAGTTGATTAGATGGGTGCTATTATTACAAGAGTTTGAGTTGGAGATTAAAGATAAGAAAATGAGTGATAGTTTAGTTGTAGACCATCTATATAGGTTACCTTATAAAGAAGGTGATACATGGAAGCCGGCAATTGAAGTATTAGTAGATGAGCAATTTTCCAAATTTTTGATTTGCATATAAAGCTTCTCAATTTAGACTTAGACTGAATGAGCTAAAAAGGTGTCAAGCTACTTACGTTACGCTAAGTGTTACTGGGAGGCAGCCCATGATTTTTTAAGTTTTTTGTTTTTAGATTTTAGTTGGTAGTTAGTCATTTAGTTCGAAAATTACAATTAATAAGTTTGAGTTCTAACTTTCAAAAATTTTAAGTAAAATGTGCATGAAAGACCATTCACTGGTTAATAATTCATCAGAATAGATAAGCTTCAAGAATTGTTTCGATAGTCATTCAACCTAAACGATTTACATTTGGGATATTTTTTATATTTATTAAGCTATTCGAATTTGCATTTTCCTTTTATGCTTATATATTATATTATTGTCATATGATTGCGTGTTTTAGTGTTTATATGTTTTCAAGCTTAATTTTCAACCTTAAGGATAAAGTTTAGTTTATGTTTAAGGGCATCAACACAACACTACACTATGGAAAGTTGTCAGATAGACTGAGATATATGGATAAACACTATATGTATGATCGTTTAAATTTTAATTTTAAGATAGTTAAGGAGGAAAGCACAGTAGTGAGTAATTTTTTTTATTTTTACTTATTATTTGAATGTTTAAGTAGTTTAGATTGTTGGGGCATGTGAACTAGGTCAATCCATTAACTGTCTTTATGAATACTTTTAGTTAATAAAATAGAGGATTTCATTTGCCGTTTATTATAATTAATTTGCATGTTTACATTATAATAAGATCTATGGGTATTTACAAAAATATCCTAAATGTCCCTAGTCGATCATTATACTGGGAACTATAATGAATTAAGACTAGTGTGAGTCTTGATTGATGATCATATGATGATTATACGTATAGGGATACGAATCAAGATCACGAGTACGTGTCAGGGAATAAAGTACTGGACCGACTCGCTATGAGAACATGTAACGGCCCGAAAATTTGACTTGTGCAACGTGTCAGGTCAAGATCGTATGTGGGACCACTCGTCGAATACGTATGTCTGAATCTTCAGTGGAGACACCGAGAATGTTCAATTTAAGATTTTAATGCTAATTGTTGAGAAATATAAATGTGGGGAATTTTGGGAGCCAAAACGTGAACGGGGACGAGTCACGTGTCGTTGCGGACTGAGGTAGCGGGGCGTCTCGAATCGCGTGTCGACGTGGATCGAGGTAGCGACGTAATGTGACTATAGTAATTTTAATGTGGTCACATCAAATAGAAAATAAAAATTTAAAATGCATATATATATATATATATGTAGTAAAGAAATATAATTATAAATATATATATATATATAAAAGAAAAAAAAAAGAGATTTGGGATAAGAATCGGATGGAGGAGGGAGAAAGGAGGGGAAGAGAGAGAAAGAGCATCGGAGAGCAAGAAGGAGATCGACGGCGAGGAGCTCGCGCGGAGCTCCGACATCCGAGCGGCGGCTCGTAGCGACGGGGACGCAAACGGTGGTTCGATGGCGACGCGAGGGCGCGAGCTAACGGGGCCGCGACGCGAACCAGCGGCACGACGGGGATCTCGACCATGGACGACGGCGGTAGAGAGAGAGAGTGGCGGATGGCTGCTCGCGGAGACGGCGAAGGCGAGAGATCGGAGCGGCCAAGTGAGGAACCGGCCGGCGCGATGGCGCGGCGACAAGGAGCCGCGGACCAGCAGTGCGGTGTGGACCCGAAGCGCGGCGGCGGTTGAGGTGAAGTCGCGGACGGCGGCGATGTGACGGCGGTGGTGAGCTGCCGGCGGCGAGCATGGTGGTGGCGCGGCGACCGGTGGCGGCAGCGGCGACTACGACGCGATGAACGGCACGGTGGCGCGTGGTCGATCGATCGGAGGCACGATTCGACGAGACTTGACGACGTGCGACCACGAACTGAAAATGGATTTTGAAAGCCGTGGTGAGGTCCTAAACCATATTGTGGTTGTTGGAATCTAGTGATTTTGCGGATTTAACTGCGCATATATTTGGTTGAATGACTTAAATTATTTAATTGGTATAAATGAACACCAGGGATTTAGGAGTCGGGTGTTGGGTGTGCAAATCGAGACGCGAGCGGGACGTCTTGATTTTTGATTTACGAAATTCGAGGTAAGTAAACCAGTTAGAAAATGTACTGTAGTTAATTGAGCTTGCATGTTTGATTGATGTTGAATCATGTCCTTTTCTTGGAATTCTCACTCTTATGAGTGTCCAGGCCAAGTGAGTCGTACTCGTGTCTCGATTGGAGTGGTTGCCGGCTCGCAACCGGGGCCATGACCTCGAGTCACAGTATTTGGTCGGAATGAGATGTGCTTTATCCGGGGCGCCGTTGATATCCCTCATTCGCCACATTTTAGGTACGGCGATGCCGCATCCGATGATCGAGTCTGCTTGGCGTTGCCGCGACTCTGCGACCCCGACCCTGTGGCACCCGCATTCGGTGGTCTTAGACTACTTGGGCTCCTCTCTATATTGTTTCTTTTGACACTCATTCTCGTTGTACTTTCATTGTTTCACAGTCTCATTATCATGCATTTCGTACAGTTTTCTTTTTATCTGCATGATTTTTAGACTGTTTCATTTTATCTTGAATTACTGTTTATATTCTACTGGAATTTACTTACCTGGGCTCGTCAATCTCGTGTTTGACTGAGTGCAGAGCCGCAGACGAGTAGCAGAGGGAAAGCTCCATAGCTAGGTGAAATTTTTTTTGTATATCTTGTATTGCTCTCCTCCGATGGTGATATAATTATGTTGGGTTCCACAATTAGGTTGCCTAACTTTTTGACGTTTCGGTTGAGTTATTTATTTGTAGTAATTGCTTCCGCTAAATTTTAAATCTTGAAAAATATTAATAACTCAACTTAAAATTGTAAATTTACTGATAATGATTGATTGGAAGGCTGACTAGGCCTGCGTTGACCTTGCGAGACTGGCTCGGGGGTCCACGTGGGCTTAGGCCGGGCGGTGCCCAATTTGTGGGAAATTGGGGCCGTCACAGTTGGTATCAAAGCCGAAGGTTTAAATACTCGACTCTTGATTTAAATCACAAGCAATGGAGACGCAAACCAGCGGAAGTTAGGAACCCTGAACTTAGAGTGGAACCCTATGATCCTGACTCAAGTCTTCGTTGGGAAGTGAGGAGAGTTGGGGGAAATTAAATTTGAACTATATGTGATATTTGATGTGTTGTATTATACTACTATCGATAGATATACGATATTTAATCTTGTGTAGCGCGTGAGACGCGATGAATAAAATTGAAAAAGATTGACGATAAATTTATCGGATTTAGAGAAATTGATAGTAAAGAAGATTGATGGTAATGATTTGATCTTGGAAGATAGTGTAGAAATTGGAGATTTCTACTTGATATATTTATTGGTGGATGGTGAACTACATAGTCAAAATTTCTCCCTTTGTAACAACACCCTATATGTTTGATTAAATGTTTAAAAGAAATGTTGTTTTCGTATCTTTTAGAAATAGAAATGATGCGATCAAGGAAGTTTAGTGGTTCTAGTGGGTTTGAGTCTAATGAACTGAAAATGATAATTTGAGATAATGTTTCAATGTTCAAATTTATAGTTCTTGATGTGGCAAGCATTGGTGAGGCTTAAACATGAGAATCTAGTTTATGGATCAACATATTGGGGTTGTACATTAAGTATTCGATGAAATGGCCGCAAGAAATTCTAACTTGTTTCATTGAAGTCTTTTAGTATAGACAAATATCCATTCTTAGGGAGACATGTGTTATAAAAAGGTGAACATCCTCAAATTCGATTTAAGTGGACCGTTATGTGCATTATAAAGGCATTATGAGTAAGCTCGAGTTCAAGACTTACTCGATCATTTAACTACCCTATAAATGAATTTGGGTGCGTACTAGCAACTCTTCGCTTTCTTACTAAACTTATGTTTCCTCAAAGTTTAGCCTAATGCTAAGGAGGGACAAATAGAATGGTTCTCATAAAATTTGAGTTACAAGGAGGTTGACAAACTTGAACTTAGATTATTATGAGTGAATGTTATTTATTCTCTAGAAATTTTTACAGTTATATTTTACTCATTTATGCCATTTTCTATTGAGGCTTTAAAAAAAAAAAAAAAAAAAATGGCAACAATATGTAACTAGAATTTAGTTAGTTCAATTGATAAATTGAGATAATTAGCATTGTTGGTTTGGTGAAGCCGATGGAAAATGAAATAATTCATTTTGAGTAAAATGAGATAATTAGGACTTTTAAGGTTTTCAATTCGAAACTTTGGTATTACAAAGCGTATGGTTTCCAAATGAAACTTAAAATGCCATTTAGGACTCAAACAAACTTGTGAATTGGTTTTCAAACCATTTAGAGGAATTTTGATTTTATTTAGGACTCGAAAGTTTATTACTGAAATTGAGGATTTCCTATAGTATTGGGACTTGAAATCAATGTTTTGAAATTTAGAGAGCGTTTGGAGTTTTAAAATGCTAGAACACTGATTGGATTTGTGGAAAATGGAAAATACTAGAATGACAACAATACTTTAAGTGACACACCTGTTTCACTTAAATGAGACTGCGATGATGATCTCGTCTTTGCTTGATAATCCTTTATTAGGACTTTGAGATTGTGCCGACAACAAAGAAAGAAAGTGTTTAGGAGTTATATCTCCATCACCACTTGTGCACTTTGACGAGGTAACTCAGAAAGTCTTTAAGAAGAGAGATGAACATGTCTCTTACGATTTAAAAACTCTCTTGAAGAGCAACTGCTGTTGCAGCCATGATTGTTGAATGAAGAGTTTGGTTTTGGTCATTTGATCATATTGAGCATATTGCCACAATGAGGTCAGCATCACGATCATAATGTAATTATGCCTTGGATAATAGTGCCTTGCTGGATAATCCTTTAACCCTAAATACTTGATTATTTCTTGTCTGAAAAATCAACAAGACGGGTTTGAACATCAATTTTTGTCATGTTAGAAGATCATTTTTCGACAATTATGTTTTGCACTCTTGACAAAAAAAAGGGGAGAAGTGACGTGGAAAATGAAAACAAAAAATTTCTTAAGAGTGAGTTAATGCAGACCCTAAGGGAGCAAAGTGTTGAGATGACTTGAGAGCTAACGATTATATCATGTACGGACTCCTTAGCTTCGACGAAAGCTTTGGAGTAGTAGTGTTGGATCAGAAGCCCAAGTAACTCCACTTTAGTGACACTATGCATTTATAGTCTCAGGGTTGGTGAAGTCGACCACCACCTTTAGGGACTTATAAATGGATTAAGTGTTACCAGCTGAGGTAGAGTCTGCAAACCGTTTTAACGATTAGTGGTCACCTAAATATAAATCTTACGAGATTGTACATCTCAAGACTGCTTACATTTTAAAATTTGTTCAGATACGTTACGTTAGTTAACGTACTGAAAGGGATTTTCGTGCAAAGCAGTGCATGTTGTAAGAATAAAAAAAAAATGCGTTTAAAGTTGCTAAGAGAATAGTAACACTTGATCTTATATGGTATAATTGTGGTGCTGTAATATACTATATACGATATCGGTAACTATACCCTGATTCGAGGATTCGTGGCTATGGAAAATGCGATTACGTTTCGGATCGGATCCAGAAGTGATCGTGAGGCTACGGGTTCGCAGTTTGTGAGTACCGAGGAGCTGCGTACGACACGTGCAACAACTGCAGGAAATTCTTCGAAGGTTAAGGGCACGTGCTACACCATCGTTGTCTACGTCGGCGGTTTCATGCTGAGTGTGTTTTCATAGTTCACAACCCACTTGAAACATTTCCAGTTCAGGTAGCGCCTATAGTGGCCGATGAGGCATAGGTTCAGGTTGAGCTCGTATTTCCTCCATCTGATACACCACTTGAAGATATGCTGAGCACGCCGACTGATACAGGTGTTAGGGCTACAGTGGAGGCGAGACATGCTCTCGAGTTTTAGAGGCAACATTGGGAGAAGTTGCACAAGGGTACGTTGAGGCGACATATATATGGTCACGTAAAGATACATTAGGTACTAGTTATACCAGCGCAAATGTGGTCGAGTAAATCAACTCCAGTTGATGATGTACTACGGAGGTGTTGATGGGGAACAATCTGTAACCTGAAGATGCCTGCGTTTCAGACCATTTGGTAGAGGACCAAAGATTCGGTTGCAGTGGATGGATCGATGTATACGCGTGATGAGGTATGTCGGGAGTACGGTGGACACG
This sequence comes from Stephania yunnanensis, assembly GCA_039657365.1. Lineage (NCBI taxonomy): Eukaryota > Viridiplantae > Streptophyta > Magnoliopsida > Ranunculales > Menispermaceae > Stephania > Stephania yunnanensis. The sequence continues at coordinate 42,541,482 of CM077582.1, forward strand.
GACACTGACCAAGCTTACTACGTCATACACGGTTTCCTAGAATTCATTGGTTTTGTTAGGAGACGACGGCTTCAAGCACAGTACAAGAGGCTTAAGCGACGGCTATGGCTGGCGAGAGCTTTGTGATCACACGTGCCAGAGTACCGGTCGCATATCGACATTGTTATAGTCAGTACGAGGATTTGAAGATGATCGAAGGAAAAAGAGAGACGGTTGTGGCTAAGAGATCGAGCTTAGAGCGTAAGATTTATTGTGTTTCCGCCACATGCAACGTATATTGCGCCAAGGTTAGTTGGTCCAAATAGTAGGTTCGCTAGTGCACTACAGTAGCCAGCACCGTCAGATCCTCAGCATAAGTACCATCAAAGGGTTGATGACAGAGGCAATGGCAGGAGATAGTGTCAGAGTTCCAGTCAAGTGCAGAGACAGGGACAGAGGTCTAGTTAGGGACAGAGACATATTCCATACGAATCGAAATTTCAACGTACTTGTGTAGGAGTGTGGACAGCCAGGTCACTTCACCAGGACGTGTTCACAATAGCGGGCCGACACAACAGAGTTAGGAGCAGATTCATGTTGTCGCGCAAGGTCCGACTATTACCCATCGTAACCGGATAGAGAGATGAATGGACAGGCAAAGAAATTGATTTACATTCTCGCGGAGATACTGCCGATATGAGTATGTTAGTGAGGGTGGATCATTGGACTAATAGTTTCGTTGTGTTCCAATATATGTTGCGAGGATGTTGCCCTGGCATATATTGATGGGAGGAGATGGATGGTGTGTTCATTGCTTGGAGGTCACGGAGGAGCCCAGCTCGTCACGGAGGAGCCCAACTTGTCGCGGAGGAGCCCAGCCTTACAAAGACTAGCTCAATGGTACACGGTTTGCCAAATTTGAGCTCTTAAGCCTTCAGGACCCAAGTTCGAACCGTGGGAGGCGAAAGATTATGCCCATATTATGTATCGACCCCGGCGTATGGGATGTCCTGTGTGGTCCCCTGCGGTTGAGGCGAGACTCGTGCATAATATGGGGGGGGGGTTCCTCTACACCTACCTTGGAGGTCCCAGCCTCTAGTGGGGGTGGCCCTCACTAAAAAAAGGCTTTAGTAGTTGGTTATATTGCAACCGAAACCATCTTCCTAAATACCGACACTGCCCAGTAAACGATAACCTTTAGATGTGTAAATTTCGAGGACGAAATTCTAATTCGTTGGGAAGATTGTAACGGCCCGAAAATTTGACTTGTGCAATGTGTCAGGTCAAGATCGTATGTGGGACCCACTCGTCGAATACGTATGTCCGAATCTTCGGTGGAGACACCGAGAATGTTCAATTTAAGATTTCAATGCTAATTGTTGAGAAATATAAATGTGGGGAATTTTGGGAGCCAAAACGTGAACGGGGACGAGTCACGTGTCGATGCGGACTGAGGTAGCGGGGCGTCTCGAATCGCGTGTCGACGTGGATCGAGGTAGCGACGTAATGTGACTATAGTAATTTTAATGTGGTCACATCAAATAGAAAATAAAAATTTAAAATATATATATATATATATATATATATATATATATATATATATATATATATATATATATATATATATATATGTAGTAAAGAAATATAATTATAAATATATATATATATATAAAAAAAAAAAAAAAGAGATTTGGGATAAGAATTGGATGGAGGAGGGAGAAAGGAGGGGAAGAGAGAGAATGAGCATCGGAGAGCAAGAAGGAGATCGGCGGCGAGGAGCTCGCGCGGAGCTCCGACATCCGAGCGGCGGCTCGTAGCGATGGGGACGCAAACGGTGGTTCGATGGCGACGCGAGGGCGTGAGCTACCGGGGCCGCGACGCGAACCAGCGGCACGACGGGGATCTCGACCATGGACGACGGCGGTAGAGAGAGAGAGAGTGGCGGATGGCGGCTCGCGGAGACGGCGAAGGCGAGATCGGAGCTGGCCAAGTGAGGAACCGGGCTGGCAGATGGCGCGGACAATGAGCCGCGGACCAGCGGTGCGTGTGGACCGAGCGCGGCGGCGGTTGAGGTGATGTCGCGGACGGCGGCTAGTGTGGACGGCGGTGGTGGCGGCGGCGCGGTGGTGGTGCCGGCGGCGGCGGCGGCGGCGCGGCGACTACGACGCGATGAACGGCACGGTGGCGCGTGGTCGATCGATCGGAGGCACGATTCGACGAGACTCGACGACGTGCGACCACGAACTGAAAATGGATTTTGAAAGCCGTGGTGAGGTCCTAAACCATATTGTGGTTGTTGGAATCTAGTGATTTTGCGGATTTAACTGCGCATATATTTGGTTGAATGACTTAAATTATTTAATTGGTATAAATGAACACCAGGGATTTAGGAGTCGGGTGTTGGGTGCGCAAATCGAGATGCGAACGGGACGTCTTGATTTTTGATTTACGAAATTCGAGGTAAGTAAACCAGTTTGAAAATGTACAGTAGTTAATTGAGCTTGCATGTTTGATTGATGTTGAATCATGTCCTTTTCTTGGAATTCTCACTCTTATGAGTGTCCGAGGGCCAAGTGAGTCGTACTCGTGTCTCGATTGGAGTGGTTGCCGGCCGCACCGGGGCCATGACCTCGAGTCACGTATTTGGTCGAATGAGATGTGCTTTATCCGGGGCGCCGTTGATATCCCTCATTCGCCACATTTTAGGTACGGCGAGGCCGCATCCGATGATCGAGTCCGCTTGGCGTTGCCGCGACTCTGCGACCCCGACCCTGTGGCACCCGCATTCGGTGGTCTTAGACTACTTGGGCTCCTCTCTATATTGTTTCTTTTGACACTCATTCTCGTTGTACTTTCATTGTTTCAAAGTCTCATTATCATGCATTTCGTACAGTTTTCTTTTTATCTGCATGACTTTTATACTGTTTCATTTTATCTTGAATTACCGTTTATATTCTACTGGAATTTACTTACCTAGGCTCGTCAATCTCGTGTTTGACTGAGTGCAGAGCCGCAGAGGAGTAGCAGAGGGAAAGCTCCATAGCTAGGTGAATTTTTTTTTGTATATCTTGTATTGCTCTCCTCCGATGGTGATATAATTATGTTGGGTTCCACAATTAGGTTGCCTAACTTTTTGACATTTCGGTTGAGTTATTTATTTGTAGTAATTGCTTCCGCTAAATTGTAAATCTTGAAAAATATTAATAACTCAACTTAAAATCGTAAATTTACTGATAATGATTGATTGGAAGGCTGACTAGGCCTACGTTGACCTTGCGAGACTGGCTCAGGGGTCCACGTGGGCTTAGGCCGGGCGGTGCCCAATTTGTGGTAAATTGGGGCCGTCACAGAACATCACATGGATTAAGTCATAGTTGTTTCTCATGATAGGTATATTTTTCAGTCCTCTGACTTGAGATTACCAGAGACTTCAACATTAGGAACAAAGTGATTTGACATTATCAAACGTTGTCTTTAACCGGACAATTATAAAGGTTGTGATTGGTTACTATGTGAGCAATGTGATGAAGTTGTGTAATCGAGATAGAATTTGTCCCTCTCATATAAAGAGAGATGTCTAGTGGATCCCTCGATGTGTTAGACTGTTAAAAGGCCTAGTCTAAGTGAATTGATATTGATCAATGTCACTTGGATGTTTTCAGTCTACCTAGAGATCGAGACTAGTACGATTGAACATGTTGGATGACAATTCCATGCCTTATGTTTGATCAAAAGGATATCGTGTGACAAAAGGATGTTATATACACTATTGATTAGGTTGTATCGATTTATATTCGTACGACTTGGGTAGTCATTATGTCTTGCTAGAGGCCGCTTATGACTTGTATACCAAAATGTGTTTTGGTTCACTGCCAACGTTGTATGAGCCTATTGGGTCGCACTAAGAATGGTTTTGCGAGATTTTAAGATGGTTCAGAAAAATGAATTTTATATGATAAAATTCATGACAGAAACGTCCATGTGGTGTATTACACTTATACTTCTTTAAGTAGGGGTATATGTGTAATTTACTTAACCGTCTATATACAAGGGTTGTATAAATAGACGCTTTAAGTTAGAACACACGGATGAAAGATTAAGGGCCGAAACTCTATTTCCATTTTAGAAACGACTTAGGGTTTTCTTGTACGCTCTGGATCGTTTTGGAGAGAAACAAAAGGTTTGGTATTCTCTTGAAGCTAGCACTTTGAAATCTCTGCCGTTCGTGTGTGGACCGTTGGTAGAGGGCGTTCGTCGTTGGCAGCGCCTTAGAGATCGATCAACCTTAAGAAAGGTATTTTGCGACCGAGGTATGATTAAACTTTCTTAGTTTAAACATTTTAATGGAATTAGATTCGGATCCTGTTGGGGTTTTTTTCAAAATTATTTTGTAATCTCCGCTGCGTATGAACCCCAAAACCCAGCATAGATTAGGTTATATATAGTACTATGTAATGAATAAGTAGTTCATTTGCATATTCATTATGGATGAGTAGAAGTATATTGTTGATATGAAACTCGAAAGAGTTTTTTTAATATCTTTGATAAAAATATGTTAAAATGTAGCAAACAACGGTGTGATTTCATGATTACAAACCTATAGTTAGGGAAAACCTTTAACTTTAAACAAAAGCAAAAACTAGAACCCTTCTTGTGAAAAATTCAGATCTTTAAGGATTCTATAATAAGTGTGAATATTACTTCATAATATAAAGCAAATAAAGATTTAGTGCAAAGAGGGAAGAAATTGGCAATATAAATAAAAAGCTCGAGTTAGCTTACTTTGATTTAGTGAAATGAGAAATGCTAACAAGAGTTTTTAAAATACAACAACAACAACAACAGCATAGCCTCGGTCCTAAATTAACCGGGGTCGGCTACATGAATCAAACTTTTCCATTGTGCTCGATTAAGTGCAATTGATGTCGAGCTTTTCAAACCATTCAAATCTCTCCTAATTAATGCATCCCACGTTAATTTTGGTCTACCCCTACCTCGTCGAATTTCTACAGTTTCTATTGAGTTAAGTTTTCCACTTGGGGCATTTGTAGGTCGTCTTTGCAGGTGACCAAACCACCGCAACCGCCCTTCCCTAATCTTTATATCAATTGGTGCTAGTCATATTTGTCTTTGAATTTCTATATTTCTTATTCTATCTGTATGAGTTTTACCACACATCCACCTATGCATCCTCATTTCTGCTACATTCATTTTATGTAATTGTTGTTGCTTTACTGCCCAACATTCACTTCCATAGAGCATAGCTGGCCTAACTACAGTTCTATAGAATTTTCCAAGAGTTTTTAAAATAAAGAAAAAAATTAGAGAATCCCACAAGTTCTACAAAAAAAATGAGTAGAGAACTTGACAATTAGAAAAAGTAAGAAAAATACAGTCCATAGGAAAAAGGAGCAAGGACTATAAAATAAAAATGAAAAGAAGAAGAATAATGAGAAAAGAAATTTGAATAAAGAAAAGAAGGCGAAAGTAAAATAAAACTCAAATAAAATATTTAGCTTGAGTACGAGTAGCTAGTTGAATTAAGTTTCTTTTCCAACAACATGAAGTCTTATAGACTCTTAAAGAACTAAAGTCTACTAAAGATGAGTTTGATCTATGCTTATTTGTGAATTCCATAGCTTAGTAAGAAATCGTGAGATTGCATACTTGCTACTTGAATGTTGAGATGAAACAAATTTGCGAGTAGTGATGGTTTTGATTGTGATATACTTTAGTGTTTCCAAAAGTGAACTATATGTGTAATTAAAGCTAAATGTCCTAAAACATAATTTTTTTTAAAGAAAAACTCTTGAGTGAATTATTAACTTGAAACTTAGAATATTAAAGGATATTCAATGAACAATATGAATTGAATGAGTACTAGTTATCATGAGACTTAGTAGAATACAATTTTGATCATGACGCAAAAATCTTAAGTTTAGGGATATTTGATAAGTAATTATTTAGATTCATATATAGGGTTAGTTTAGTAGTATTTTTAGTATAAATATTCTTAAATGAGGTATACTTCATGGTGTTATTGCTTTTTCATGTAATTAAAGCTGTTAAGGAAGGAAAAGAGCAAAAATGAGAAGAAACACAACAAAAACACACGAAGCACGGTTGGAGCCATTCCTGCGGATGGGGTCACCATGGAGTGCTAAAGCAAAATGTGGGAAGGAAAAGCATGGCTTGGGAGAGCAAAGGAAGTGAAGAAATCAATTTTTGAGGTCTGGAGCAGTGGCCCAGCTGTGGACATATAAGGGACGGCGTCGAATTACCAGGGACAGCGCTAAGTGGATAGAATAACAAAAGAAGTGTATGGAGTGGCGGCGCAGTGGCCGCACCATGGCTTATAAGGTACTATGCCGGGGCATAAGTAATTGCGCTAAACTCAAGGAAAATAGAAATTTGGAGTTTTTTTCAAGTTAAATTATAAAGAAGGGTTTTTCATTGTTATTATGAAATATAAATAGGTATTAGAATGTGGTAAACTCAACACATATCAAATTTTAGCTACCTTTAGAGTTATTTAGCATATGTTTACTATGTTTTGAGTATTAAGGAGTTTCATGAGGTGAAAACACTGAAAACTTCATGTTTCCAATTCAAGTTTATTTTATTGGTTTAATCAAAGGTAATATTTATATTCATCTCGGATTTGCAATGATTTCGATTTTAAATTGTAATGTGTGTCTTTCAATGAAATGTGAGTAGTCTTTTTGTCATAGGGATCAATGGGTATTAGGGTGTAAATGTTATGCTTTGAATATGATTCAAAAAGTTAATATAAAAAATGCACTAATTAGAATTTGTATTGATTATGTGCGCAATGTTTTATGCATATTGGCAACATGTTTAACGATATTTGGTTTTAGGAGTTATCATGGCCATTGAATTCTTTGAGTCGGACATGAATGGTAAGATTCTAAAACACACAACATCGATAAATAGTTGTTGATTAGTGAGGCACGAATAGTAAACTTAGTTTGTAATGAATCCAAAGATTTGGGACTTAAAGTAATGCGAAGCTTATATTATTCACACAGATTGGTGGAGTTCTAGTTTGTATATTAGAATATTTTCTGTCACGACATTTGGTTAAGGTGGATTGGAAGGAAATTCGTCTATTCTAATTAGGCATAGCATAAAACATATCGTGTTGAAAACGTGGTTGAAAAGTATAGTATTAAAATACTAGGTAAATTTGTGAACTAGGGTATCCTTAATATAAGAGTTAAAGTAAAGTTTCAATTTTTTTGTTAGATAGATTAGTTTAGTATAAAACCATTTAAAAAAGGGATTTCCCTAGATATATTACAAAGATAAATATTTAACTAGTGCAAAAATTTTTCCCTAAGGATGATATCCATTATCAATTTAAGTTAATTGCACTATTACTAAAAACGAGCCATCATAATTGCACCATAAGTCACGTACGCATCTCGACGAATATCAACTACCTTCAAAACCACTACAAATTGGCATAAATTGTGTATAGCACTGTGTAACACAATCATCCTAAGTCTCTAGATCTTCAACAACTTTTCGGGACGAATCTTGGGACTGATCTCATTGTTTTTTTCACATATGCTCATTATCTTATCCTGCACTCTGCTACAATTGATCACTATCTTTGCCAACTTTGCATTGACACTTCACTTCACTAATCAATGAAAGCTATATCATCATACATCCGATAACATTCTGCCACGTAATTATCACACCATATCATTTCATGTCACATTAACCCTATGGGCCCTGTTTCATTGCCTTGGGATCTAGGTAACATGTTTTTCAATGTAAATCTAATATAGGACTATAATATATGTATTTTACACTATTGTCCTCCCCATTTTCAATTATATACCTTAAAAACATGAAATACTCAAATATCAGCAATAATGACCATATTTTAGAGACTTTACCTTATAAAATATATTAAAATGTAAAATAAATTGTGTATAATTTTTGACTAATCACTTTCGGTTAATGTTTCTTGTATTTTTAGAAATAAGAATGAATGGTTGCATGATTTACACACTAGAATATTGTCTTCATTAGTGACAATGAAAAATCCATCGAGTAGCATACTGGGAAGGAGAAGAACGACGACTACCTCTGAGCCCTTAACGACTGTCTGCTACAATCTTTTATGGTTTCACTTCTTTATTGATAGTGATGCATATGTCTTTTACATTTTTTGAATTAGGAAACTGGACTCCCCAACTGATACACGATGTTACACCGTTTATGACAATTGTTGATAGACATACATGTGATCTATTACTTATTTTCCACATATACGTGTTTATTTATTGCTTTTGCAATATTAATGTATAAAAAAATTTTAACTAACTCTAAAAATTACAAATAACAAGTAATGAGAAATATTTGCCATGAATATGAGTTATATGGAGAATAAGACAAAAGGATGGTTAATACGTTGTTAAGTCCTCAATGGCTGGGACTAAGGCCTAATAATAGGATTAGGTCAAGGGGTATGCTAATTAAAGGTTTGCGCCATCACAGTTGGTATCAGAGGCCACATTCTCAATAAGTATCGAAACAAACTCAAACAAAACACAAACCATACATTGGAAACTAGTCGATCCTCACTTAGAAACCATTAGTTGGGATGTGAGTGAAGGTGAGCTGGGGATGATTATGTGTACATGTTTTGATTACATATGTAGATGTATATTGTATTTGTGTAGTAGCTAATTTCTAATCGCGATCAACTTGTAGACACCAATGGCAAACCCAAGTGAGGGTGTATATGATAGTGCTAGCATAATTCAATCTTCTATTATAGCTGAAGGTTTTTAGAGATTATATGACCGTGTCGTGGCTCAGGAATAGAAGTTGCCAAGTTAATTGCATTTACGATGGAACATATGACCGCATATATACCAACCACTCCCATTACCACTACTACTACATTAGTGCTTCTGACACCTTATACACCGACTGCACTGGCCACTACCACCACAGGCCACGGACACCATACCACTATTGTGGTTGTGCCAATAATAGATGCTATAAAGACTAATCCAACTCATACGGTGTACTAAGATAAATATGGCTATTTAAGGTAGTTCTATGAAGACTTAGTGTTTGATGATACAGATAATGCTTTTTCATTTGTGGATGAATCAATGCAGGATATAGAAAACCATGTCGTCAACATTGGGGCTTTGTCACTACATGACATGTATAAGCGAGCATTCACTCATGAGACTTATGAGCGGGGTAGAGTAGTAGAGAGACTGGGTAGCACCAAAGGTAAGGTTTATGACTGTGAGAGGAGGTAAAAAGGCAAGGAACATAGGAGATACGATAGAGGATCCCAAATGGGTGAAACGTTAACAACACCATATCAGCAGTGCCCAATGCACCAACTATTGTTCCCGCATAAAATACAGTTGGTAAAGCACCTTTACCGTCTCCCATTAGACTAACACTTTCAACAATATGGGCGCTACGAGAAATGCAGGTGGGTGGTTGAAGTAAAGGCAATGGCTGAGATTTGCCTACAATTGATTAAAGAGAGGCTTATATACAAACTCAACTGTTTGGTTAGCGCAGGCAGATCATTTGTTTCAGATGTGGCTAGATCGCGCATATGGCCAGGGAGTGTACAAAGCCTGAACCCGTTTAGCCAATGCCAGTTCAAGAGCGAGCGCACATGGTGGCATAACCGGATTGCGATGCGACATGTGGACTAATTGATGGTATGATTTCCATGTATAGTAGAGATGTGCATGTTTTGTTCGGGTATGGATCTAGAATTGCATTCATTGTTAGTTGCATGATAAGCTTTCTAGGATTGACACCTGTTAGAGTTAGTGTACATTTCATATTGAGTACCGTAGCCGCATATTGAGTTTACCCTAACCTTGTTTATGAGGGATGTCTTATAATAATTTTTGGGATAAAGTAACTTATAGTTTTAGGGTATTACAGTTTTTAAACTTCAATACGCTATTTGGGATGATTTAGTTAGCGGCATATCACGTGCACATCAAATTTTTTATAAAGGCAGCGATTTTCTAGATCCTAGAGCGTCCAACATTTATATTCACAGGTAGCTCAATGAGGAACATTGGCACGAAATATCGACTTAAGACTAGTGAGGAGATGGAGACTCTAGTAGGCTTATACATTATGATAAAGATTCAGGGACCTATGATTGAGGATATTCTGATAGTTTCTAGAGTTTCCAAATGTATTTTCAGAGGATTTACCTAGTTTAGCGTTGCCGCAAAAGAAAGACTTTATCATTGATTTGGTATCGGGCCTAAGACCTATTCTGATATTGGCATACCGTTTAGCTCTAACAGAGTTTGAGGAGTAGAGTGTTCAACTTGAGGATTTGGGCAGGAAAGGACTTATAACACCTTCCATGTCACCGTGAGCAGCACAAGTCCTTTTACTTAAAAATATAGATGACAAACTAAGATTATGTATCGACTATAGAAAGCTTAATAGGGTCACAATCAGAAATAAGTACCCATTTCTACGGGTCGATAGCTTGTTTGATTAGCTGAAAGGAGCACAGTTTTTCTCTAAGATAGAACTAAGATCAGGGTAACATCAACTATATATTTGGTATGAGGGATAAGACATGCTTTCAGCACCAAATATGAACATTATCGGTTCACGGTCATACAATTTGGGCTGACCAATGCACCCACCGTAATTATAGACTTAATCAATTAGGTATTGAGACCATTTCAAGAATGCTTTATGATTGTGTTCATTGATGAGATTATTATCTACTCGAGGAATAAAAAGATCATGAGCAGCACCTCAAGAGACACTCCAAACTTTGAGGGAGCACGGGCTTTAGACTAAGTTCAACAAGTGCGAGTTTATATTGACTAAGGTCAAGTTTTTGTGTCACATCGTTGGAGTAGTAGGAGTGTTAGGGGATCCAACCAGGATTCAAGAGGTTATGATTTGCCAGCATTGACGTTATTGACTTAAATAAAGAGTTTTCTAGGTCTGGCCAAATATTATTGTTGTTTTCTAAAAGTTTTATGGAAAATTGCTTTTCTATTCGTTATGTTAACCAAGAAAGATGTTAGATTTGAATGGTCTTTGGAAAGCCAGCACACGTTTGTTAAGTTGAAGAAGTTGTTGACTACCGCTCTATTGTTAGTGTTGCAAGAGACTATTAAGAATTTTCTTTAAATAGAGATGCTTCTCTTACTGGTTTAGGTTGTTGATGTGCATAACCCAAGTAAAATAGCTCGCTTATAGCAGTAATGCAATCAACTTACTTTGACTAAGGACATAGTCCCCAAGGAAAGGTTTTTCCACTAGTTAATTACCTATTGAAATTTGAAAAATTGCTAAGGAAATTCCTTTTCAAATGGTTATATATTAAACTAATCTATCTAACAAAATAATTCAAACTTTACTGTAAATCTTAAATTAATGATGTCTTATTTCACCAATTCACCTAATTAATGTAATATTATGCTTTTTAACCAGTTTTATATTTCAATATGTTATGTGCAATGCCTTATTCCAATAGATAGGCTTCCTTTAAATCAACTTTAACTTGCTATCATGACAGAAAAGATTTTAATTCTCAAACTAGAACTCCACTTAATGGTGTGAATAACGTAAGCTTGACATTGCTTGAAGTCTCAGTTTATTTGGTTTATAACCAACTCATTTTACTATTCCTATATAAATATATAATAAACAACTATTTTTCGATGTTGTATATTTTTAGTTGTACCGTTCGTGTCTGGATGAAAAGCATCAATGGCCATGATAACTCTTAAAACCTAATATCATTAAATATTTATCAAGATGTTTAAAGCATTATGTTCAAAACCAATAGAAATTCTAACTATTGCACTTTTATATTCACTTTATAATCGTTTTCAAAGCAAAGTATTCATACCATACGATCCATTGGTCCATAAGATAAATAGACTACTCACACTTCATTGAAACACACATATTACAATTCATAATTGAAACTATTGCAAATCAGAGATGTATATAAATATTACGTTTAATTATACCATTGGAACCAAAATTGAATTGTAACCGCGGAGTCTTCAACAATTTCTCTACATAATACTCAAAACCAAAGTAAACCTATGCTAAATCTCTTTAATGGTGGCTAATAGTTGACATGTAATGAGTTTACCTCATCTTAATACCTATTTATACTTCCTAATAATAATTAGAAACCATACTTTACAATTTGACTTGAAATAAAACTCCAACATTCTATTTTCTACAAGTCTGGCATTGTTACTTATACCCCGACGCCGTGGAATATAAGCCACAACACCGCCACTATGCCACCATTGCATGCACTTCTTTTGAGCTCCTATTACCTTAGTGTTATCACCACTTGTCTCGGTGCTATCACTTGAGTTCCACAGCACCGCCACTACTTCGGTCCTGCAGACTCGATATCTTCATTTTTTTTTCTTTCTCATGCCATGCCTTTCCTTACCACACTGTGCCTTAGTACTCTACAGTGCCACTATGTGTAGCCATAGTGCCAACCATGTTTTTTTGGGTTATTGCTCTTTTTCTTCTTATTTTTGCTCATTTCCATCCTTTACACCTTAATTAACTTAAAATTAAATAACACCTTATTTATACTATCTTAGTCTAAATAATCACTTATCAGTTGTGTGTCGATGTAGGAAGAGGTGTTGAAGCCTTTGTGTCTATACAGCTGAATGTACATGAAAAGATTTTTCCCACGTATGATTCGGAGTTAACTACAATTATGTTTGCACTGAAGGTGTGAAGACGTCATCTGTATGAAGAGATATTCACAATTTATAATGATCACAAGAGCCTAAAGTATCTCTTCATATAGAAAAAGTTTAATATGAAAGAATACAAATGGTGGTAATTCTTGAAAAACTATGACTTATCTTTGGAGTACCACGCAGGAAAAGGTGTCGAGGCTGTTAGATGCGATATGATGCATGAGTACAAATCACTTGAGCAAGCAGCAATATTGGGTGTGTTAGAGATTCCTATCGATACTATGGTAATGATTTGCACAAAAATGAGAAGACAGACTGTGTCTACATAGAAAGCGGCAAAGGGTTAAAGGATCGACATGTTGTACTCGAGATTTAGTGAGTTGGCATAGATTGAGACTATACAAATTAAATTGAGCCAATGGATCATTATTTGACGTACAGAAGCATATATTGGATACTCTCAATCGTTGAGTTGAGAGATAAAATTCTTTAGGTTTCACGCGGTTCTCGATTCATCATTTATCCAAGGAGAACCAAAATCCACCACGACATGAAATGATATTTTTTGGTGGCCTGGAATATAGGAGAACATGTCTAAGTTCATCGAGAAATGTGGGATTCTCTATTGGAGGAAGGCTAAGCATCAGATACTTAGGAGATTACCACAACCATTTCCCATTCCATGATGGAAATAAGAAGATATCACATAGATTTTGTCATAGGGTTATTGATGACTGCTAGGAATCACGATTCCATTTTGGTGATTATCGATAGATTGCACAAGTCTGCTCACTTCATATCGGTTGATTCTTATTAAACATTTGACTAGTTTAGTATATTTTTTGAGAGAGAGACTGTCGGGCCACATGGGTGACTCGTATCGAGCCTGTACAATAAGTTTCCCATAAATTCATATTACTTGTAGTAGTGGTTAGTGGGATCATAACCACAAGGATTTTTCAAATTCCCTAAGAAAAATGGATTTCTAAAGGTTTCTATTATTTTACTTTAAATTAAGTAAAATAGGAATTAAAATTATCTAACCAAATGATGGCAATCAATTAAGCTAATTAAACTAACTTAACTAGTACAATTTAAATTCACTAATACTAAATATTCTAAATCTAATTTAATTCAAACCAGTATAAGACAAACATCTAAGCACATATCTAGAAAAATATAACATAAACCCATTTTGAATATGAACATATTAATTATAGTATATTCATAATCATACTATCATCATATTATGATGTATTCTTAAATCATTAAACCTAAATCATAAGCAAGATTGATAGTTTTTATCAAACCACCATTTTTCCTTATATCAATGGAAAAGCCATTTTCTAATTTTACCATAATTAGTTCTTCAAATGCTCAAAGATAACTAATAGAAACAAAATAACATTAGCTGTATCATCAAAATTAGCCGTATCAATATCAAACTTAGAACACATTTCTCCTAAAACATCTAAATGGTAAAAGAACTTTTAAATTAATCCTAATTACTAATTTATATTAAATGAAGAACTTAAAATCACTCAATATATAGATATGGTTTATAGTACATTTTAAGATGATTTTTTATGTAAAAGACTATATTACACATGGTTTTCTCTTATTTTTTATATAATAAGCGATGATTAGAATATTTAAAGATATGAATGAAAAAGGGAAGAAAATGAAGGATCTGACCTAGTGGAAAGATTGCATAACGATTCACAAAGGGATCCATAAAGAATTTGAATTCAAGTCCAGTGATTTCAAATCAATTACCCTACTACATAGTAATTGCTACTCATATCGGTAAAAATTGAGACTATGTTTCCAATGATTTCTCCATTGATTTTACTCAAAACAAGAATCATTAAGTAATCGTTGGTGTCAGTTTTGTAGGTTTTAGATTAGAATAAATCCTTTGAGTTGGTTTAGGATATTTATTACCTAAAATGCTATATATGTGAACCTTAGACAATGAAATTAAGATCCTTTTGATAGTTTCGCACTTTTACTTTATTTTGAAGGTCGTTCATGATTGTTTTTATTACTTTTGGAAGATTGAGAAATTCAAGTTTTCAATAAGGTATTAATATAACTAAAACCCTTCATCTTAAGGAATTTGCAAAACTCTTGTGAAGTCGATCCTACTTACTACTACTAATACTACAAAACTTAATAGTAATATACAGGTAGGGAATTTATTGTACACGTTTGAGGCGTGTCAATTTTTTATGGCTTTGCCGGGGATTTTAAAATAATTTCATAAGAATTTGTGTCGTTGAATGTCGTATGTTATGGCTAACACCGAGTAAGAACTTACTTTTAGGCAAGCAAATAAAAATTCATAGCCTAAAAAACTATGTGTGTTGTTTTTCTCATGGATTTCCATGATTTTGAGTTAAAACATGGATTCATCAATTCTTTACCTCACTTTCAAGGTGAAGGTGATGAAGATCCTCAAAGATTTATTAGAATGTACATGAATATAGTAATTGTGATAAAACCCAAAAACATAGAGTTAGAATATGTGAAGCTAAAGGCTTTCCCTTATTCTTTAAGAGGTCAAGCTCAAGATTGGCTATTATATCTCCCTTAAGATTTCATAAACATGATCTCACGTTGTATGTGTCAAATATAACCTATAAGAGATTACCAAATCCTACTCAAATGTAGTAGATGTAAGAACAGTGTTGAATCTTCAAGATTAGTCAAATTGAGTTCAACCGACATAAAAGTAAATTGGGGGGGAGGGGTTTGAAAGATTTTATCTTAAAATATAGACATACCTAAGTCTATGAATCCAAAATCTTGCCTCATGTTGTTTGCATGTATTGCATCATTAACTTTAAAAGATGGGTTTCCAAATAGTTTTCCTTACATAGGCAAAAAGTGTTGGGGGTCACCAACACTCTAGTCCCCGTATTCTCAATAGTTAAGGCAATCATTCTCTAAATACTTCTCATACTACATTGTACAACCTTGGGCAACCGATCTCAAGATTTAGCCCTTCAGTAGCACTAATAACTCTATATGAACACTTACCCCTAAAAATATGGGCAACTGCTCTCAAGATTTAACCTAGTTCTCTATGTTACATAACAAGAACAACAAGTTTATCCAATTTCTAGTTCTAGGTGATTGCTACTTCTCAACCCATTTGGTATTACAGACTCAACCTGCTTTGTTGCATGTCAATGGGTCTAAACCTACACATGTGTAATGAATATACAAACTCTAAACTACCATTGAGACATCGTTAAAAATAGAAACATTAAGATAGAGAATTGAAATAAAATAGAATTATTATAGAAATTCTAAAAAAGAAAGTAAAAAACCTACTACTAGCTAGATTGCATCATCCCCGACCTAGGTATTAAAGAACATAGCTAGACATGGCTACTTTACCATGCTCTACTCCTAAATCACTCCGAACACAACCTTTTTTTGTTCATTGAGTTCTCTCTTTTATATAAGTGAACATGGGTACAAGAATGGGAATGCCTGTGAAATAAGAACCTTCTGAAAATAAAAAATCTTACATTACGCGATTTTCGCCCGTTCTTGGTGCCACCATTATGTATTTATGGCGTAGGGTGTTTATAGAAATTCTTGGTCTCCAAGTCAACTTGAACTTCTAATCTCGAGTTTGGCACTGTGGGTGATGCCCTGTATTAATCCTAGCTTATACAGTTTAATTCTAACGTCGCCTTTATTGATCCTATCGCATTCAGTTTAATTCTGGCGCTACATATTGATTTAACCTAGTGCCTTTGTAGTTCCATTTGTTCTCTAGTGGCATCGTCAATTGTCCTACCTAGCGTCAAGTTCGCTACTGCTTAGACCATTACTTGAATTATTTCCCAAAATTGTCCAATTCATGCACAAATGTTCAAGTACCTTGTAAGTCAAAACACAAATATAGAACTATGTAACCCGATAGTGGACTTGATTTACATTGCAAAGAACCTATGAAAAATTCAAAAATAAAAACTCATCAAATACCCTTAAACATAGAACTTTGCATGTTCCGAGCAGCAGGTTATCTGAGTTCAATGATGAAATGTATTGTAAAATAATTAAATGATGTTTTCCTATAGACGCTATACCTTCTTTGTAAAACAATGGAGCCTTTTTTATCGAAACTTGGTCAATCTATTTAACAAGAGAATTAGAATTTTGGAATGCTAGTAAAAAATGGTAACCTTTTAAAGACAACATTCTTTCAACACTCGAAGCATTAATAAAAATCATTTTCAACTTACTTAAAAGTTTTCTAGGACTTTTCATCAAAGTAGTGATTCTGAATTGATCTCATTATTAGATGGTTCTTTTAAACAGACTTTATCACCATTTTTTGCTTATTTGTAGATAGTCACACATTTATGAATCCATATGGCTTATTTAAAAGTAAAGTATTATTTAATTCACGAAATTAGATAGACTAACTTAACCTTGCTATAACCACTCGAGCTAAATATTTACTTTTTTTATAGGAGTTTTTTTTTTTCTTTTTTGAATTTTTGCCTTTCATTCAACTAGAGATCCTCACTTTATCCCTTTATATGATTTTTTTATTATTTAGTCCCTAATATATTTTTTGTGGATACCAATTTTTTCATTATTTTTTTCCATCAAGTTCCCTGCTATATTTCCTTAAAACTTGTGGGACTCTATAATTTTATGTAACTGTCCTTTTAGCCTTCTAACATTTGCTAGAGTTAAGTTAGTTCTCCAATGCAGAATCATCGAGCCAATATTATAGTGAATAAACCTATTTCCTCCTCTTATAAGTGCTAGATCTTTAACACTTATACTCTGGGTAGATTAGTCTGAGTTTCAAAGTCCTAGAGATCTCGAGTTTTCCTACAATGTGTTTTTGACAACCTACCTACTTTAGTCTCAAGTCATGCCTCATCCGTACACTAAGTATCTATTAATATTGTGAAGTAGGTGTAAATGCTCTTCAAATTTTTCTAAGTCTGAAAGCAAACAGTTTGACCGAGATTTTACTCCAATAATCAAAAGAAAAGTTTCACTCATAGGTAAGACTCTATAAAACAATAAATATGCTAAACTACCTAAGTCATACATGCATTATTATATAGTTTTTCAAGTGAAAGAAATGGAAGATAAGAAGCGGGATTAAAGGAGAGAGATACCACCATGATTCCACTAGAGACGTAAGTAAATTGAAAGAATATGTAATGCTTATACTTGCGGGTCTTCAACCAATAATTCCATCTAACGGTCCACTTACCTAAACACCTCCAACCTTAATCTGAATCTTATCTTCAAAGTTCAAAACAAGCTAGGCAAACTAAACATAAAAGAAATGGTGGAAATTGTTTGATAATATATATATATATTGAATTTACAACATCACTTCTTGCATTATTAGGAAAAATAGCGAAACAAAAATTAAAACCGATTACTAACAAAAAGAATTTTATGGGCTGCCTCCTAGTAGCGTTTTTGTTTAACGTCATTGGCTAGAAGAATTTACTTGTTCCTTACAATAATCTGGCTCGTGAAGTTTCTCATTCTACAGATATTGACGTGGAAAATCCTCGTAGTATTGTTTCAATCTATGCCCATTCAATTAAATGCATGGCCAATTTCCAAGGTTTTAGACCTCCACGACTCTACGATCATGTACCATGAGTAAAATGTTCGGTCCCTTCCACCTTGATCGCAACTTTCATGAAAAACTTTTAAGAAGAGATTGAAATAAAATTACTTTTTGTCCCACACAAAACTCTTTTTTAGAGAGGTTTCGAGTATGAAAAATCTTTGTTTTTTTATAGACATGAGCATTTCGTATGTATTGTTTCGTATCTCCTCCGATTCTTTCAAGTCCAATTTCCTTTCATCTCCTACTTCATCAAGTTGCACATTGAGATTTTTGATAGCGTAATAAGACTTGTGCTAAAACTTAACTGGTAAATGTCAAGCTTTTCAAAAAATAAGACAATATGATGGCATCCTGATCGGTGTTTTGTATGTTGTTCGATTTACGTAGATGGCATATTTCGATCATGTGCTCCAATCATTCTAAGAGCGATTCATTATCATTTCAAAAACAAACTTAATTTCCTTATTGGAATTTCTGCATAACCATTGCTCTATAGGTTTTATGCTTTTGAAATCTTATGAGTGACGTTACATTTCTTTAAGAGGCTTCCAACCATCTTATTGCAAAAATGAGTTCCCCTATTACTTTTTAGGACTCCTAGAATCCCAAAAGTAGCAAATATTATGTACGTCAAGAATTCATTGACCACTTTGGCATCATTGGTGCACATGCCTTTTGCTTCGACTCATGTAGATACATAATCTACCGCAACAAGGATGTAAACATTCCTGAAAGATGCTAGAAAAGGCTTCATGAAATCAATTCCCCATTCATCAAAGATTTGATATATTTGGATAAGGTAAGTGGCATTTAATCTTAGTGCCTAAGTTTACCTAAATTTTAACGGTCAGGAAAAGATTTGCTAAACATATATGAATCATGAAAAATAGAGGGCCAATAAAACCTATACGTCGGGACCCGAAATGACCTCCATAAACATTAGAAAGATAGAATGCCAATATAGATTAGCTTTTCGCATGGGACACACATATTTAGATTACTTGGTCTGTGCATAACTTCCATAGATACGAGTCATCCCATGTGTAACACCTTGCTTCGTTCCTAAGCTTTTTTTCTGTGTTTTAGTAGGGTAATGAAGTTTACCAAATCCGCATACCAAGGAAAATTTTCCATCACAAAGTAAATGTACTTATCAAGAAAGTCATCTTCGAGGGGGCTGGTAGTTCACTATATTTCTTGATCCTGCTAAGATGATTTGTGATCATAGTAGCAAGTATAATGGCTAGATAATAAGTATAATATGATTAACTAATGTTGATTATAAATATTTTCCTCATGGAATAGTGTATTGCACACTACTCACAAAATCAAATTTACTCTATTTGTAAGAAAATCTTTTTTTAATTTTTTTTTATCTAAACTATTCTATTCCAACTAAACAATGCAAATACTTGTATTATTATTTTAAGAAGATTTTAGTTCACAACTTCACCTAGGTAATGAATAACTATGCTTTCAACTCACTTCCTTCATCATTATGTGTGTGCAATGCTTAATTAGAATAGATAGATTTCCTTCAAATCCACTTAAACCCACTATCGTGGTAGAAAAGATTCTAATGTGCAAACTATAAGTCCACCTATCGGTGTGAATAACTTAAATTCCAAATTGATTTAAGTTCAAAATCTTTAGATTCATAACCACTTAAGTTTGCTATCCGTGTCTCCCTTATCAATAACTATCAAATCGATTATATTTTACGCTTGTATCCTCCATATCCAGCTTAAAAGCTCCAATGGCCATGGTAACTCCTGAAATCCTAATCAACAAACAAGTGATCAAGATGTTTGTTTAGTATTACGTCTAAAGTCGATACAAATTCTAACCATTGCACCTTTTATCTTTATAATTCATTCATAACTACTTTAGCATAGCATTCATACCATATAATCTATTTATTCATAAGATTAATGAACTATTTACAAATCATTGAAATAAGCATACACATTGTGGTATTCATTGAAATTAAAAATTGAATTAAATATCTTCAATTAAATCAAGAAAACAATAACGAATAACTACACATGGAATCTTCAATGGCTTCTCTTCCAAAACTCTTCTTAAAACTCAAGAAAAATGTTAAACTTGGCTAAACTATGTTAATTGGTTACTCTTAATGATAATTGGTAAATTAGTGAGTTTGTCCTTGTGTCATCATGAAATCACTCATGGTCTCCTTTATACCTAGTAGACCTAAAAATACATAAATGCCATCAATTTGAGCTCATTTCAGATATTTACACCAAATATACTACTAAATAGTATTATATATAAGTTTAAATAATCACTTATTAGATACCCTCAAACTTAAGATTTTGCACTTCTCGAGCAAACGTATATTATACTAAGTATTCTTACTACTACTAATTAAGTCCATTTTAATTTTACATCGTTCATGGAGTATCCTTTAATTCCAATAAGTTCAAGTTAATAATCCACTCAAGAGTTTTTCTTTGCAAAAAGTTATACTTTCAAAAACATGTAGCTTTAACAGCACATGTAAGTCTCTTTCAAAACTCAAAAGTAGTTCACAACAAAAACCATTAGCACTTATAAGTTTATATCACCTTAACACTCAAGAAGCTAGTGTACATTCTTATGATTTCTCATTCAGCTCAAGAATTCACAAAGAAACATATATCATACTATTTTTATAGACTTAAGCACTTCAAAAGTCTATAAGACTTAATATAGTAGGAAGGAAAACTTAACTCAACTAAACTAGTTATACTCAAGCTAAATTTTTATTTAAAGATTTTTAATCTAACTTCCACCTTCTTTTCGTTATTTTTAACTCTTTGTTATTTTTCATTTCTCGTCATATTTTATAGTTACACGATCCCTCACATTAGTTAGTTTTTTCACTCATTTTTCAACTATTAAGTTCTCTACTCCTTTTCTGTAGAACTTTGGGACTCTCTATTTTTTATGTAAAACTCTTGTTAACACTTCCCACCTTAACTTTGTTAAGCAAGTTTTAACTCAAACATTTTCAATAAACATCATGCATATTGAAAAGTCTATAATTAGACACATTTTATAGTGTATTTTAGGTTGGTTATATATATGATGATATTACACTAGGTATTCTATTATTTTGGTTATTTTATGATTTAGATAGGAAAATTATGAAATGAAAGAAAAAGAGAAAGAAGAGCAAAACATTCGGCTCGAGAAGAACTTTATTGATTGGTAATTACAATAGGAATCACCACCTAAATCGAAAGTAGGAAAAAGCCAGCGATTCCATAACGAATTGGAAAATGAACTAGAAATCACTAGCTAAATCGGTGGAGCGCAAATAGCTATTTTCAGTAATTTACTCAGCAATTTGTGTACAACTGATGAATTGCTGACAAAATATCGAGGTCTGCTACGAGCTTTTTAGATTAGTTTGAACAATTTAAGTTTATGTAGGATATGTATATGTTGGGAGACTATAAAAATGGCCAAAGAGGTTCAAAAAAACTCTCTTCCTTTTGCTCCTCATTATTATATTTCTTATTCTATATTTGTAGTTGACGTTTGAAGATATATTAAAGTTTTAGTTTATATTAAGGTATTTATTCATTTAATCATCATTTCTTTTAATTATATATTTGCATTGTTTATTTCTAGCATGAGTTACTAACCTTTTAATGTAAAAAATCCTACACATGTATATACTTTAGATTATTCGATAGTTGTAATTAAGGAATCATGAACTTAATGCTTTTAATTTTTCATACATGTTAATCACGGATTTAACAACTTCTTTTGGAATATTACAACTAAAACATATTATTATTGCATGTATATTTGCAAAAGTGTTATGTGATATTTTGATTTCAAATCTATGTCTATAGTTACTGACAATAATTATAGAAGTAGCAATTATAATTAATCTATATGGCTTTTTCCCGAGTTGATGTTCTAGGTGATTGTGTTTCAATTTTTAATTATGCTATTTCGGTTAGTATTGCTTAAATTAGGCATGATTTTCATTGAGTATAACGCTATTGTATTTCTATAGTATTATATTTTATGTGATGAGTAGATTTATTTTTGCATCAAACATATTTATATATTTCTATTGCCCTAAAGCACATCAGAATGTTGATTTAACCACATACAAAAGTATTCCTCATATGAACCGTTCATTCAAAACGAGAGACATAACAGAAATTAAAGGGGTCCCTACTTTTGATCAGCTCTTGGATATCGAAGATTATAGGATCAAGATCGCAATTCAGTGGCAAAGCCGAGTTTAGTGCTTCGATAACTTCCTTTGCATCAGAACACGATTTAGATACTTCCCTAATCTTGGCACAGTTTTGAAGTGCAAATAGAATTGCCCTATATTCCACCACCTCTATTGACAAGGATAATCCCACAAAAGATGACCCAGCTTTGATGACCCGGCCTGCCGATGACATAAGGACCTATCCAATTCCCGTTTCTCCCATACTGCCATTCTGTGCCGCATCTACGAATATAGTTAGTTCCCCTGTATTCACTTGCTCAAGGTTGTGTACCTGCTACTGCATATGTTCAGATTGCAGGCTTTCTTGGTATTTTGAGATCTGCAGCGCCAACCTCAGAATAGTTTCCAGAACTTCATCACCGTTACTCTGGTCTGCACACCTCTCGAATAACCTCTCCTAATAATCTACAACTGAATGGATTTCTAACTGTAGGCAACGTGTTCCCCATGGGGCTCCAAACCAGACCATATGTGCAAACTCGTAGAGGAAGAGGATATATAGAGGGGATTCTTCCACCTTATCGCATATTGGACACAAGGGATCTTGTATAACTTTTCTTCTCCATAAATCTTGTCTAGTGGGTAGTAGTCCCTGTATACTTCTCCAAATGAAGAATTGGATCTTTCTTGGTGCCTTGATCTTCCAAAATCTTTTCAAAAACAGTGCAGGTCCTCTCCCCTTACTAACCTCTCCAATTGCCATTCCATTTCTTACTCTTGACCTTTCCAACAACACTGCTAGATTGTACACTGATTTCACTATGAAAGAGCACGATTTCTCATAGAGCTACACCAGCTTGTCTCACAAACATTACGACTAGCTGGAGTAGCCATGATGTACTTTGCCTCTCACGAACTAAAGACTTTATTAATCAAACTTTCATTCCAGTAGCCCATACTTGAGTCAATTAAGTCTTTAACCCAGATCCAACCATCCTTCCTTGCGGCCCTAAGTTTAGACCTTTCTTTCTTGGCTACCTAAAAATCATACCAAATCTTATGGCTTGTTTGCTTCACCGTCTTAGGTCGGATTAGCCACACTGGACTGGTTAATTCGGTGTTCGCTTGGAGGATTAACTAGGCAAAGGGATTAACTAATGGGCAGGAGAGGGGACTAAACAAAACCACCAATTTTGGTGGGACTAACTAATCTCAAGTGGTTGGTTATTAGAGATTACCAATTTACCCCTCACATATTTACACACTATAATCACCGATTCACCACTGCCGCTCATCAAGCAGTCGATGAACCCTAACAACAACCGAAGGAAAGGATCGAACATAACAAAACCGAACAACGAGAAGGCATAGTTAAAGAAAATCGAACAAAATCGGGACTAACTGATGCCGCGAAGAAGAACATCGACAACAACCAAACATAACAAAATCGAAGGAAAGGATCGATCAAAGAAAATCCCAACAACCGAGCGTCGACTAAGCGAGGGAAGGCATAGTCGGGTAGAAACTCGAGAAGGTAAGCTTCGTTCACTGGTCTTTTTCTTCAGTTGTGTCATGTCGTTCGATTATTTTGAAGAAATCTCACTTGTTTCCCATATTTTCATTCACTGGTGTTCTGATTCTTCTTCTTCAGTAGTGTCACTCTCTTTTGTATAGATTGAAATAAGCAGATCGACGTTTCAGTTTTGTGAAATAAGATTGTGTTCTATTTAAAAACATAGACGTTTCAGTTTTGTGAAATTAGATTCAAAACAGAGAAGAAATGTTGTTCCCTCAATAAGATGATGTTCTATTGTTTGTGTATCAGGTTGTAGTGTCATTCTCTTATCCATCGAAATTTAGATTCAAAACAAAATCCAGATTTTGTTCCCTGAATATTTCAACCTGAACTTGTTTTAGTTCACTCCAAAGTTGAATTTAAACCTTGTTTTGTTTTTAATTCAAAACTTTGTTCAAAGTAGATAAAATCCAAGTAATGAAAACTTAAATTTTCCGAATATTTGAAATGTTTGCTCACCGGTATATATGTAAAATAATGAATCTTAATTGTTTTCCCTTGGAAGATTGGGCTTCAAAAATGGCATGTTTTCAAAGAATAAAACAGTAGTAAGATCAAGAAGTTTATTTGGAACTAGATCATAGCATTTCTAAACCTCTTGTAACTAATAAAATATGCTTATTTTATCGTTCTACAACTCATTTTTCTTGAGGAGTTTGGGTGCATGAACTTTGTGAGGATTCATTTGTGTATGTGAAATCAGAGTGTTGAATGTTATAACCTTTTGCCATGATTTTTATTTATGGTGTCAAATTTCTTCATACGTATATTTTGTTGTTAAGGAGGCCTAAGAAATAAAGGCATGTTTGGTCGAATTCGATGGATTTTTTTAGTAGATTTTGTTGAGCAATTATGCCTACCTTTTATAATGGAAGAGATTCACCAATTATTTTATAAAATTGGGTTTCAAATAGATTACCCACCTATGGATTCAAGTTCATCAAGCGGTCGACCTCGTTCAAGGGATTCATTGAACTCATGGTACATATGTTTAGAGTAATGGCAATTCATAGGCATCGTGTGGAACGAACTTACGAACTAGGTTATGACAAGCATCGACAAATTATCCATAACCTCGTCTACAAGTCCGATGAAACTTGCTACAAAATGCTTCGAATGAAAAGGAAGCCATTTGAAACAATGAGAGATATGTTGTATGAACATGAAAAATTGAAGGATAAGCGTTGTGTGCTTGTCGATGAGCACTTGGCCATTACCCTCCACATACTAGGGCACAACATACGCAATAGGGTCATTTCAATATGGTTCCAAAGATCGGGAGACACTGTAAGTAAGGTCTTCAAGAGAACTATTCGCGCGCTTATACGATTGCAACATATGCTTTCGAAGCACCCTATGCCAATTGGTCCCGAAGAAACTGATTTGATATGGAGTTATTTTCAGGTACAAATTATGGCAAACGTCCTCGTTTATTTTGCTTTAGTCATAGAAATTCTCCTTCGTTATATGAATTATGTAATTCATTGGTTTTGTCAATGTAGGGATGCCTTGGTGCTATTGACGAGACGCATATACCAATCATCATTCGTAACAATCAAAAGACGTGATTTAGGTGTAGGAAAGGCTTCCCAACGATGAACGTCATGTGCGCTTGTACACCATCCAAGCTAATTACATCCATCCTACCGGGTTGGGAAAGGTCGGCCGCCGATGGGAGAATTCTGAGGGATGCTTTATCACGCCATAGTGGTTTAAAAGTTCCTAATGACAACTACTATTTGGTCGACGTAGGGTACTCTAATTGTCAAGGGTTTTTGGCACCTTTTCGCGGTCAATGATACCACTTATCTGACTGGGCAAGTGGCAAACATCCAGCACAAACACCCTAAGAAGTTTTCAACATGTGTCACGCAAAGGCAAGAAACATTATTGAGACTTGCTTTGGAGCGTCGAAAAAATGTTGGGCCGTGTTACGTAGCCCTTGTTTCTACGACGTGAAAATGACTACACTTATAATCATTGCATGTGCCGTTCTTCACAATTACCTAACAATGGAGGTATCAGATGACTTGTTGGATAACGTGGTGGTTGAGGGGCAAGAGTTGGGGGCTAAAGACGACGCGTCAAATGAACCGCCTGAAGTCATCAGCCAAGTGGGACGAACTGATGCGTGGACTGCATTTCGCAACAATCTTGCCATAGATATGTGGGATTCTTACCATTAAGAGGAGGCGATTAATGTCGAACACAGTTGAAGTCGATGAGCTTTTTTTTGTGGGATTATTATGTGCCAAGAATATTTAAATGTGAACTGCTACAATTTTTATGATCCTTGTTCAGTACTTGTGTTTGACATCATTGTTATGTGCCATATGTTTACATCCATAAAACGACCACCCAAAAACATGACTATGACATAAGTCAATTAACTAAACAAAACAACATTATTTACATCCATAAAACGACCACCAAAAAACATGACTATGTCATAAGTCAATTAAACATCGCATGTAGCCAAGGAAGTTTGGACTCGGGTTGCAAAGTCATGAAAGCCGTTATAAACTACACGTGACCCATAATCTTGTTGCCATAAATTGCTCTCTCAACGTCTGTCAATTCGTGTACTTCGGCCATAGCATTAATAAAAGAGTCACACAAGTCATGTTCAACAAGAATGGCACTAGTCACCTTGGAGATTTCGTTCGCTACGATTTGTGTCGCCACCACCATTTGGTCACCTATGTAAACATCATTGCTCGCCTTTCTCTTTTTCTTTGCTTCATTCCCACTACCATCTGCCGTAGTAGTCCGCGTTCTCGATGATGTGGGAGTAGCATCAAAATTCTTCAGTGGGTGCCGTTAATGGCTCACTTGTACTGCTGGAGTCAAGTACATCGTTGATATCCTCAAAAGCATCCTCTGGTGCACGTGCATCCTCGTCTGTGGCCCTATCATTCCAAAAAATGATACAACAATTTTCGTAATGCGGGAATGACTTTAGACGCCGAGGTCTTGCTTCCAGATAGTTCTGCAAGCAATAATACTAGATTAGTCATGACATATGGATGAAATAAAACATTAGGATGCATTCATAAAAAATCTAAACTTCAACAACAATGACATACCCTAAGGTAATCTTCCAATACATCATCGAGAGCGGTGACCATGTTGGAAGTCGAATCGAAGCCGAATCCGCTTGTACCATGTCAAATGCCGCATATCATATCATTAACTATGAACCAATCTTTCTTCAAGGATTTTTGTCTAGACTCAATATGTGGTCGGGCCTTGATCCCCGAGTTCGGGCATGTGATTTTCAATGCCTCCTCAAGATGGTTCAAATATTCGGGATTGAAGCCATTGTCGCATTTGTACACGCCACTGGCCACCATCTCAACCATGGCATTTACGAGGGCAACATCCTCTGCATGGCTCCACTTTCGTCGTATGTTTTGGAATTGTCGATCGAGTCTTCATGCGAAGCTTCACGCGAACACCTTCCTTTACCCTGCCCCCTTTTCTTTGTTGCGGCACCTGCACATTATTGAAGGAGCTTGGAAGGTCTCGTGGATGTATTCAATATTTTTCTCGGGGGTTGAAATGACCCTCCACTACGAATGTGTGATTCTAGTGATCCAGGTTGATCCATGTCTACTATAAGCAAAGAAGAGGTTCAGTTCTTGTGTTTGACATCATTACTAATTTACTACATACAAAGAAATGGACCCACCAGAATACCTGTTTATGAAAATAACACATCCATATATGCAGAGCAAAGGATATAAAAATGTCAATAAAACTTCTGTACGAAAAGTAGATTCTAGGCTCTTGCATTACTTTGTTGTATATCACATGCATACTTATAAATGTGTCCCTTTTTCTCTTATGTCAATGGTTCCGCTTTCTCTTTGCCTTGCTCTTCCTCTTCTTCTCTCAAAGTGATCAACCAGAGAAAGAATAAGGAAAAAACAACTTGAGAGATAATCATAACTGTTTAATGCCTACTAATCTATTTGTCAATGAAATGCAAGCAATAATCTTAAAGAAGAGAGTTGATACAAGCACAAAAAATGGCCATGTATACTTAGGAAATGGCCATGCTTTATGGAAATGTATACTTAGAAAAAAGTTATGATGGCATGGTTGACACAATTCAAGAAGTATTACACAAGAATCCACAATTTGGACCTCATCATCACAGTATGGACACTTCCATAGAACAAACTTTTAATCAAGAAACTCTTCATCATCAAACCCGCTCTAATAATAAGAACTTCGCTGCTAGCACTACTGTAACTGCAAATCTATTTTATCATCTTGGAGGTTTTGATCGTATATTCAAAAATTACCTCAGCAACGACTGTCCAGTCTTGACTTCCATCCTTGCTAATTCTAGAACTAATTTACATTTTCATAGTGACAACCTTGAAGACATGTTAGACGCGGTAAGCTCAACGTCGATTTTGTTTAATCATTTAGTTAAGAGAAAATCTAGTATGGTCATGAACTGAAAATCAATAACAACATTGAATTGATCAGCTATTTCCTTCACAAGCATGCTGCTAATAGTAATCTCACGGTTCTTTCCTTTTTATACATGATTTGAAGTTTTTTTTCTAAGTTCAAATTTCATTGTATTGATCCACCGAGATATAGGGTCTTTCTTTCATTACAATTCATTCCTTATAATTGAGACTGATTTCTCTTGTTACATTGTTTACATTCCTCATAATACCAATTATCATTGCCTAAGGCCGTCACTCCAACACCCCAAACAGAACAACAACACAGCAGTAGGAAATCCAAATCACCAATAAGAACACAAACCCTAATAACACAACAAATCATTCAACGGCCATATGTAGGTGAAGAGAGTCATCATTGATCAAGTTAAACTTACCTCGGATGAAGAAGACACCTTCACACAAGAAGACGTTGACGACGACGCCGCAGATGCACACCACTGCTCACCAGAGATGGAGACCTCCTGGCTGAGAGATCGCGAGCTCGCGATGGAAGGAAGAAGGGGATGAATTAGGGATGAATGACGGTCGGGAGATGTAACTTATGAAAGGGTATTTTGGTAAATGTACCATTACAACCACATTTACTCCCAACTTTAAAACTCCCAACTGAACAAGATACACAAATGGGACTAAACCATTTAAACCTATGTGTTAGTCCCATCACAAACTAATCCCATGACCTTAAGACTCCCTAATGTGAAGCGAACATGCTATTAATATCTTAGTTCTAGCACCATCCTCTATCCTTCGTCTGATCCCATCAAAAATTATTTTCTTTTCCTCCAAAATAACATTCCATGCCCGTGAGGGTCTTGAACCTTTCTCCGCCTCTAAAAATTATTTGCCTACGAAATATTTGCATTTCAAAAAAGTGCATAACATCTTATTATCTTCTTTCGAAGTCCACCATGCTAGCTTTACCAAAATAGCTATATTGAACGGTTCAAGATCTTTGAAACCAAGTCCGCCAACTCCCTTGGGTTTTGTTAAATTACTCCAGGCACACTAGTGAACTCCTTTTCCCTTATTGAAACTCCAACACAAGAAGCGTGCCATAGCATTACAATAGTGCTTTCACAGTCCCCTTAGGCAGCAAGAACATATACATATGATGATTTGGAATGGCCTATGCAACAACTTTTAATAGTACCTATTTCCCCACCGGAGATAGAAATTTCTCACGCCATGTGAGAACTCTTCTGTTTAGCCTTTCGATTACCCTATTGCAAGCTTTTTTTTTAATTTCCCTTCAATCAGTTGAATACCCAGATACTTCCCATTCCCGTTTAATGCTTTCATCTCCATTTTTTCCACTAATAGTTTGTGAAAGAGAGGAGATGTATTCCTACTAAAATGAACATAACTCTTATGTGCATTAACCTTCTAACTTGAAATCCTTAAGTACTCATGGAGAATGTTCTTCAAAGCCATAATATGTTGGTAGTCCACCTTACAAAAAAGAGGGTATCATTAGCGAACATTTTGTGAGAGATGGATGGAGCAGAGTAGTTTAACTTGAAGCCCTAAAAGAGACCTTCCCCTTCTGTCTTGATCAGTAAGTAAGACAGTAGGCGATAGTGGGTCCCCTTGGCAAATTCCCCTCGAAGACGAGCTCTTCCTTGTGAACTCCATATTCACTATCACCCTACACGAAACTAATGAAATACACGAATTAATCCAACTTACCCACCGCTCTGAGAAGCCCATCACCTTTAAAAGTTTAAGCATAAGAGCCCACTCCAATTTATCATATGCCTTGTTGATATCAACTTTGATAGCCACTTCTTGAGTACGTCTGCTCCCATTAGCCATTAAATGAAGAACCTTATGAGCAGGGGCGTTGTTTGAAATTTGACGCCCTGCAATAAAGGCATGCTGAAAAGGAGAAATTAGTTTACTAAGAACGGTTTTCAGCCGGTTTGATAGAAATTTTGCAATGAGCTTATAAGAGGAATTACAAAGACTTATTGGCCTATACTCCTTAACTGAATAAGGGAAAGGAACCTTAGGGATCAAGACAATATGTGCTTTGTTAAGCTCACTTTCAAAATAACACGAGGAATGAGATCTTTGGAACATATGCATGATGTCTCCTTAAAACAAATGCATTTAGCCTGCGAGAGTTTGTTGGTGATACCATCCAGTCCTGATGTCTTGTTGGGATGCATCTCTTGTAAAGCTGCGAACACCTCTTCTTCATTAAACTACCTCTCCATCAGGGAGATTTCCATATCAATGATCCTATTTTCAATACCATCAAGTATCCCGAAATCAACGTCCTCACTCCCAGCCAAAAAAAAAACCTTTTAAAAGTAATCCCCCACTATTGTCACTATCCCCCCACCGCTTATGAATAGTCCTTCCTTATGAGCTCTGGATACTCTCAATTAAGTTTCTTCTGTGTCTACCCTTGACATAGGCATGGAAGTATGCTGAATTTTTATCCTGTCCCTTGAGCCAGTCAATATGCGATCGGACCCTCCAATACTCTTCTTCCTGCACCGTAGATTTCTTTAGTTCTTCTTCTAGTTCCTTGATTAGTTTCATATCAAGGTACCCTATTTCATCCATGGCTGTAATCCTACCTTGAGTAATTTCCATTATTT
This sequence comes from Stephania yunnanensis, assembly GCA_039657365.1. Taxonomy (NCBI): domain Eukaryota; kingdom Viridiplantae; phylum Streptophyta; class Magnoliopsida; order Ranunculales; family Menispermaceae; genus Stephania; species Stephania yunnanensis. The sequence goes on from CM077582.1 coordinate 42,572,721, forward strand.
TATTAGAATTAGCCAATGGAGTTCTTTTCCTCCACTCCAACACCTTTCTTGATAACATCTTCATTTTTTCCCCAAAGCACGCTCTGGCTAATCTTCCATACTGATTATCCTGCAACATTTTATTGATAATAACATTCCTCATTTTCTAGACATCTATTGTCAAAACGAAAGTGGACATTCCTTTTCAATACTTTCCTTTATGTATCTAGTAGTAACGTTACATGATCATATCTCAAAAGACGTAAATGTCGAATTGAAGCAGATGGAAAGACTTTAATCCACCTTTGGTTACCCACCCCTCTATCTAACCTCATTGCTATCCTTGTAGGCCTTCCCTTCTATTATTCCTGGTAAAGCTGAGCCCTTCGAATCACAAATGCATTCCTTGTATATCATTAATGAAATCAATTAACTCAATATTTTCGCTGCATTCCATAGTAGACCTCCCCATTTCTTTGTTTATGATGTGATCACATTAAAATCCCCCAAGATGACACTAGGTCCCTATTTAAATTCAATCTTCCCCTCAGTTGTTGGAATTGAAGCTTTCTACAACTCATATCTGTACTTAGGTACACCTCAAACAATCTCCAAGGACACCTCATTTGATTTTGCATAACCTGCACCTCAATGAAGAAAGAACCATATTTAGCAACTTGAATTTGTGATTTGGCATCCCACAAAATCACTAACCCATCTGCAAGGCCTCTTGGATTGACCGCCAGTGTATGATCAAACTTCAATTATCTTCGCAAACCTTCAATAACTCTCTCCTGATTCATTGTTTCACTTAGGAAAATAGCATTGAGGGGGTGATTTCTCAATACTTCCTTTAGCCCAGCCATATTCAAAGGACTCCCTAGACCACTACGGTTCCAGACTAAAATTCTCGTCATTGATAGACACTCTGGGCTTCATTTTTGTCGGCTACCTACACCTCTATTCTTTTCTCTACTATCTTTGCCCTCTTCCTTGACTTGAGTACTGTCGTATTCTCTCTTCCTTCTTTTTTGGACTTTCTCCAAACTGGTAAAACACAAGACCCCAACCCATTTGGATCTTGAGGCGCCAACACTCTTTTTCCTCCCTTCCTGATTTTCACCATTGGAGCCTTCCCCCGCCGAGTACACGGACGAGAAAGAGGATGCCCATATTTTGAGTTTACATCAAACAAAGAGAGCTGAATAATCGGCCTAATGGCTTAAATAGGGGATATGTAAAACAAAATGGGATTTGAACTACTGAGAAGGTAGGGCTAGTTGGTTCAGTCAATGGATCGTTAGGTTTCCTCATAGTGGAAATGAGAATAGGTTTATGGCCTAAAGGATAGTCAGGTATGACAATTTGGGGGAAGGAAGCTTGTACCATTTCTATATTGAGTTCTGGTTGATCATTGAGAAACACGTAGGCTAAGTTATGAGGAAGGTTAATAATTAGGTCAAGAGGCTTTGGGTTTGGGTTTACAAAAGAAACTATGGGCTTAGGCTTTGACTTGGATATGTCATTCTTAGGAGGGTGCAGTGCTTTACTTTTTTGGCTGAGCTCAAAACCAAATCTGGATTGTTTTGCATATTATTTAATGTTGCTTTCAAATTTGAATTTGTTGTCTCCAAAGTCTCCCCGCTCAACTCCTTAGGAACCGATGTTGCTACAATTGTCATAGAATGTTCTCCACCCACCTCATAACCCCATATTGTATGTGCAGTAACATCGCATCTCCTATTAACTGCCATGCCTTTCCATTTATGTACCTAATATTCACTTCTCTCCTTTCATCTCAAGGTTCTTCCTAGCCCCTTAATTCAACTGAGGCTTCTCGAGATGGATTTGCTCGGAAAAACCGCGATCAATTGACCATACTCCTCGTCTTCCCCCAGCCCACTACATCAGCAAACATCGAATCCTTGTATCTAACCTCAAAAACCCCTTCCATAAACTGATCGCATAATTTGGATCAATTGGTGACTCTTCCACAATAGCAACAAACAAATTTGAATCTTTCATAAACGAATTCCACCCCATATCTCTTCTCTTTTCGAGTTATGTATGTCCTTCGTAGAAGAGGGTTATTAGTGTCTATCTCCATTCTAACCTAGGTATACCGATTTAATAAGATTCTATCTATTTTTACTCCTTCATCCATTGAGATAAATGCCCCTACGTGTTTGACAACTTCTCAGATAACACTTTCATATCTGCAGTCGATTGGCAACCCATGCAATTGGATCCACACTTTACATTTATGAATGTGAAGCGTTGGAAGGTAAATATCATTACTCCATTGAATAATCAGGAAGATGTGTTCATCAAACAACCAAGGTCCACAAACCAGTGCAAATTTCCTCAAATGCGAGAACATGAAATCTACCTGAAATAAATTGGTCAAGAGCTCGATGAACTGTGTTTCCTTATCCTTGATATTCTAAGCTTTAAATAAAGCAACTCTAAGTCCACCATTGATGATATTTTGGCTTCTTGCTACCCGCCTAATCAAACCAAGTTCATTTTACTTTGTTTCATCCATGCACTGTATACCAATTTAGGTCAGCTTCATCTTCCTCCTCCTTGTTTAAAAACGTAACCATGCATAAGTCCTGAGATGTTATCCTCGTATGCCATTTTGACAATGAGCTTTTTGGTTCCTAGTACCAAAAGAAAATAACAAGAAAACACAACTGCCAAGGACAAGAGTCTTGTCTAAAGAACCAGAAGCACAGATTAACAGAAAAAGTAAAATATTACACCCACATGGATTACTTATCCCCAAGTCTGTAAAAAAAATAGATTTAAAGAGATCCCACCCACCCTAATGAAGAAACACCTACCCAAGTTTAGTTTATGACTTGTTACTAACTTTACAAATACCAATAATAGCGTACTAAATGCCCATCCCATCTACCAACCTTTACTACCCAAGAGAGAGATAGAAGACAAACCCCGCTAAAAACTACCCCTCATTAATGGTAACAAAAGGTAACACATGGCCAAACGAAATCCTATTAAAAAATCATGCAAAAATACTTATAACCAGCTAAAACATGTTGAATGCCCAAGAACATCCACTTCACATGGAAAGTACCAGATTCATATGGAAGGACACCAGGTTCATCTGAAAGACAACCACTCCGCTTAGGGAGACAACGATTTTTGGTTCTTTTCCCATTGATAGATTTACAATTTTAAGAATGTGGTATTTCCATTGAATTTAAGAAATTGAAGGTTGGTTAAAGGCAATCAACCAATTATGAAGTGATGTTATGTTCTAGTGTTTGAATAAAATCAAAGTATATTACATTATTTAGAGGGGGTTTGTTTAAGATATTTGAATCATATTGAATTTGAGTATTGTTTAATTTAGTTTGAGTTGAATTGTTTAGATTAGGTTTGTTAATTTAGTTAATTAAGTTAGTATTTATAGATTTAAGTTATTTAGTATTTTAATTCACATAAGATTAGATTAACCAGTTAATAAAAATAGAAGAAAAAATACTTTCTTTGAGATTTGAAAAATCCATGTGAGATGATATCCCATTTGCTACTACTATAAATAATAGGAAAATAAGGAAACTATTGTGCACGCTCGACACGTGTCAATTTTTGGTGCCATTATCAGAGATTTTTAAATAATTTCTAAGGATTTTAGATGTTGTATAGTGTACACGCTTTGCCGTGTTAATTTCATAAGTTCTTTACAACCGTTTCATCCTAAAGTAGATAGAACTTTTAATCAGAAGTGAAGACATCAACAATTTAGGAAAAGTTTAGCTAATAAGATGGAAGACAACAAAATGATATTACTGACAATGTCATTAATAATAATAATGATAAAAAATTATCGACAATAATAACAATAATAATAGAGAACTTACTAATAGAGAAACAAATCAAGATGTTACAACATATGTGTGTATGCGCACAACATACCCCGATGGATTTCATGAATTTGGACTTAGATCTTGATTTATTAGTGCCTTACCTAACTTATATGGTAAAGATAATGAAGACCTATTAAAACTCATAATTGAGTATCAACATAAAGTTAATGGGATGGAACTAAACGAAGGTACTTTAGAACAAGTCAAACTTACGGTTTTCGTATTGCATTGAATGATCAAAAGTAAGATTGGTGGTTTAGTTTCCATAAGATTCAATAACTACGTGGACTCAAATTTTAGAGGCTTTCTTAGATAACCATGTGCCAGCTAGAAAAATCAGTTCCTATAAAAACCAAATTACAGTTACAAAGATGAAGACGATGAAAACTTTAATGAATTTTGGTATATTTACCAAAGACTAATTTCTTCTTGTCCACAACATGGATATACCCTAAGAGCTTTATTAGAATATTCTTATGTAAGACTCAATAACTTTGAACAAAGATTATTAGACAAAGTATGTGGCCAGTCTTCATTTAAAATAACTCCTACTTTATCAAAATAAGAAAATTAATGAAATGGCAAAACAATCCAAGTAATATGGTGAAAAAGCTGAATCCATAAGAAAAAAATCTCTATGAAGTTGATAATAAAATAAATAATCCATCTAATGATAAAATTAATGAATTATCTAAGATTGTTAAATTGCTAATTAATGATATATCTAATCAAGTTAAGGTTTGTGGATTCTGTAATGATGTTACACATATGAGGATGTGTTTCTTTCTCTACATGAAGAAAATAGATAAGAGGTAAAGGCAACGATGAAACAATTTTCTTGTTCCCCAAGAAATCAATATAATAATAATGATACTTGTTATCCTGGAAGACCAAATCCATATCTTAGTTTTGATCCTCAAAATCAGAATTATAACACTTAAAAACTAAGAGCTTAGATGGAATTTGTACCTAATAAGCAGCCTCAACAAAATACTACTATTAAGAAACTGAAAAATAAGTTTAGTCAATTGAATTTACAAATAAATATGTCAATTAATAAATATAGTAATTAAGTTAAAGCACCTACTCGAGCTATGTTGCTTCTACTAATCAAGCACTAGTTAGTGACGTATTCAGTGATAAGAAAGACACAACACTATGTGGGAAAATATTTAAAGAAAACAATAAAAAAAAGATTCATAAGACTAGATGAAAAAGAAGAAGAAAAAGAAGAAATGATGGTTAATATCATTCCTACTAGAGAATAGATGGCAAAATAATTGAAATATACACCTTTTCTTGGATGACTATACCCATGGTATTTAGCTTGGGGTTTAAGCATATGAATAATCTTTAAAAATGTCTGAATTAATTGATAAGGATAAAAATGACAAGATTTCAGGTCATTTGAATGAAAATATGTGTTCATGTTTTATCGTTCCACTACGATTAGCAGATGCTAGTGAGGAAGAAAACAATGAAAATATTCTTGAAGCACTTAAGAAAATAGAAATCTAAAAACCATTGATGGAATTAATAATGCAATTTTCTAATTAAGATGATGTTTCAAAAGAATTCTCTACATCAAATTATAAATTCTTAGAAGAATCTAAAGATAACTTTGGTTAAAAAAAAGTCTGCCTTAAGTAAAAAATGCTTGAGGAATGTTCCGACCGAAGAATGTTTAGAATTCATATTACAATAGGGACTTCTTTAATCGATTTTGCTATGTGTGATCCTGGAGCATCAATAAATGCTATGTCACTTAAAATATACGAGTCATTGAAGATAGATTCATCAACTAATACACCTATTAATCTTACTTTAGTTGACAACATTGTTATTAAACCTTATGGTTTACTAGAAGATGTCTTCGTCAAAGTAAATTACTTAGTGTTTCCAACTGACTTCTACGTCATGGAAATGAGTCTTGACCTATACTTTTAGGAATACCATTTCTTAAAACATACAAAAAGAGTTAATATCTTTGAAGGAAAAATGTCTATAGAATTGAAAAACAAGTTTGTCACTTTTTGTTTCAGTGATGAAGAGATCTATGGATATTTTAACAAATTGATGATAAACAAGATGAATTATATGCTATTAATGCAGTAACAATGGAAAAATGAAAATGTTATAACAAAAAATATCCAAGTTGAAGATATTTCAACCCAAAAGACAATAAATCAAGAATGAGGGTTAAGCAACAAAATAATGTTGAGAATAATATTATGGAGGAATTTAAATCTACGAAGAATAAGAATATGAAAAATATTAGTCCAACAATTGTCAAGCTCAATGATCCAGAAGATATATATATATATATATAAAGAAACAAAAAGGTAAACTGGGCTAGGCATTTTAAAGCTATTTGTTAACGGGCTCTTGAGCAAACTATATCCAAATTCATTTTTTTTCTTTACACTCGACTAGAATTGAATTTACTTGCTTCCAAAAAACTTACTCTAACAAATGATTTCATAGAAAAACCAATAGGTTTAGTTTCTAATGTACCAATTCAAATCGACAAGTACATTATTCCCATAGACTTTTTGGTTATGCCATACTTCCTCCACGAAGATTTTTCATTAATTTTATGATGACCTTTCTTATCCACTTCACAAGCCATCATGGATCCTCTGAACAAGATAATAACTTTTCGAGTGATGGCTGAGCAATCACTTCTTGAATGCCACGAGAGTGGATAATCTTACATTAAGTTTGTAGAACCAATTTAGAACTGCGTAGTTCAATCGAGCCAAATATGGTAAACAAAGTTGCTTTATGGGAGGAAACCCATACTCTATCTTTATTTTGAGTTTTAGTATTAGGATTAGTTAGGTATTTTATATTCTCTAAACTTTTGACTCTTATAATAGGGATAGTTTAGGAATGTAATGTCGGAATAATTTCATGTAAGGGTGGTTGATCAAGACAACTGATTTCCATATTATATTATGCATTAGTTTTTGTTGGGTTTTGGGGTTCATACGCAGCGGAGATTACAAAACAATTTTGACAAAAACCCCAACAGGATCCGAATCTAATTCCATTAAAAACGTTTAAACCATGAAAACTTAATCATACCTTAGTCCCAATATACCTTTCTGAAGGTTGATCGATCTCTAAGGTGCTGCCAACGATGAACGCCCTCTACTAGTAGTCCACACACGAACGGCGGCCGAGATTCGAAGTGCTAGCTTCGAAAGAATACAAAATCTTTTTGTTTCTCTCCAAAACGATCCAGAGCATACCAAAAACCCTAAGTCGTTTCTTAAATGAAAAAGGAGTTTTGGCCTTTTGATTTGTCGTTTGTGTATTGTAACTTAAAGCGTCTATTTATACAACCCTTGTATATAGACGGTTAAGTAAATTACACATATACCCCTACTTAAAGAAGTATAAGTGTAATACACTACAAGGACGTTTCCGTCATGAATTTTATCATATAAAATTCATTTTTCTAAACCATCTTAAAATCTCGCAAAATCATTCTTAGTGTGCGACCCAATAGGCTCATACAACGTTGGCAATGTACCAAAACACATTTTGGTATACAAGTCATAAGCGGCCTCTAGCAAAACATTATGACTACCCAAGTTGTACGAATATCAAATTGATACAACCTAATCAATAGTGTATATAACATCCTTTTGTCACACGATATCCTTTTGATCAAACATAAGGCATGGAATTGTCATCCAACATGTTTAATCGTACTAGTCTCGATCTCTAGGTAGACTGAAAACATCCAAGTGACATTGATCAATATCAATTCACTTAGACTAGGCCTTTTAACGATCTAACACATCGAGGGATCCACTCTGGATATCTCTCTTTATATGAGAGGGACAAATTCTATCTTGATTACACAACTTCATCACATTGCTCACATAGTAACCAATCACAACCTTTATAATTGTCCTAAGGTTAAAGACAACGTTTGATAGTGTCAAATCACTATGTTCCTAATGTTGAAGTCTCTCGATAATCTCAAGTCGAGGACTGGAATATATACCTATCATGAGAAACAACTATGACTTAATCCATGTGATGTTCTCATAATGGTTGGTCGGTCCAAGACTTTGTTCCCTAACAAGTACTCGTGATCTTGATTTGTATCCCTATACGTATAATCATCATATGATCATCAATCAAGACTCACACTAGTCTTAATTCATTATAGTTCCCAAGTATAATGATCGACTAGGGACATTTAGGATATTTATGTAAATACCCATGGGTCTTATTATAATGTAAACATGCAAATTAATTATAATAAACAGCAAATGAAATCCTCTATTTTTATTAACTAAAAGTATTCATAAAGACAGTTAATGGATTGACCTAGGGCACATGCCCCATCATCTCCCACTTGCACTAGGGCCAATCATACATGCATCTAATGCCTAATGATCTAACATGACCATCATGCTTTGCTTGTGGAAGAGTTTTTGTCAATGGATCCACAACGTTGTCTTCAGTAGGTACTCTGCAAATCTTTACGTCTCCCCTCTCAATAATTTCTCTAATGAGATGAAAACGCTTGAGTATATGTTTGGATCTGTGATGTGATCTAGGTTCCTTGGCCCGTGCTATTGCCCCGTTATTGTCACAATACAAGCAAACAGGGCTAGCAATACTTGGAACCACACCTAGTTCAGAAATGAACTTTTTGATCCAAACCGCCTCCTTTCTTTGCATCGAACGCTGGAATATACTCACACTTACGTTGTAGAATTTTTCACGATCTCTTGCTTCAAACTTTTTCAAACTTTATCGCACCCCATTCAAAATAAACACATATCCAGTTTGCGATCTAAAATCATCTATATCAGTTTGAAAACTTGCATCCGTGTAACCATTTACAACTAGATCATTTTCAAAACCTCCATAGACCAAGAACACATCCGTAGTCCTTCTTAAGTACTTAACGATGTTCTTTATCGCTATCCAGTGACTCTCACCTGGATCCGATCGATATCTCGCTTGTAGTGCTCAAAATATGATACATCGTGTCGAGTGTATAACATGGCATTTATGATAGATCCAATAGTGATGCATTTGGAATCTTATTCATACTGGTCTCGCTCATCATTTGTCTTAGGACATTAAGTCTTCTTGAGACTTATCCCATGAGACATTGGCAACAATCCTCTTTTAGAGTTTTGCAAACCGAACCTATTCAACACCATGTCTATGTAAGAACTCGACTTAGACCGATTAGCCTCTTAGATCTATCCCTATAGATCTTTATCCCTAGGATATAGGTCGCATCTCCTAAGTCTTTCATTGAGAAACACTTCCCTAACCAAGACTTGACATTCCGCAATGTTGGGATGTCATTTCCGATGAGTAATATATCATCAACATACAAGTACTAGAAAAACAACTACACTCCCGTGACCTTCTTGTATACACAAGGCTCATCTTCGTTCTTAATAAAACCAAAATCCTTGATTGCTTCATCAAAACGAAGATTCCAACTCCGAGAAGCTTGCTTTAATCCATAAATGGATCTTTGAAGCTTGCATACCTTCCTAGAATTCTCGGGATGTACAAAACCTTCAAAGTTGTGTCATATACACGTCCTCAAGTCGCTTTCCATTAAGAAATGTTGTTTTTACATCCATTTGCCATATTTCATAGTCAAAATATGCAAGAATGGCAATTAAAATTCTTATGGATTTAAGCATGGCTATGGCGAAAAAGTTTCATCATAATCAACACCTTGAGTCCGCTCTGAAACCTTTTGCTACAAGTCTTGCTTTAAAAGTATGCACTTTGCCATCCATGTCAGTTTTCTTCTTGAAAACTCATTTACATCCAATGGTCTTACCACCTTCAGGTAAATCAACCAAATTCCAAACTTGGTTATCATACATGGATTGCATCTCAGAATTCATGGCACTTAGCCATTTATCTGAGTCTGGTCCAGACATAGCCTTCCGATAAGTGGTGGGCTCATTTTGGTCAACACATCATGACTATCAGTAATGAGAAATCCAAATCTCTCTGGCTCATGTCTTACCCTACTAGATTTACGTGGGCCTTGTGTCACTTGTGGAGGTTCAACTGGTTCGAACGTTGTTGAACTTCCAAAGAATGTTCGAGTGTTTACCCGTGATTCTTGAACTTCTTCAAGATTTATTTCTTTCCCACTAGTGTCTTTTGAAATAAACTGTTTTTCCATAAAGGCACCATACCGAGCAACGAACACTTTGTTCTCGGCGGGATTATAAAAGTAATATCCTTTTGTTTCCTTAGGATACCCCACAAATAAACACTTGTCGATTTAGGTGCTAGTTTTTCGAGACTTGTCGCTTTACGTAAGCCTCACAACCCCAAATCTTAAGAAAAGACAAACTAGGTATCTTCCCGTACCATATCTCATATGGTGTTTTATCAACCGCTTTAGAAGGAACTCGATTTAGAGTGAAAGTCTGCAGCTTGTAATGCATAACCCCAAAAGGATAATGGAAGATCTGCATGACTCATCATAGATCGAACCATATCTAATAAGGTTCAATTTCTCCTTTCGTAAACTCCATTCCATTGTGGAGTTCTTTGGTGGAGTCAATTGGGAGACAATCCCATAATTTCTAAGATGATCATCAAATTCTTGGCTTAAATATTCACCACCTCGATCGATTGAAGTGTTTTGATAGTTTTACCAAGTTGATTCTCGCACTTCATTTTGAAACGTTCAAAACATCTCAAATGATTCAACTTTATGTTTCATAAAATATATATAACCATATCTCTTTGAAATCATCGTAAATGTAATGAAGTACCGATAACCTCCTCTAGCAATTGCGTTTATAGGACCGCATACATCGGTATGTATTAGACCCAATAAATCACTTGCCCTTTCACCGTGTCCAGTAAAGGGACTTTTAGTCATCTTGCCTAGTAAACAAGATACGCATGTTTCATATGTTTCTAAATCAAATGAATCTAGAAGCTCATCTTTATGGAGCTTCGTTATGCGTTTCTCGTTTATGTGTCCGAGACGACAATGCCAAAGATAGGTTTGTTTACAGAAATGACAATTTTCTTCCTTTTCTTTTGGGTGTTTTGAAGTAGGAACAGGCCGGGTCTTGACTTGTTCCATAGGCTTTGTGACAGGTGCAGCGACAGCCTTGGCAACTCTAGCCTTGCCTTTGCCTTTCTTCTTCATTCTCTTTCCCTTTTAGACCATCAACATATTACTAGAGGGTTTCTTGATATTTTGTTCAGTAGTTTTGAGCATCAAATGCAACTCTGAAATTGATTTCTCCATATTATTCATATTGTAGTTCATCACAAATTGTGAGTAACTTTCTGGTAATGAATTTAGGATCAAATCCGTAGCCAACTCTTGGCTTATGGGGAATCCGAGTCTATCAAGCTGGTCAACATAGCCCTTCATCTTCGAACATGAGGACTAATCGACGCACCCTCACCATCTTGCAAGAATGTAGGTTTTTGACTGTCTCGAACCTTTCTTGCCTAGCTTGTCATTGGAACATTTCCTTCAGCGTTATAGCCATGTCGTAGGCTTCCATTAGTTCCATGTCCTTCGAAGTTCAGAACCATAGTTGCCAAAGATAATACATGCAACATCAATAGAATCGTTGACATGCTTACTATGCGCATCCTTCACAGCTTTCGTAGCATTGGTGGTGGGTCCTCGTGGATTGGAGCATCCAGGACATACAACTTGCGTTCGTGCTTAAGAACAATTCTCAAGTTTCGAACCAAATCAAGAAAGTTAGTCCCAGATATAGCTTATCCTTTTCAAGGATTGATCGCAGTGACAGGGGATTATTGTTACTAGAAGAGGCCATTGATCTACAATAAAGATTATCCAAAGTTTATTTTAGTATAGAGGAATAGACTCCCACTAAATTAACAACCCTCCCAAAACGTATTATTTATTTAGGGGACTAAAATCCATATTTCGCCTAATTCTATGACAGCTATGGCATGAAACACAGAACTAGATTATTTAGGTAGGTAACAGTTACCAATTACATCTTATGTAATTTTTAGATCCTTTTATGAGATATGGGACATCTTATGTCTTAGCATGTTTTTATCTCATCATTTGCCTAAAGCTCAAAACTATTTTGATGGCTTTATTAAGTGGGACCATTTTAAACATTAAGGTAACTCTTACCCAACTTGTCTCACCAAGATAGCACAATACACCCGACTATGGCTGAAACTATATTAGTGTGATCGAGGCCTTGACAAGTGTTTAAAATGGATGGCACGAGACTTAAAATTTAATAGAGGGATTTTATTCAGTTTTAGTGATTTTACGTAAACAATGAAATATCATATATTTTATTGATTTGTTCAATCACTAAACAATTTGGAGATTTTTTTTTTTTTTTTTAGAAAACGAATCTCTATCCGAAAATTAAAATTCGATATAGAAAATCATAATTTTCGCTGATTTTATTATCATAAATTAACCCCTTAATTTATCCAAAATTAAGTCAATTAAAACATTTTAATTAACCCGGGCCCACATCTAACTAATCATCTTATCCTAATCCAATTAGGACTAATCTTATCCTAATCCAATTAGGACTAATCTTATCCTAATCCTATTAGGACTAATCTTATCCTAATCCAATTAGGACTTATCTTATCCTAATCCAATTAGGACTAATCTTATCCTAATCCTATTAGGACTAATCTTATCCTAATCCTATTAGGACTAATCTTATCCTAATCCAATTAGGACTTGAGATATTTGAATCCTAGCATATCACCAATAACAAGATTCTTCATATTTATCTCATATTCTAATTTGTTATCTATCTTTATCAAATAGAAACTTCATAACAAAATAGATATAACAATATAAATAATTAATTTCGAAAATTAATTATTTATTTTGAATTTAAGATATTTGAATCCTAGTATATCACCAATAACAAGATTCTTGATATTTATCTCATATTCTAATTTATTATCTATCTTTATAAAATAGAAACTTCATAACAAAATTGATATAACAAGATAAATAAATAATTTCGAAAATTAATTATTTATAAATAAATAATTTCGAAAATTAATTATTTATAAAAATATAATTTCGAAAATTAATTATTTGCAATTTCGGTCCTAATCCAAAAAATCACAAACATGTAATTGAATCATGAACTACTATCACAATCGAACCTAATGGTGTCATGGATCACAGAACACAAAATTCAATTCATTAAAATTATTTGAATTAACCTAACATGGTTACTAGCATGTACGAAACTGATTTTAATTAAATCACGAATATGTGTATCATATACACAAAACATGATAATAAATCTCAAAGACAACTTATGTATATCACATATACATCAACTATTAACATGCTTTCAATCATATATCATGTATATATAAGAAGAAAACATGCAATGAATTTAATGGATCCGAATCTAATTCCATTAAAAACGTTTAAACCATGAAAACTTAATCATACCTTAGTCGCAATATACCTTTCTGAAGGTTGATCGATCTCTAAGGCGCTGCCAACGATGAACGCCCTCTACTAGTAGTCCACACACGAACGGCGGCCGAGATTCGAAGTGCTAGCTTCGAGAGAATACCAAATCTTTTTGTTTCTCTCCAAAACGATCCAGAGCATACCAAAAACCCTAAGTCGTTTCTTAAACGAAAAAGGAGTTTTGGCCTTTTGATCTTTCGTTTGTGTATTGTAACTTAAAGCGTCTATTTATACAACCCTTGTATATAGACGGTTAAGTAAATTACACATATACCCCTACTTAAAGAAGTATAAGTGTAATACACTACAAGGACGTTTCCGTCATGAATTTTATCATATAAAATTTATTTTTCTGAACCATCTTAAAATCTCGCAAAATCATTCTTAGTGTGCGACCCAATAGGCTCATACAACGTTGGCAATGTACCAAAACACATTTTGGTATACAAGTCATAAGCGGCCTCTAGCAAAACATTATGACTACCCAAGTTGTACGAATATCAAATCGATACAACCTAATCAATAGTGTATATAACATCCTTTTGTCACACGATATCCTTTTGATCAAACATAAGGCATGGAATTGTCATCCAACATGTTTAATCGTACTAGTCTCGATCTCTAGGTAGACTGAAAACATCCAAGTGACATTGATCAATATCAATTCACTTAGACTAGGCCTTTTAACAGTCTAACACATCGAGGGATCCACTGGATATCTCTCTTTATATGAGAGGGACAAATTCTATCTTGATTACACAACTTCATCACATTGCTCACATAGTAACCAATCACAACCTTTATAATTGTCCGGTTAAAGACAACGTTTGATAGTGTCAAATCACTATGTTCCTAATGTTGAAGTCTCTGATAATCTCAAGTCAGAGGACTGGAATATATACCTATCACGAGAAACAACTATGACTTAATCCATGTGATGTTCTCATAGTCGGTCGGTCCAGTACTTTGTTCCCTAACAAGTACTCGTGATCTTGATTTGTATCCCTATACGTATAATCATCATATGATCATCAATCAAGACTCACACTAGTCTTAATTCATTATAGTTCCCAGTATAATGATCGACTAGGGACATTTAGGATATTTATGTAAATACCCATGGATCTTATTATAATGTAAACATGCAAATTAATTATAATAAACAGCAAATGAAATCCTCTATTTTTATTAACTAAAAGTATTCATAAAGACAGTTAATGGATTGACCTAGGGCACATGCCCCATCAGTTTTATGTTCCCTAGCTATTTATAATAATTAAATTATCATTTAATACATATCATATTTAAATTCAGAATTTTTTTAGTAATTCTACCTTTACAGAATATATATGTGATAATTAAATGGGAAAATCAATTTAATTGGTATAAAAGTAAAAATAAGTTGGCAATTTCCTAGTGATTCCAATTTATGCTGAAAATGGTTGAGAAAATTAGCAGTAGTATGCGGAGTTTTTAATGTAATTTTGAGTTGGTGATTTTTCACCTTTTCGACATTATAACTAGAATTTGTTTGACGAATTGCTAAGCCACTGAGGCTAATTTTCAATGATTTTGTCTACAATTTCTTAGCGAGTCCAATTAAACCCTGATTTGGTATGAACAAATTATAGTTTGTAAAAATAGAAAACCTGAAATTCCACATTCAAACCCTTCGCAATCATAAACAATTGCAACCTTTCGATCAAGAGACCAAATTTTGACTAGATTCAACCTCCCAAAGCTTAATTTTAGTGTATTAAAGTGATTCTCACCTAAATCCTCGTACATTTAACTTAAGATTTGGTAAGTTTTGAGAGTGTAGATCCACCTAGAGCTTAAGCAAGGGAGTTCAAATCAGAGCTTGGAGCAGTGTTTAAGAGAAGAGATTTGAATCCCAAACTTGAGGGAATCAATTTCAAGAAGGTAATTAATTAAAGCCTTAACCTATTATTGATTATATTTTTGGTTTTTCATCAATTTTTGATTGCTACTAGGTTAGGAGCTCTATTTTGAAATTTTTACTCTAAAACAATTTTGATATCGAATGATTTCCATTGCAATACTAATATAAGAGTGATGTGATGATATTTTTATTACTAATGATTTTTTGAACCATTTTTAGAATTTTGGTGAATAAATAGAATTTTATAATTCTATTTATATATCGACTACTTTGATTTATATATCGACTGTGTTTCAAATGAGTTTAGGGGTTTTTGTGTTTATATATCTACTACTTTGATTTATATATCGACTACTTTGATTTATATATCGACTATGTTTCAAACGAGTTTAGGGGAATTTTATAATTCCATTGCAAGCCAATTTGAGACTATGTTTCAAACGATTTTAGGGGTTTTTGTGTTTATATATCGACTACTTTGATTTACATTCAATTAATCGTCTTTCTCAATTATGTTTTATCGATAAGTTTCATATAAATTCCAAACTGTCAATTTTTAAAAGATTTTTTCGATGAGAAGGCCTTCGAAAAATTACGTACTTGGGAAAAAGAACTTTGTGAATGAGAAGGCATATGTAAAATTTATGATTGATGTAGTGAAGAATAGGAAGTTAATCATAGAGAAAGGATTTAATGTGAAGAATGTATTGAAATAAAGGATTAGGATCCTAGATATCATTGAGGCTAGGAGTAGTTGATTGTTGACTGGGGACTATAACCACCTAGACTTAGAGGATATTCCTATTGAGAGAGGTTATGATATCTGGTGAGAGAGTTTTACGCCAATTCATATGCAAGTGAAAGCAAGATCGAATTACGAGTTCAAGGAAGAATAGTGGATTATTTCACTGCAAAAATAAATCAATATTTTGGTTTATTGAATTTTCACCAAGAACAAAACGATAAGTACCCCATATCCGAATGTGGCATTAAGTGCCACTACCCCACTAAGACGATTAGGGTAGGTTTAGAGGTAATCCATGGAGATGAATTTTTTTTTGATACAGAGGGGTACCCTTAACACATAACCAAATTTGTTTTTAGAAAAATCACTAAAGCTAAGTTTTATTTCATCAACGATAGTTTACTATCGAGCCTGTAGTATTAAGAGATAGTAAACTACAAGGCCATCCTATTTTACCACATCGTCATAGGATTAGGATATCTTGATGTTAGTAAAATTATTTAAAAGTCGATTAGGAGTACCATTACCACTAATAAGAATGATGGACTACCTTTCTCTTTGATGATTACATTGTTTTGTAGAGTGTATCTGGTGAACATGGTAAGGTTGTACATGGAGGTTTTACTGGAGAAAATCATTATCTATGAATTTATGGAGAGATATGAAAGAGTTAATTGTTATGAAGACACTGAGGATGAAAGATAAAGGGCTGAAATATCCAAAAGAGAAACTAAGCATAGAAGTAAAATTAGAGATGACATAAGGAGAATTCTAGAGGATATGTTGGAAGCACAAAATGATCTAAATGTGGAGTAGCCTACTAGGGATTATGATGCACTGGCCACACATGAGTATTCAATGTCTTCTTTCCATAAATTTACTTAATACTCAAGGATAAATAAAACTTATGCTAAACTATGTTAATGGTGGCTAATATTTGTATGCCTTGTGTTTACAACATTTCCCTATCTATTTATACTCCCTAATCCCATTTCAAACAATTAGAAACCTTACTTAACAATATAACATGAAATAGAACTCATGTCTCCGACGCAATCCCTTAAAACTCGACGACACTACCACTACTAAGAGCTTCATATCTCATTTTCTTCACTTACTTGTTGTCCCAAGTTGTGCCTATATCCTCCACCCTGTGCCTATGTCCTCCAAAGTGCTAACTTTTATGCCACGGCTGAAACCACACCCAAGTGGGGAGTGAATTGGGTGAATCGAGAACTTAACACCCTTTTAAAACAATTCAACAATAAAGATGATTTATGCTCACTCAAACGCAATTATGAATGCAATGCAATATGAAGGGAATAGAAGAGATGGAAAAAGACACCCGATTTATAGTTGTTCGATCCAATGATCTACATCCATTACCTAACCTCCTCGGTCAGGATTTTCAAACCCCCACTTATATTGCCAATAAGTGTTACAACATAAGCGTATAAGCCTAGAATGCCTAATCACCAATTAGGACTTCCTACCTAGCCTCAACTAGAGTTTATGCCTAGCCTCAACTAGGTCTTCCCGTCGGCTTAGATCCCACTAAGTCTTACAATCAACCACTTACAAAGAATAGATGAAAATAATCAAATTCACTTTACAAAGTAAAACAACACCAAATTCAAATACGAAAAATCCACATAGAGCCTAACAAATCTAATGCATGCAAGAATGAGTACAAATGAGAAATGCAAGTATATCACTATTTTTTGCAAATCGCAAATATGAAACCATTTCAAATAAATCGATTAAAACAAATCTGGTTTCAAATCCGAAGAATAAGAAATTCGATAAAAATCAATTTTAAGTGCAAACTCTTGTATAAACCAGTCTTAAGGTTTAGTAAATCAAGTAGTGTAAAACTTAAGATAAATGTGTTCAAGAATACAAAAAATGATTTTCACAAGTCAAGCATATAAAAATATGAAATTTAAGCATAAGAAAAGCTAGGAAATTGGACTTTTAAGAAAAGCTAGGAAATTGGACTTTCTTACAACCTGAGAGATTGATTTGAAAATTAGTTTTGGAGTGGATGTTGTAAGCTTTAGAACGCCCCGGTAATGTTGGCTTCGAGAGAGATTCAATTGCTTCAAAAGATTATAAGTGATAGCACACCAAAATCCAAGCTTCTTATTTGAAAACAATTAAGCTCAGTAGGGTTTTCTTGCTTGCCAAGATAATCGAATGTTCTAGGTGATTTTGAGAATATTCTACATTCCTTTTTAACAATTTTTAATCGTTCTAGAGATCCAAGGGCTCAGATTTGATCATCTATTCAAATTAAAGTGTGATTTTTAGCTTTGTAAAAAAGTTGTTAGAAAGGCAATTAGCGCGATAATTCTCTAAGCTAGCGTGCTAATACTGAACATTAGCAGGCTAACTCTGCAATTAGCATGCTAATATCACTATTAGCGCATTATATGTCAGGGGCCTCAAAATAAGTATTTTTGGCCCTAGAAATAATGACCCCTTATCACATTCGGGACATTACCAAACCTCTTTTAACATGTTATACAAGTTTGTTAAGGGTCATATAACTTGTTTAGCTGGTCTGGATGTTTTCAAAAATCTCAAAAATGGAAAATCCTGGTTTTATGACTTACGTGGAGACTTTTTTGCAAATTCACAGTTTTTCTTTTCGAAAACTTTTTAAAACAAGTTTTTCATTTTCGAAAACATCCACAATGGTTTTTAAAGTATGATATGAATATAGAAACATGGTTTGATATAGTTTGAACTCATAAGACCGATTTAAGTGGTGAGCTGCATTTAAAACTCCAAATAATCACTTGAAATTTGAAAAGCAATTTGAAAAATATGATATGGAAGAACTAATGCATTAGGCTTGTGTAAATGAACCTGTGTACCTTAAATCAATATTACAACATGTAATATAACCTTTCGTCTTCGTTTCCTTGTGTGAACCAAATCTTGAACTTGTATGGCTCGAGCACTTGAGATGTGATATTCTACAAAATTTGACTAACTAAAACACACTTGATAAACTTATTAATATACTTTCATTTTGTTTGTTTCAATCAAAATCTCGGTTGGAGTAAAAGTGGCTAACCACTTAGTCCAACAATCTTCCTTTTCTTGATGAAAACAATGTGAACTTGACAATCAAAAATGGAATTCACGTGTATTCATATCCATAGTGCAATCTCAAACAATCTCAATCTCGACACTTACATTTCTCCCCCTTTCGAGAACATAAAAAAGTGGGACCAAGCTCCCCTCACAAGAAGCATATCCGAAAATGAGCTACGAATATAACAACAACACAGTGAGTGGAAGACTCCCCCTAACTCCCTGCATATTAGAGACATAAATGGGTCTATCAATGAAAGTCATTCATATGCAACCAATATATGGCAATGAAGAAAAGCATCATAATAACTCAGAGATACATAAAAAAAATTTCATGAAATTAAATGCTGAAAATTAACATTAACACAGTTGTGGCCTAAACAGCTAAGTCTACAATATAGCAAATGTACATCAAAACACAAAAGACTAACATAGATAAGCCTAGTGTTCCTCTAACTTTGTTATGCCTCGATAATCCTCCTAATGAGATGATTTCCAACATGCAGAACTAGAGGTTGGGTCATTTCGTGCTGGCTTGCCTAGCAATGGATGGCCCTCTATGCGACGAAGTCGATCACCTATATTGACAGAGAAAGTAATAGAATTTACCTAGAGATCGTGGGAGAGTCGTTAGAGAGGATGAAGACCCAAGAGGAGAGGAGTATTGTATGAAAAATAAGAATTTAGAGTAACAAATAGTTATATACTAGTCCGGGTCGAACGATATTAGCACGCTAATGATAGAATTAACGCACTAAAGATGCGAATAAGTGATATGGGCTAGAGACGATTAGCGCACTATGTGCTTGAATTGGCACACTAGTCAGAGCCAATTAGCGTGCTAATTAGCAGACCCAACGCGCTAATTGCTCTCTGAAATTTGAAATTAATTTTTTTGGTTTTAAATGGACAACTCTGATTCACCTCATACTTCATGGAAAATTCATTAACAACATATAAAAAGGATTGAAACAACTACAACATGTGTAGAAGGTCTGATTCACTAAACATGCATAATTCACGCCGAATCTAGTCTCTATGAAATGTCTTGGCAAAGATATCAGCTAGTTGGTCCTCCTTGGGCATGTGGATTTGTTTAACATTGCCCTTTTGGACGAGATTACGAAGGAAATGATGCCTAACCCCAATGTGCTTGGTGCAGGTGTAACATCGAATTTTTTGATTTGTTGATTACACTTGTGTTATCACAATAAATTGCAGCACATCCCACTTGGATTTGGTAATCTTTAAGTTGTTGTTTCATTTACAACATTTGAGCACAACATCTTTCGGCAGCTACATACTCTGCTTCGGTCGTAAACAAAGCAATGAAATTTTGATTTTTGCTAAACCATGTTATAAGTGAATTTCGTAGCAAATGACAAAACTAGAAAGTGATTTTCCTATCCACTAGGCTCCCCGCATACTCGGAATCAAAAAATCATCAGAGTTCGAAACTCTTAGCTTTGTTGAACTGCAATCCCAAATCTCTTATCCCAATTAGATAACGAAATATGCGCTTGAAACATCTCAAGTGAGATTCCTTAGGTTCGGATTGAAATCTAGCATATAAGTACACACTAAACATAATATCGATCCTATTAGCAGTCAAGTATAGGAAACTAACAATAATGCCACGGTAAAGTTTAGGATCTATGGATT
The DNA here is from genome assembly GCA_039657365.1 of Stephania yunnanensis. Lineage (NCBI taxonomy): Eukaryota > Viridiplantae > Streptophyta > Magnoliopsida > Ranunculales > Menispermaceae > Stephania > Stephania yunnanensis. Next base: position 42,593,507 of record CM077582.1, read on the forward strand.
TTCCTAGTTCTTCTTGCATACCCATGATCTAAAACGCATCACCTAAGGCATCATCTATCTTTATGGGCTTGATTTGTGATACAAAAGCTATTTTTCCCTCATCTCGATGTGATTATGACCTTGTAGTTATTCCTATATTTGAATCATCTACAATTTGTCGGGAGAGATGGCCTATAAGAAGTCTTGAGTTCTTAGGTGCACTAGGTTCATTTTCTACTCTCACCTCAACCTCTTGACTATTGGATGTTTTGCCTAGGGTGACATCATCATCATCATGAGTCCTTAGGTTTTCCAAGGTATGCATCATTTTCACTTTGGGATCTACTTAATCAAATAGACTTGAATAGACTCCACTATGGTTTTGGTTAATCTATTAAACACCATATATGCTTTGCTATGCATGGAGTAGCCTAAAATATGCACACATTTGACTTTGGGTCAAATTTGTCCAAATGATCCTTATCGGTCAGAACATAGCAAGTGCAACCATACACCTTGAAGTAACTTATGCTGGGTTTTCACCCTTTCCATAGTTCATAGGTGTCCTTTTCACTTGCTTTTAGACATTTACCCTATTGAGAACATAGCACGTCATGTTAATTGCTTCGGCCCAAAAGTGCTTAGCTATGTCATACTCATTTAGCATGGTCCTACACATATCTTGGAAGGTCCTATTCTTTCTTTCTACAACTCCGTTTTGTTGTAGTGTCCTAGGAGAATATAGTTGGTATGTGTATCTTTATGTAGCACAAAACTCCTCTACGTTCCTATTGACAAACTCACCGCCCTAATCATTCCTATCGATGGTAATTTTGTACTCCTTCTAATTCTCAATAAAAGCAAAAAATTTCACAAACACATCAAACACTTCATACAGAAAATAAACACATGTATACCTAGTAAAATCATCAACAATGAAAAAGCAATATGATTTACCCCCTACACTTTGTGTTTGGGTAGATCCGAACAAATCCATATGGATAAGTTCCAATGCTCTAGTCACATTACTTTTTACTTTCATCTTAAATAATGATTTCACTTGCTTAACAAGGATACAAGGTTCACATTCCTTGTCTTTCTTATAAGTACATTTAAGTAGATTATGCTTTATCTATTTGGACAAGTTTTCCATGCTAGAATGTCCGAGTCTATGGTGCCACAACCATGCATCACATTCACTTTGAGCACTGAAACATGAAACATTTTGCATATGCATCCCATCAAAGTTAATGGCATAAACATTCTTATCTCTATATGCAACAAATAGAGTTTCATGTTTCTTATTCCTAACAATGCATTTTGATGATTCAAACATGACATGAAATCCTTTGTAACATAAATGACTAATGCTAAGCAAGTTATGTTTAAAACCATCAACAAGATAAAATATTAGAAATGGAAAGTAAATCGTTACCAACGGTTCTAAGGCCTATAACCTTTCCTTTGTTGTTGTCCCCAAATATGACCTTTCCACCATCAACTAATTGATGTGCATCTCCGACCATGTGTCTTGAGCTCCCACTATCCAAGTACCGTGCAGTGCTCTTCCTCGCATCCTACATAATGGAAAAAACACTAGATTTTGGTATCCAAACACCTTTGGGTCCGAGTAAGTTAGTATCATAAACATTCTTAACTACCCATGCAAGTCTACCCATTTTAGCCTTTTGTAAGGCACATTTCTCAATCGTATGAGATTTATTGCATTTTGAGCATCTACAGGCATCATCTAGCAATTTCTTGTAGCTCAACAAGTTCACTCCATAGCTTATGCCTCTCTTGTTGAGTGCATGTCATTATGCTCCCAACGTCATGTCAAACATTTCTCTACCATGGTGAACTTGTGCACCGTGCTAGTCAAGTCCTCTATTTCCTAGACTAAAGCATCTGTCTCCTTTAAGACTTCATTCAAGTCATTTTGGAGATCACTAATGGTCTCATTTTGTGACTCAATCTCACTAATTGCTTTGGTCAAGCTCTTTTTGAGTTGTTTGGTCTTTTTGATCGCTTTTCCTACTATTTCCTAAGCTCATCAACATTAGGAACATCATCCAAATCATTAATATCGTCAAAATTGGAATTTGTAGAGCTTACCTCACTTTTTGCCATGAGACAAAGTATTGATTTCTCACATTACAATTTGGATTCTGAACTTGATAAAGATGAATCATCCCATGTTGCCTTAAAGTTCTTCGTGCCTTTATTTTTGTTCAACACCTTCTTTGACTTGCATTCCACCTTGATGTGGCCCAGTTTGCCATACCAGAAACATATGGTCTCACTTGACTTTCCTCCCTTGCTTCCACTCTTGAACTTCTTGTTGTACTTGTGATGACCCTCACCTGAACTAGGGTTAAATCGCCTGGCACATACCATTACTCAAGCCCGATACCTGAACCAGGCCCAAATAAATGTCTGGCATGCCTAATTCAACTTGTGGAATAACATACTAACCATATAAAATAAAAAATATGGAAGTAAAAATCAAAACTAGAATTCTTTATATCATAAGATCATCATGGTAAGAGTTCAACTATCTAAGTAGGTTCAATCATCTCAAATAGCTTCTAATACTCCCAATAAGCTTCTAAATAGTGCAAAATAAATAAGGAAGGTTTCAAACTACCCAAATTATGTACTTTGAATTACAACCAAAGTTTAATGATCTCAAAGTCAAATAAATAAATAATAGGAGCTTGCAACTTCTCACAATGTAAGGAAAGGCTTGAAGCGTATGCCTTTCCCTTGTCATGAACTAAGGCGAATGTGGATGCACCTAGAGAATAAGTGGGGTGAGCTAAAGAACCAACGGAGGTCAATAAGGGAGAAAACTCGCTCAAACATTAAATACACAAGTACTACCTACTAATTATGCAAAATCTAACATGAAGTTGAGAAATTAAAGCTTAGACATTAAGCTGAAAGCAATTAGGTATAGATCAAACTCAAGTTCAAGCAAGTATATAAGATATAAAAGCCTATAGAAGCATGAGAGCATTGTTCTTCTTCACAAACAAAGAAGGAGTCATGCATTCATAACTTCTAAAAGGAGTTTCACAGATCATTTAAAGCATAATAGAATTTAAATAATTCATTTAAGGGGTCTACAAGAGATATACTATAAGAGACAAAAATAAGTATAATTCATTAGTCCATTCAATGCATGCTAGGTATTGGTAGGAATCCAGTGACCGAATCCCTCACATTTGATTTGATGTAAACCATTATTGGACGTGATGGTCGTTACGTCCTTGAACTTGTAGCATCATAACAAAGTGAGTTCATCCAAAGCCACCACCGATACTTGTCCCTCTATCACCAAGTTACACGAGTAGGAACTCCATCCCTTACACTTATATGACACATTTATGTATTCAATTAGGCAAGTAAAAGCCCTAGGTGGCAAATTCCCCAAATATCCTGGGCCATTAACTAGTAATCCCTCGGTGGCACCACAAACATCCTGGGGCATTTAAATATGATAACTTGCTAATTGGACCATCGGTGGGAACTCCACAAACATCCTGGGGCAATAAATGACGTAAATGTGGAACCAGCTGCAATCACATTTTTTAGATTTGGACATTCAAACCAATACCCCGATACAACCCTTAACCCAAGTATTTCATTCAAAGCATGATACTTAAATATCTAATAGAAAGTAATACTCAATGCATGAGTGAAGCTCCCCACTTACCTCGACTCGCAGCGACGCCTATAACAACTCCCGATACTCTTAGGGCCCGACGCAAACCTTCACGCGACACTATACGACCATAATACATCTTATCAATAGATTATTTAATTTAAATTAAATAAATCTTCCATTTATTGGTCTTTAGGATCCACTAGTGTGGGTCCCGCGGGTCCCCGTAGCCCGATGCGAGGGTCGAGGGGTGGGACTCGATCTATCTTTTCCTTTGGGACGTGCTGGCACCATGTTCGGAAGCAATTACTTTACTTTTATTTCGTTATATATATTTATTATTTTGTTTATTTTTATATTTATTTTTTTATATTTTTTTTAATGGACCGGCCAATTGTGGTTTACCAGTTAACCAGCGGTGTTTGGTCCCAAGTTTTCAAAGCAGGGGCCAAATGCCCCTGGACTTTATCCACACCAGGGAGGGGGAATCCTCCCCCTCCCTAGCCATTGGGCGCAGGGCCCCCTCATTGGCCATGGCTGGCTAGGCGCGCAACTGTACCCCTGCTAGCCGCGACTGGCGGGCCCGTGGAGGGTGGGGGTGGTCACGACACAACCGCCTTCCCTTTCTCCTTCGCATCAAAGGTGGGGGCAGCTTTGCGGCGCCCCCATTGTCTTGGCACCTATGGTGAGGCCACCGCCAATGGCGATGACGAAGCCGCCGCCGATAGTGACGATGAAGCCACTGCCAACCGCTAGGGCCTTCGGTTGTCTTGTCGACGCTGTAAACCACCAGTTTTGTCAAATTTCAAGTTCGATTTTAATTTCAAACGTGATTCAAAGGATGTAGGAGTTGCGTGTACCTTTCATTTGTAATCTCTTGGAGTTAGACCTCAATCTCCCTTTTTCCTCCAATAGTTAAAGTTTTAAACAAAAGGAGGCTAGGGTTTCTACTTTAATTTATATAATTGGGTTATTTTGTGTAGTGTTACGAAATTCCTTAATTGCTCCTAGGGCAGGTATTTTAAGTTTTTGAATCATCACAACATCCCCAAGTTTAAAGAACTTTTGTTCTCGAAAGTAAAATGAAGTTATACCTTAAGAAATAGGAAGTTCTCCATCATATAGTCCTCATGCTCCCTAGTCAAATCCTATTCTCCATGGAATAACCATCGAACTTGCACCAACGAGAATTCATTTTTAGAAGCTTATGCATTTTCCTATATATGATTTGAATCGGCTACTCGTCATATGATACATCCTCCCTCAAATCAACTTGCCCCCAATCAATCATAGTGCCCCAACATCTCTAACTTGCACTAGAGCCAATCATTCATGTATCTAATACATAATGACCTAACATGACCATCATGTTTTGCTTGTGGAAGAGCCTTCGTCAAATGATCTATAACATTTTTCTCTGTAGGAACTCTGCAAATCTTCACTTCTCCCCTCTCAATGATTTCTCGAATGAGACGAAAAACATATAAGTATTTGTTTGAAAGGATGGTGTGATCTTGGTTCCTTGGTCGGTGCTATCATCTCGTTATTCTCATAATACAAGCAAACGGGGTTAGCTATACTAGGAACCACAACAGGTTCAGAGATGAAATTTTTTATCTAAACGCCTTAGCTACATCGGACGCTGTAATACATTCAGCTTCTATTATAAAATTTGCAATAGTTTCTTGCTTCAAATTTTTTCAGCCCACTGCACCTCCATTCAAAGTAAACACATATATAGACTACGATCTGAAGTCATTTATATCAGTTTGAAAACTTGCATACGTGTAACCATTTACAACAAGCTAGTCTCCCAAACATCCAAATATGAAGAACATTTCTTTAATCCTTCTTAAGTACTTAAGAATGTTCTTTACTGCTATCTAGTGACTCCACTGGGATCAGACTGACATCTGCTTGTTGCGCTTAAAGCATATGGTACATCAGGTCAGGTGCATAACATGGCCTACATGATAGATCCAATAGCTAATGCATATGGAATAGTATTCATGCACTTTCGCTCATCATTAGTCTTTGGACATAGAGTCTTGCTAATACCATGAGATATGGGCAATGACCCCTCTTATTGAGTCTTGCATAATAAACTTATTATGTACCTTTTCTATGTACGCACTCTGACTTAGACTGATAAAATTTTAGATCTATCCCTATAGATCTTACTCCTAAGGATGTAGGTTGCATCACCTAAGTCCTTCATCAAGAAATACTTACTAAACCAAGACTTGACACTCTACAAAGTTGGGAGGTCATTTCAAATGAGTAATATATCATCAACATGCAATACCAGGAAAACAACCACTCCTACTGTTCTTCTTGTATACACAAGGCTGACATTTATTTTTAATGAAACCAAATTCTTTAATTGCTTCATCAAAATGAAGATTCCAACTCTGAGAAGCTTGTTTTAATCCATAAATGGATCTTTGAAGCTTGCACACTTTCCTAGAATTATAAGGATGAACAAACACTTCAGGCTATATCATATAAATTTCCTCAAGTAACTTTCCATTTAGGTAAGCTATTTTGACATCCATTTTTCATATCTCATAGTCATAATATCCGACTATCAAAATTATAATTCTAATGGATTTAAGCATGGCTATAGGAGAAAAAGTCTCATCATAATTAACACCTTGAGTCTGTCTAAAACCATTGACTACTAGCCATGCTATATAAGTATGCACATTGCCATCTATGTCAGTTTTCTTCTTAAAAACTCAATTACATCAATTGGTCTTACCACCTTCAGGTTAATCAATTAAGTTCCAAAATGTTTATCATACATGGGTTCCATCTCAGAATTCATGGCACTAAGCCATTTATCTGCCTCAGGGCTAAATACAGCCTCCTGATAAGTAGTAGGTTCATTTTGATCTATAAGCAACACCTCACTACTATCAGTAATAAGAAATCCAAATCTTTCAGGTTGATGTCTTACCCTATCAAACCTACGTGGGCTTTGTGATACCTATGGAGGTTCAACTAGTTCAACACTTTGTTGATCTCCTGCTGGTGGTTGATTGTTTATATGTGGTTTTTGAAATTCTTCAAGATTTATTTTATTCCTACTGTTATCTTTTGAAATAAACTTTTTTCCATAAAGACACCATTTTAAACCACAAACACTTTGTTCTCAATAGGATTATAAAATTAGTATCATCTTTTTTTCTTTAAGATAACCAACAAATACACGCTTGGTAGATTTGGCTAATAATTCTTTTGTGATTTGTCATTGTACGAAAACCTCAGAGCCCAAAATCTTAATTAAAGACAACGTTGGACTTTTCCCAAACAACATCTCATATGGTGTTTTTATCAACCACTTTAGAAGGAACATGACTCAGTGTAAACACAATAGTTTCTAAAGCATAACTCCAAGTGGAAATTGGAAAATCTGCATGACTCATCATATATCAAACCATATCCAATAAAGTTTGATGTCTCATCTCAGAAATACCATTTCATTATGGAGTTGCTGGGGGAGTTAACTGTGAGACAATCCTACAATTTCTAAAATCATCATCAAACTCTTGGCTCAAATATTCACCACCTTGATCTGATCGAAGTGCTTTAATATTTTTACCAAGTTGATTTTGTATTTCATTCGAAATGTTCGAAACATCTCAAAAGATTCACCTTTATGTTTCATGAGATACATATAACTATATTTGCTGAAATCATCAGTGAATGTAATGAAGTACTGATAACCACCTCTAGCCATTGTGTTTATAGAACTGCATACATCAGTATATATTAGACCCAATAAATCTATTGCCCTTTCATTGTGTGTAGTAAAGGGACTTTTTGTCATACTGCCTAGTAAACAAGATACACATGTTTCATATGATTCAAAATCAAATGAATCTAAGAGTATCTTTACGAACTTTAAAAACGTGTTTCTCATTTATTTGGCCAAGACAACAATGTCAAAGGTAGGTTTGACTCAAATCATTTAACTTAAATTTCTTTGTATTTACGTTAAGAATAGGAGTGTCTATGGACTTTTTCGTTTTTAGAATATAAACACCATCACACAAATCAGCATTCGCATAGAAAACGTCTTTATGAGAAAATGAGCATTTATTATTCACAATAATGAAATTAAAACCATCCAAGTTCAAACATGAAATAGAAATTATGTTTTTGCTCAAGGTTGCGACATAATAACAATTATTTAAAAACAAAACAAGTCCACTAGGTAAAATTAACTCATTACATCCTACAACCAACACAGCAACCTTTACTCTATCTCCAACTCAGAGGATGACTTCTCTTTTCTTTAGCTTTCTACTTTTGGTAAGATGCTACACATTAATACAAATGTGAGATCCACATCCAGTATCCAATACCTTGGAATTACTAGTAAAACATTTAACTCCAATAACGTAAATACCCGAAGTATTAGTCGCACTACACTTCTTTTTCTCTAGATATTCAAGATAGAGCTTGCAATTTCTAATCCAATGCCCAGGTGCATGACAGAAATGATGACTTTCTTCCTTTTCTTTTTCCTTCTAAGACATTGAAGTGGAAGCAGCATGAAGCTTTACTTGTGCCATAGGCCTTGAGATAGTCATCACAGCCTTGGCGATTTTTGCCTTGCCTTTATCTTTTTTCTTCAAAGTCTTTCTTTTATGAACCATCAACAGATTAGCAATAGGTTTTTTGACATTCTGCTCAGCATTTTTAAGCATCAAATGCAACTTTGAATAGACTTCTCCCTATTATTCATGTTATAATTCATCACAAATTGTGAATAACTATCAATCAATGAATTCATGATCAAATTTGTAGCCAACTCTTGGCTTATGGGAGATTTAAGTCTGTCAAGATGGTCAATATAACCCTTCATTTTTAAAACATGAGGACTAACTAACACACCCTCCGCTATTTTGGAAGAAGGAAGGTTCATGACTATCTTAAGTTTTTCTTGCCTAGCTTGCCGTTTGAACATTTCCTTTAGCATCGTAGTCATGTCGTAGCTTCCATGTGTTCCATGTCCTTCTGAAGTTCAGGAACCATGGTTGCCAACTTAATGCATGCAACATCAATTGAGTCATTGACATGCTTAATATGTGTATCCTTCATGACTCTTAAAGCATTGGCTAGTGGTTACTCAAGAAAAGGATTATCCAAGACATTAATTTGTGTTCATGCTTAAAAACAATTCTCACGTTTCTGAACCAATCAAGAAAGTTTGTCGCCGATAACTTATCCTTCTCAAAGATGGATCATATTTTTAAGGGATTAGATTGATTTGAAGAGGCCATAGATCTATAACAAAGATTATGCAAAAGTTTATTTTAATATAGAGAAATAGACTCCTACTAAATTAACAACCCTCTTTTAAAACACTATGTTAATTTAAGGGCTTAAAATCCATGTTTCACCTAATTTCAAGATAGCTAAGGCAAACACTTTGAATTAGGTTATTTAGGTAGGTACCAATTACCAATTACATCATACGTAACTTTTAGTTGTTTTTATGAGATTATGACATCCTATGCCTTAGCATGTTTTATTTCATCTAGTGCCTAAGACCCAAAATAGTTATGATGGCTTTATAAAGTCTAACCATTTCAAATAATAGAGTAATCGTTACTCAACTCGCCTCACCAAGATAACACAATACACTCTACGGAGGCAGACCCATATTGATGTGATCGAAGTCTTGACAAGTATTTGAGAATGGATGGCACTTGACTTAAATTTTAGAAGGGGGATTTTTATTTGTTTTAGTGATCATAATTTAAACTAGATAAATATCATATATTTCAATGCATAAACAATCACTAAACAAGTTAGGAAATTATACTAATATCGACTATCATACAAATTTCCCTACACTACACCCCCATTTTTTTATAAAGCGAATTTCAATTCTGAAAATCAAAAATAGGCTAAAATTTATCATTATTTTAGTCAATCTAATTAACTAAAATTGCCCATTATTTTAATTTTGAAATATATTAATTAAAACATTTTTAATTAACTCATACCCACCTTTAATTTAGTATCTTATCATATTCTAATTAGAATTTAAGATACTTTGAGTCCTTATCTATTTAGAATTTGTTATATATCTCACCTATCATATAGGATTTGTAATTCTTATCCGCTTAAAATTTTATTTCCTATTTAAAAGGAATACACTAAGGATAATCACAATGAGATATATGATCAAAATCAATTTTAAGTATTAATCATGCATTCAACAGCAGAATCGTATTAAATTAATTATATTAACCTAATCATGAGTTCTATCATGGAAACATACATAATTATAAAGCAAAAATGAAATATGTATTCAACACTAGATTCATATTAATCTTAACATGACTTCTACCATGAACATATAAAATTTGCATCATTCAATATTAAAAACATATGTTAATCAAAATATTCAAAACATGAATACTATCATTGGATGGATTCATGCGTATGTATCAATATACATGAATTAACGATATGCTTTAAAACCAATTCTTAATAACAATTATCACATAATCTATATTTAAATCATACATATATATAAATCAAGATCATGTTTTCACACATATATCATATATATATGAGAAAACATGCAAACGTTTAATAGAACCAAGCCTAAGGCTCTGATACTTCTATTAGGTTTTAGGGTTCATACGCAGCGAAAAATTCAAAACAATTTTTGAAAAACCCCTAACAGGGTTGAAAATAGGTTCCATTAAACGAGATCTACAAAGGTAAACCATATCTTAATCTGTGATTTGCTACTGTGATTTTTCAATCTCCAAGATGTTCAACTGTGCGTCCTTTATCGAAAATCCACACGCGAATGTTGACCACAATTTGGAGCGCCAGCCCCAAGAGAGATTGAAGACATTTTTCTTTATCTCCCAAATTAAGTTTAGAGAACTCAAAATTTGCAAAAAATGGAAAAGCGAATTTCATTTTAGAGTGTCACACTTTATTTATATATGTAGATAAGCCCTCACTTAAAATCCTATTCATAATACAAGTACTATATTTAGGCAGTTTAAGCAAATCACACATACACCCCTATTAATAAGTTATCATGTAACAAATTGTAATATGTCATGAATTTTATCATATAAAGTTCATTACTTTGAACCAATTAAAATTGCACAAAGTCATTATTTGCGTGTGACCGAATAGGTTCATACAACATTGGGAACGAACCAAAACCATTTTGGTACACATGTCATAAGCGGTCTCTAGCAAGGTATTATGACTAGTCCAATATCATGAATATCAAATTCGATACAACCTAATGAATAACATATATCACAACCTTTTGTTGTGAGATATCCTTTTACTAAACATAAGACATGGAAAGTCACTCCTAATGTTCAATCGTACTAGTCTCGATCTTTACGTAAACTAAAAACATCCAAGTGACATTAATCATATTATGATTAATCTTTACATATTCTAGAATAGGCTTACATCCACTTGAAACTGAGTATAACTAAAGAGTAATTTCGGGGGAAGACGTAGGCAATGTTTGCTTAGCCCTTAGCCTTAGCCCATATATAATTTATCCCTATTTAGCCCTGTTGAGCCAAACCAACATGATTCCTTTATCACCTATCATGAAACCCATAACCTAAGATCCTTATAATCCTTTTACCTGCATTGGAAGGCTAACTTAATCATAAATAAGTGAGAAGTGCTAACATGATTTTTTAAATAAAAATAGAGTGCCCTATAAATTCAACTTGAAAATAGCGGGGAATCTCGAGGTTGGAAAATGTGAGAAAAAACGAAATCCACTAGAAATGGAGCAAGGACCATACTAAAAACATATTTGAAAAAAAAAATATTTATATAAGTGAAATAAAGGCGAAAGTCTCTAAAAACTCCTCAAATAAAAAAATTTAGCTTGAGTACTTGTAGCTAGATTGAGTAAGTGTTTCCATTGCTTTGACTCCTTTAATATCTATCTCCTTGTTACCCCGGCCTAGTCATAATAATGCAAAAGAAGTTCATATTGACCCCAAATGATGTTTTGAATGTGTCAGTTGCCAAAATATTTTAACTCAAAGTAACCGATTTTTGCTTGAATGTTCTTGTTCTCCAATTGGTAATTTTTAACAAAAATTGGAAGAAACAACTTAAGTTAGAGTTAGGATTAGAAAAGCTTAAGAGTGTGTTATGTACGAAAGTTGATTATCTTATATTCCTTTTCTTGGGACGAGCAATTGTCTAAGTTTGGGGTATTTGATAAGTCGTCATTTGTGCTATATTTTAGGGAAATTTTACCATTATTTTCATGAGTTTTATCATCATTTATATTGTTAAATTATTGTTTTCTATTTTTAACTAAAAATAGGCTTTTCTACAAAAAGGAGTGATTTCCACAAATTTAATCAAAAAGTTGAAAATTGGCATAGCATCTAGGGAGAGATCTCAGCATAAGGCTAAACCGCTAAGGAATCGCTAGGCCAAATATGACTGTATTGAATAAAGCTCACCGAAGACATTGCAGGAAAAGCCTCGTGAACAACTAGGAGAAATAAGAAGCTCGTATCTTAAGGAAAAACCTCAGCGCCTTCGTAGTGACTTTAGCGTGTACGTAGGGCGTTGGCACATCACTCAGCTCGATTCAAAACAAAACTGGGCAGAAACAGAGTAACGCAGTAATGTCGTAAAGATTTTCTATCTATTTAGCATTTTGTGCATACGGCGCTGGGAAGATTCAAATGTTTATAGTTTTGATTTTGTTGTTTCTTAAGATTTTGGTTTAAACATGGTTATATCCTATTATTACTATATATATGAGATTAAATAATGATGAAAAAAGGGATCGAGAGTTCTAGATATAGAATTCCATAGAGAGTTCTAGAGTGGAAGCTTTGGTGTTAGGTTTTTCTTTTGAAGTTTTATGTGAAGAGTTTTTGTAAGTTTATTATTTACATTATGATTTACAGATTAAATAAATTTCATATTTGCATTTATAATTATGAGTAGCCAAGTTCCAATATCTAGGCTAAGGTATTTGAGTTATAAGGGTTCATAGATTTGAGAGGTTTATGTGCTTTGATTCTTAATTTATTTACCATTGGTTTTCATATTCTTATTAGCATTGTTATTATGAGGTTTTCAATTACGATTTTAAACCTTAAGTTCCTTCCTTTTTATTATGCAGGTGCACATACATGGCGATTATTGTTAGAAACTATCGCCAATGATTCTACCGCTACTCAGTAAAGGGGATTACATTAGGTAGCAAGTGGGGCCTTGTCTGTTGGCAACCAGTGTGTCCCAGTGCATTTAGGATATGAGATGAGTAGCAGTGGTTTGTAATTTCCATGTGACAAGTGGATAATACGACGCTAGTTACTACTTAATATAGATGTTCTCGTAGAGCACTAACGCTGCTAGTTTGTTGAAAGCCTACGACATATCTGGTGGCTTCGCAAGTCTAGTTAGTATGTGGTTGTGTTGCATGTTTCCTCCACTAACATGTGGAGAACAAGGTGACGAGAGTTACTTTAAGCCTATCTATGAGATCAGTAATAAGACAAACATTTATAAACCAATGATCAAATCAGTTCCCTAGAACATCAATTCCTGCCTTGATCTATTGTCTTTTATTTGTAGATTTCAATTTTAAGTGTTTTAATTCGTTCGCATTTAATTTTCTAGTTTAATTTAGTTTTTGTTTTTAAAAACCTCATTTTTCCCTAAACTTAAAAAACAACATCACAATCCCTGTGTGATCAGCCTCGTACTTGCCTCACTACAAATCCATTGTAGTCGATGAAAACAAGACTATTTAGGTGCTAAACGACGCGACATCAATAATTTATCAACTTTTTCGTCTAAATTTATTACTTCTTTTACTGTTAACTTCATAAAGTTTCTTTCTTGATATGTCGGTTTTTCACCATATTGCTTAGATTGTTAAGCCATTTTATTAATAGATTTTTTCAAAAGTTAGTGTGACATCGAATAATGATCCAGCACATACGGTATCTAATAGTCTTTTTTCAAAATGATTAAGCTCTTCATAAAAGTATTTTAAATAAGTTATTTTTATATATCCATGTTATGGAGAAGATGAAATTAATCTTTGAAATCTATCTTGTAAATTCATTAAAATCTTCATCATCTTTCACTTTCATGACTGTGGTTTATCTTCTATAGGTACTAGTTTTTCTTATATGCATATATTGATCTAGAAAAGTTTCTAATATTTGAGCTCAATGGTTATTGAATCTTCAGGAAGATAACACAACCAATCTTATGCTTGATATTTTAATGTAGAAGAAAAAGCTTTAAGTTTGACTTATTCTAACATGCTATCTTTAAGTTTCGTCCCATTGACTTTGTGTTGGTATTCCCTTATAAATTTTCGGGATTCTTCATTGACTTTACATAGAAGTTAGGTAAAGTACTAATGAATCCGGATCTTAGTTCAAATTCAGGAAATCCCTTGAACTTGGAAATATATATATATATATTGGTTCATAAGCATTGATAGATTGATTGGCTTGCTTGCCTAAAAGTAAGTTCTCTATTTTCGTTATTATTACTAGTGTACCGCTAATGCTTCGCATGTGTATGCAATTTTTTTGATGCCCATATGTGTGTGTGGGCAGCTAAGGTAATAATGCAAAACATTTTTGAAATTGCTAATGGCACGCCTATTTTTAGGAAAGTGTGGCATTAATCGCCACTTTTGTAGAAAACGAATTAGGTAGTTTTTGTTTTTTTACATATTTAACCTTTACATATATATTTCAACCAATTAAAAAAAGATGGTTAGGGGCATTATCGGAAAGATATGAGCCAAAAAAGTTTCATCGTGGAAAGCAAATTCAAAATTTTTATTATAGAATAGATTAATATTATTAAGATTATTATTGGCTTCCATTGTGGTAGCTTGGTGTTCCCTATGTTATTGTTGTCTTAAATTATGATTGAAAGTCATATCTACCTCAGGATCAAACAGATGTAAAGATCATATGGAGTTGGAACGACAAGTGGGTAGACCATATAACGTCTAAAACTCCTTAGAGATTATGTAAAAATCTCCAGCAATAGCACCAAAAATTAATGTGTATCGTGCATGTACAATTTGTTTTGCGTATATCCTTATTATTTGTAATAGTGATCAGTGGGATCATCTCCACAAGGAACTAGCAATCTTCTTTAGGAAAAAGTTTTCCAATAGTTTTTATTATTTTTGTACTTTAATTTTAATTAATTTAATTAAAATGAGAATTAAAATTACTTAATAAAACTATAATAATTAATTAAACTAACGTCAAGTCAATAGAAAATAAACTTTTAAACAAACATCTAGAACAATGAAACATTAATCTGTTTTGTATCCAAACATACTACTTAAATCATAGTCATAATCATATTTTAATCTCTTTATAAAGTATTCTATATCATTAAACTCAAATTATAAGTAAGTAGATAGTCCTTAGCAAACCATCAGCTCTCTTTATATCAATGGAAAAACCACATTCTTATTTTATTGAATTAATCCTTCAAAAGCTCAAAGAAATTAATTTTAAGTTGTAAAATAGCATTAAGTTCCATGAAAACTTTGAACTACTAAGCCTAATGCCTTTAGAAAGCCACTTCAATATATTATATTTAGATCTTAATCCACCTAGGACATCTAAACAATAAAAGACATGTTTAAACAATCATTAGTTACTACTTTATACTATATATTGAATCCAAATATCACAATACACATTCTAGAATATGCATGCAATAGAAAGCTTCATGATTATAATCTGCAAATAATAATCTATTAAATTAGTAAATTGAAGAATATGATTGGTTTAAAGCATTATGTACAAATCATTTCATTATGACTACATTACAAAATGTATCAAGTTCATGTTCGAACTTTGTTTAGATTAATAAACTACTCACTCGTATTCATAATAAACATCACAATAAAGTAGATAAAAGACATAAATAAATACCTCTGATTAAATACTTTGAATCTTCAAATCGTCTTCAAAAGCAATGTGCAGTAAATCTAAACCAAATAAAAACTAATAAATATGGTTTCAAGAACAATGATATATTGATCTAAAGTACTCAATAGGAATTGCTTTCGAAGCCTTAGGTTCATATATATAGTATTCTAGGTAGTACATATTCCAAACTAACCCAAACTCATTGTAGTTATCTAATATTCTTGAAATTTACTCCAGCGATTTCTGACCGATAAAAAACATAAATTGCTGGCTAAATAAGAGGAAATGTATCTCGGTGGTTCACTAATTTGTGTAGTGATTTTTTTGTAAACTAGGAGTCACTACTAAATTGCTAGAAGTAATTTTAGGTTATTTCTTGATTCACTGGTGATTCAATGTGCATTTCTTCAATTTTCATTCATTTCGTCACATATTCCAATCATAACCTGAAATCACAAAAGTAAGAAAAAACTTACTGTAATATAGCTTTTTACATCCGAAATTATCCTAAAACATATTATGAAACACTATGTAATTATTGACTTATCACACTAGCAACAAATCAGCAATGAATTGGGGAAAATACAGGAATCGTAAATCAAATTGGTGAACCATAAAGTAACTTTTCCACCAATTCTTATAGCGAATCAGCAACTATACAAGATTTAGTCAGGAATCATTAAAGTCGGTATCGAGAATTTTGGACGAAATCAAGGAATTTCGACTTGATTGGATAAGTACTACTTAAAACACTATATATATGAACCCTTGGCTTCGAAGTCAATTGCCTTTTATTACCTTTGATTAGTTTTAGGTCATTATCAACCATTATAGCTTATTTTCAATTAAGTTACTTTAGTTTTATTGTTCACTACTTTTAAAGACACTTTGAAGAATCAAGTATTAAATAAGAGGTATTTATTAATATCTTTTATTTATTTTATTGTGATATTTATTATGAATATGTGTGAGTAGTTTATTAGTCTAAGAAAATTCTGAACATGAACTTAGTCCGTTTTGTAATGTAGTCATAATAAAGAAGGATTTATATTTAATGCTTTAGACTTAATCGTACAAGACAATTCATAGTTTTAATAGATTTGTTTTTGCATATTAAAATCAAGAAACTTTGTATTACATGCATAGTCTAGTATGTGTATTGTGGTATTTAGGTTATATATCTAATATTAAGTAGTAACTAATTACCATTTAGATGTCTTAGGTGAATTGGGTTCTAAGTTTGATAATGATATGGCTTTTCTGATAATATTGGCTTAATAGTAAAAAGATTTCATAGAGTTTAATAATGTTTTATTTATATTAATTATATTCGAGCATTCAAAGGATTAATGATAATGAAATTAGAATGTGGCTTTTTCCATTGATATAAGAAAAACTGGTTACTTGATAAATGCTATCAATCTTACTTATGATTTAAGTTTAATAATTTATGAATACTTTATAATATGATAAAAGTATGATTATGACTATGATTTGAGTAATATGCTTCGATTCCAAATGGATTAATGTTTCATTGTTTCGGATATTTGTTTAGATGTTTGTTTTATATTAATTTGATTTGATTTGATTTGAGTTTAGTTTTAGGAATTTTAAATTGTATTAGTTAAGTTAGTTTAATTAGTTTAATTGATTGCCATTGTCTGATTAGATACTTTTGTTAAGGTTTTGGAAACTAAAGGAACTGAGAAGATTAATGAATCAGTGATGAGCTAATAAACACACATCAATACTAAACAAGAATTGATATCGCAGTAAGACTTGAATTCCTCTACGTAGGCTCAGCCTAAACAATCAATTAATCAAATTGATAGTGTGTACAACCACTATAATAATCTCTCATTCTCACAAAACTAAAGTAATGAACGATGATCCAAACAATGGTGATCTTGAGTATTATATAATTAATATATCTACTCTATCTAGGAATTTAGTCCTAAATAAAATACAAAAAACCTCCACGGTCTCCAATTGTAATTTATGTTAGAATCATTCAATGTTTAACAGCTAAGTCTTCTATTCCTTTAAGAATTTTGCCTCATCAATTCTATAAACCTTTTTAGTTCTTTATACACCTTTCTTTCGGATTTATAGTTGCAATCCATCTCGAAATTCTCTCCTTGAAATATCAACCTTTTCCACTATTATAGGAGAATTCTAACAGTTGCTATATTTCAGTATCCAACTCTTGTTAAATTCCTGCTTCAACTTCAGTTCTATCTTCGTCTTCTACTTTGACCTCGATAGTGTAATCTTCACTGGAATTTGCATTATAGTATATCTCTAAGTTGTATCTACACTTAGACATCTTACAGAGTCAGGTTTCCATCTTCATTGCAGCATTTACCTAACTAACCTATCTTCTAGTTTAACAATATACTACCAACAAGGATAGACTGATCTAAACACATTAAACTAGGATCTAATAATCTCCCCTTTTGGCTTAAATTGGTGAAAAGCAATAAATAGCAGGATAACTAAATTTTTTAGGAACTTCATAAAAATGTATTATTACTGATGGATCAAAGTACCAACAAATAAAAGTAAAACCTTTAAAAATTATAATCATCAGACGGTAAGCAAATTCATGAAATACATTTTTAAAAATGTAAAAGTTTATGTACTTATATTCACAAACTACCAAAACAAACTTCACCTAGCTCTTGCTCTCTTACTCCCCCTTTTTGACAAAACTACGTCAAAAAGATTACAGCTGAATAGTAATTATCCACCTTAAATGTTGAAGCTCAACATTAGCAACATCCTACTCTTCTTGCAGTGGTCGCATTTAGGTAGCAACATCATCTCTATATGTTAACTGATATGCAATGCAATCCAAGAAATAATCAAATAACAGTGGGTGTGGTCTCATCACCACCAGAGAACTTGTTTCGTGAATAGGTTCATCCTGAAATGGAGTAAAATCATCATCAGCAACTTCTATCTGTATTGTTGTAGTAATAGGAGTAGTAGAAGGCGTAGGTATAGCAGCGGCAGTTTCAAGAGTATTATCCACTAGTGCGGTAGTAGTAACATCAAATAGAGTGTTGGCTCGAATGAAGTGGAAAGAATGGCTTGATTGACAATGAAATACTCGTGCTCAAAATGATGTGGAATGCAATGTAGCGAGTAGCAAGACAACCTGGAATTGGGGCCTCCACGGTTTGGTATTAGAGCGAGGTCGAACCTAAGGGAGGAAGCATAGTTATCCTTAACCCGATAGTAAACGTCACAGTTTGGTATCAGAGCAAGGTTGATGGTGCCTAGGGGGATGAAGCATGATTTAACCCGATAGGGCTTAGGATAAAAATTTAAATAAAAGACAATAAAAGTTAACAAATAAATCTTAGATGTGGAAACCCGAAGATCCTGACTTAGAATCTTAGTTGAGAAGTAAATTGAGATATGTAGTGATATGGTTTATATATGTGTTAGGTTTTTTATTGTATATATTATATACACATATATGGAAGGTGATCTGACGCATGCTTTTCGATGAAGATCACGATGGATGGCCAGTCGACTCCACCTACTACAGATGTTAGTCAAATGAGATACCAAATTAGATATGAGGGTTCGGATTTAGCATTAGCCGCACGATTCGCAGCTTATGATAGGCAGCCCGAGCTTTTGATGGATACGATGCGTGCATAGACAACAACGATTACATCACTCACCGCTACCCAAGTACAGAGCACGATTGAGACGACAGCTGCTCTAACTGTTCCATCGACTATCAATACCGTATAGACGTATGTAGTGTTACAAGAGCCTCCGAGCAGTGGTTGCTACACCAACAGTGGCACAGATCAATATGGACACTAAAACGTCGTCATTGGCCGACATGTTTGAGACTTCGATGATGGCAGAGGTCAAGCTGATGATGGAGTTTATCAAATTTAATCCCGGATAATTTCATGTTGGCAAAAACCTAAAGGCAGTTGTGAAGTGGTTAATTGCACATCAAAGGTTACATAAGCTACTACGGATCCCGGAGAGCATACAGGCCAAGATATCAAGGCATATGATGAAAGGGGATGCTATTGTATGGTGGACAGTGTATACAGATACTCACCCAGAGCTAACGACATGGGCAGAGTTCAGAGAGTTATTTTACGATCAGTACATACCCATGGAGGTGAGGTTGAAGCTTAGAGAGGAGTTTCTAGCGTTGAGATAGGGTAGCCGGTCAGTATTACAGTACATGGATAGATACCGGTACCTCATACGAGTTTACCACAGATGTCGCTGGCACCAAGAGGCTGCAGATTTATTACATTGTCTGAGGGTTGGTTGAGGACATAACCAGCGCCATAGTTCTCTCCAGACCACAGATAATGCAGGAGATGTATAATAGAGCACTTACTTATGAGACACATTTGATGCAGATGAGCGACAGGAATTCATTTACTAAGTTGGAGAGACAGACTGGACAGAGTTGTGGGTAGAAGAGATCGATGGATCGACAGGATAAAGAGGATATAGGGTACGGTCAAGGCTGTAGAGATGATGATCTGGTAGCTAGAACGTATGTTGTACCCGCACTACTAGCACCACCGCAGAGATAGACTGAGGACCAAAGAAGTAGAGACTGGAGATCACAAGGTCAGGGCTAGTGGTCAGGGAGTTAGCAGGCAGGACTAGAATGGAGGATCACGTGTTGGCGATGTGGACAATAGGGTCACGTTGGGAGGGACAACTCACGGAGATCGGTGACTCCAGTAGTAGTGATACCAGCGCAGACTCGAGAGCTGGTGCATGTGGTGACTAAGCCAGGTCGGGAGATGTCCCAGCAGCGGGTTCAAGGTACGCGACATTAAATTCCTAATAATTAAAGTTCATGCATGCATGGATTTGTGATTGTAGGTTATGGTGGTAGCTTGATAGGTGATTGTGTTATGACATGGGATTGTCATAGGTCATGGTATGACATGAGTAAAGGTAGGTTATGACATGGCATAGAATTGTCATGGTATGTGATGGTTGGTTTAGACTATCAGGTTGGGATACATGATAGGAGAGGTTTACAGTTATTGGTATTAAGTAACCGGGTTAGAGAAACTTGAACTCGAAAATCGAGTGAGATTAGGTTGCGGAGATGTCGAAAGAGAGTGGTTGATCTTGACTACCTCGATAACATGCGACTATGTCTCAAGGTAACACTACAATCCCTGTGATAGAGTAGCGGAGGTAATCGAGGGACTGTAGAAAGGGACTATCAAGGTGTGAGGCATGGTCACACGGGGATAGGATAATCACATCGGATTTTACTCGATATTTAAATTTCAAGGACGAAATTCTCCTAGTTGGGAAGAATTTTAATATTCTAAATTAATTAAACTAGGATTAGCGTTAATCTCGAGGATTAACAGTCATAACTTGGGCGTTACGTGAAGAACCCAGTTGGCTCGGATACGAGAACCGAGGAAATATGTTATTTATGGATGGTGGTTGTGTATATTTGGTGTTTAAATTATTATTATTATTATATTGCCCAGCATGTGTGTATGTTGCTATCGGGCGAGTTTGTGTGACGAGTGTTCTCTTTGAAAGACATGTCAACGGAGGTGTCGGTAGACGAACTACAACTATGCTAGGAAACCCGACTAATCCATGTCAAGATGAATAGTAAATCAATTAAATAGGTAATGTGACCATAGGTTAAGTTAATTTGAATTAAAACCATAGGCTATGGCATGCCTCGAAATGCGTGTCGGGACATGGGGTATTGGGTACCGAGTTTCGAGTAGTCGAAGGTTAGTGGAACTATGAGTTAGTTAATTTTGATAAATAAAACACAAGCCATATGTAAGTAAAATGGGCAAAAGTTAGTGTAATCAAATCAAAATAAACGAAGGCTTATAGTTTGCACTTTTTAATAAGGACCATGAAATGGACATCTAGATGAGCATAGTGAGGGGTACTAGGAAGGGAGTATGCCATTAGACTCATCAAATTTTTCAGGCATAGCATAGCTACCAACTCAAATTGGAATGTGACAATCGGGTACCTCAAAGTTTCTAAAGGGAAAGTGTTGGTAATGATCCAACACTTCCATCATTACTCCAGTCTGAGTTGCCCATCATACCTCTTTCCGGGAATTTAACATAAAAACAATTCAAGTCACGTTAAATTGCCACATTCATAGTCCATAATGCTACATGAAAGAATTATACTAAATTACGTTACATAGTGGATAAAAATATCAGTCCCTCTTATCTGTATTGAGCTTTCCTAACTTTATACCAACTTACATGATTATTTAGATCCATACACCTTTCCATGTTAATCAGGAACTTAAATTAAAATAAGTTTCATCAATTTTTGTCCAATACTTATTAATTAGAACCCTTAAATTAGTCTTAATCAAATCCAAAACTAATTTGCTACTTTTTGGGTCAATCTGACCATTTTACGGTTTTTGAGTTAAAACCCTAGTATAAAGTCCTGCATGAATCCCAAATACTTCATTTTCATAGGAATTCATCAATTTCTATTTATTTGATCAAAATATTGTTTCTTTTAGTATTTTTTCTTATTTTTTCTAGAATTATTTTCCAATTTTTCATCATTTTTTTTATAAATTAGGTGGTTTGACCCTGAACCGAATTCGTCTAAGTCCAATTTGGGGTCAAACCCTTTTTCTTCTTCCTTATTCTTCTTCAAATCAAAATCTTCTCTGTTTTTTTTTAAAAAAATTGGTTGATTGAGCACTAAGGTTGGCTTTGGCCCAATGACATCAACCAACAGCAAACAACTACAACAACGACAACATCAACACCAATCAACAATAACACACAACAACCTCAAATCACCTTCATCGTCTTCGTTTGATCCCTCTCTCTCAGCCTTAAACTATCTCTTTCTCTCCCAATGTCTCGTTACTTTTCTCACTTTCGATTTCGATTTTGAAACCAAATTGAATGAGGTGTTTTGTTATGTGTTTGGATATATAAATTAGATTTCCTCAAGATTCGTATTGCACAAATCACGAGGAAGATCTAATGTTTTATTTTTTATTTTGATCTTTTCTAGAGATACGTGTTATGTATCTCGAGGTTGATCTTGTGGCTATTAATCAACTCAACCATCACCTTATGGTCGACTTATTGTGGAATATAGGCTTTCTCGAGATTCGTATGCATGAATCTCGAGAACGATCCAATGGGTTGAAAATAAAGTCAGATCAATTTTACTTTTGGTCTTTTTACACAAATCTTGAGGCGTGGATAATCTCTCCAACCTCAACGATCAACCAATTCACCTCTTCGACTCAAGTGTAACACGTATCTCGAAGTGAATCCAATGTATACTTTAATTTGATTTAAACTATATGATTCATTTATATATATTTATATATATAAATATATATATGCACCTATGTATTTTCGCACCTATAAATTCGCCACGCTCACCAACAAGCGCTCTTAGGCGTGCACACTATTATACATTCCATGTGTGTCGCCCTCAACCCCACGTGTCGCTAAGCGCCCATTAATTATAAATTATTTATTTATCTCAATATATATTTTTATGTATACAATTATATATAAATATATAAGCCTATATTAACACTCCTATGATTCCGTCGTGCGCCCCAACGAGTTCACTTGGGTGTGCACACTATCTCACGATTCATGTGTGTCACCCTTGACCCACATATGGTATTAGGTGTACCATAATTTTTCAATTATTCAATTATAGTCCAATAAATTCAATTAATTTTAATAAATACTAATACACATCAAACAAATGCCAAACATCGCGTAATTCCACGATCACACTATTCGAGACAAGTTGGGCTAACCACAAGCCTAATTCGGATTAATTAAAATTCGGATTAAAGCTAATCACCTTCTTAAGGTAACGGGTTGTTACAATATCCCCAATTTAAGACAATTTCGTTCTCAAAATTAAAGGAAACATACAAGTTACCAGTAGTTCCAAAGAGAAATGAAAATTACTCTTCCATGTATAATTCATGTTCCCAAGTAATCTTTTCTTTTTCATGAAACTTCTATTTTCTCTTAATCTGAACCTATAAAGCCCTTTCATAGATGAGACTTTCAAGAGTACAACAAAAATTATCTTTTGAACTCTCCAATAATTTATGATGTTTAACTCTTTAATAATTTTATCTTTACCAGTTGTACTTATAAATCACCTAATCTACTATACCTTCTTTGTGTAGCTTTTAATTATCTCATTTTTTACAAAAGCTATACCTCCAATCTTAGTCTTGTACATCAACGTACAATAGGATTTAGCATATTCAGCTTTATCATTCGATGATGCAATCCACCTAATTACCTTTATTATCAAAGATCTAACACAAAGGAATCTATTTTCTTTCTGTGGTTAAAAATTATGAGATACAAGCTCAAAATATTTATTATTAAGAACTAGGATTAACAGCTCAATTTTTCATCAACACAAAGAAAAATATCATGTACTGAGATTGAGAATGGTTTTCAGCTATATTAATAACTTCTTCCATCACTAGAAGCAAGTCTCGGATCTCTATCCAGAGAATCAAACATTGAAACACCATATCATCTCACATTTCCATATACATATATCTAGTTTAAAACATCAAAAGAATAACATAATCTCATTGACAAGAATTTATAGACTTTGGTCATCTATCAACTACAACTCATACATCATTGTGTTGACGCCAAAATCTAGTTAATTTCATTACGTAACCCCTAGTTATGTTATCCTTCTACAATCAAATATAGACAAAAATTTACTTAACCCTTCATATTTTTATTATCCAGTTTCAATTTACTAGATAACTTTTATATCTCTTTATGAATTTAACATAAATCGTTGCTTCAGACAATCCATAATCTCATCGTATCCCCTAATATAATGTGGCATTACCTGGATAAAACAGTATAAAGATATCTAAAAGATCATCGAAATAATTCTTGCCTAAAATCCTTCATGAAGTAGGATTTTATTTCAAAATATAATGCATTTAGCAGAATTTCATTCAATTATCTAATCTGGATACTAATAATTCATAATCAAATCTTGGTACATTACATAGTTATAATTATAATTTTTAATCTTAATATCACCAGTTAATCAAATTTTTGGCTCAATTTCAAATTCGAGCTTCAAATAACTGATTTGTAATTATCAATTCCAATTACTCATTTGATGATGTGTTGGCGAGCTTTATAAATCATCATCGTTATTACACATCTCTCTCAAGAGATAATACTGAAAAATTCGTATTATAATTACAATTCCAGTTCTTTTCTCTATTCAAAGTATTAATCACATCAATCACAGTGTGGGTGATTTCTCATAGTGAATTCATTATATTCATGAATTTAGATTACCAATTTCACCTCTAATTTCTTTCACACTGATAATTATACTCTTCATACTCTCATATCTTGAAGATCTCTAATCACATTGCACTAGCTTTTTTAGTTTTCATATTTCTTATTTGTCTTCTAGTGTTTCCTCTAAGTTTATCTAATCTTAAGGATAGCTAATAGACCCTCCAAAACATCTTTCATATAAGTATATATGTATTTCAAACTCTGCGACGAATGAATGAACTTGTGCAACCAACTCACTTGAATATATGCACAAATTAAGTTCGGATCTACACCTATAACTTATAACCCTATGTCTTAGCTTTAGGACTTCTCTGTGCAATTCATTTCATTCATCGTCTGAAACACATTTCAAACTTTTATTCTACAAGTAATGTCTTAAATTGTTTGATACAACTACCAAAATAGTTATTTCATAATAGTTCTTCTCAAACTTCTTTAAACTATATAATAGTATAAACTACAATTTCTTGTTTCATTGTGTCAACACACAGCTACCTAAAATAAAGTATTAGGCTATACCTTTAACTTTTCCGTATTCTAGGACCTAGAAATTATTTCCTTTCAAGGTATCCTTGCGTAATTTATGACTCATCTCAATTCCATTTTTAGGTTTATTGAACATACAACACAACAATACTACAAATTTTTGTATACCTTGTTTGTATCATTCAATTATTTGATTATATCATTACATTTTTTTTATTTTGTGTTGAATACAGGACAATTCTTTGATTGTCTTAATTCTAGTCAAATCCATTGACTCACAATTCATATTCGACACATGTCTGAGTGATTTACATTTGAAGCTTAGTATTTGCACTTGCAATTCTTTTGGCATACACCAATTTATTATCAAAGTTCACATAAATCTGGGATATTGCTTTTGCTAAGTCTTCAACCTTTTTTATATTAACATTGATAACGCAATTATAATCTTATCTAATAGAGTTCAACAACTCTATGTTTTCCATTTATGAACATAGCATGAGCTCTAGTAAGTTTTCATGGTTTCCATCATAATTTCTAACATAATGAAGTCATTATTTGACTTCATGTCCATACATTCATGATCTTGATCTGGATTTAATGCTAACTAGATCTCAAGCAACTCTTGAGAATAACTAATTTCATGTAATTGACTAAATGAGTTGTCGATTTGTGGGCAATGAATATTCTTTCTTGATTTAATTCAAATTAGTTCATCACTCGAGTTTAATTCTCAAACTCATACAATTCTCATAATACATGAAGTAGAATGGAATTGGTCATTGGTTGAATATCAGAAATCAAGTAATTGATGAATTTAATCTTAAATTATGACAAGATTCTAAGAAAACTAATAAATAGACTTCTTGAAACTCTTGGAATCACAACTTTCTTTAATCAAGCTTGAATTCCCATAGAGAACCTACTACTATTCTACAACAAATTCAAACCATTTGAATCTCGAGTGATAACTTTATTTCCACGAATCACCATTCATAAAAATTTAGTGATTTACAAACTTTTTCAGTTAAAGTAGTAGTTAATACCAACCTCTTGGTATTATGCTTACATATTCATTCCTAGTATCATAAAGTATTCTTTGGATTCTGAAATCCTTAGATTGATTGACAACTCATTCTCCTCAATTTAAATTACACTAGTCTAAATGATCAGATTAGGACATCTCACTAGTCCAGTGTCACATTCTAACTCAAATTATATACATTTTTAGCTTTAAATATTCATATAAAATTATCATAAAAGTGATAGAACTCTAACGAATAAGACAGAGTTGACTAACAACGCATATTTTCCATAATCTTTCAACTCTCATGTTTTGTTATGAATCTTCACTTTTAATGTAATTTCACAATTAAATTCATTTTCTGATATCCCAATATTGATCTACACATCAATTTGGCCATCTTATGTTTCCTTTCCCTGCGTGTGGATCCACCAGATTGTCGCTCCTTTCTTTTATTATTCTATTAGTGATGCGGTTAAACCACACCAACATTAATAAGTTTTTTCTTCTTTTTCAACTTTACCTTCAGTATGTGCTGCTACACCACAGCTATACTGTCAGGCTTCTTCTCATTATTCCAATATGGATTAGCACCATATTTGGAATCTTATACTTCATAAAAACTCATGAAGTATGCATAAACTAGTGATTATTCAACCTCCAAAAACTTTTTATCACCATTTACAACTAATTTTCTCATTGAATGACCTTTAATCTTGTTTAACTAGTTTCAATACTAGTATATTTGCCACTCAAAGTGAGTCGTCACCTTTGAGTTTAACTAGAAATCACTTCTTTATTAACATCCATTCTCCTAATATATTTCTCAAAGTCCAGGTCTGATTCATCCTTCCGCACTGACTATTATTAACCCAATAATATTAGTGAGAATAAAGACCATTATAGACTATATAATAGGAGAAGAGTTCTTTTTTTACCGTCAAACAATTTCCTATGTCTTTGTTTTTTTCCATATATTATTGAGATTTAGGTTTCTACAAATCCAATCCTCAATAGTTTCTCAATTCATGAGACATTGATGGATACAAAACATCGTATTATATTTATATTGTCTTCCTTTGTTGAAATATCCCTGAAGTCCAAGTTCCCCATAAACCATCACCATTTATTCATTGGATTACAAAATAAAGATGGGAGATATGGCCTTCAAGATAACATATTGGAAAGACATTACAGTTATATCTATCACATAGATATATTACATCATAACATATAACATTACTCAGTCTTTTATCTTTTATTACCCTAAAAAATACGAAAAAATTGTATATCTCTGGTACCAACTGTAGCATCCCTTATCCCAATTAAGGCGATACAATGCCTGAAACCTGAATTAAGCCTTGGTACACCTTTCGTACTCAATTAGAGTAAGAGTACAGCCGTCTGTCATCCCTAAAAATCATAAATATGGTATATCGTATATTGAATAAATAATCGAAAATGCAGTGAAATTACATTTTTTTATAATACAAACAATATACTTAAACCGGCATAAACCTAAGTCGTATAACCATATCCTAGCCTTGTTTATTTTAAACTAGTTATTCAATACAATATATAAACAATATAAGAAATCAATTCACCATAGAGAATATTATAAACTCCTAATCTTCTATGTTCTTGAGTCGAAGCGGGCGTCGACAACCTGAAATGTTAATTGGGGAATGAGCGCTCCAACTTGCTCAGTAAGTAATGCTCGTAAACATATCAATTATCAAATAATATAAATGAGTCAATTAATAGTAATATGAATATAAAACATATCAATTCAGGCATTAAAATGATATAACAATAGATAACAGAATGTAAGTTCATAGGTCAATTGCAACTGTACTCACGACATGTGTTTTAGTTCAAAATTATGTTGTAAACTCTTGTTACCCTAAATTACGGTCCACAAAAACTCACATGTTTGCCGACGTGTGATTTCTATAATGTATTCAGGTGTAGCGTAGCTATCAACTCAAATAGAAAAGCAATAATCAGGTACCTCAAGGATTTTAGAGGGAATGTGCTGGTAATGATCCAACACTTCCATCATCACTCCAATCTGGTTTGCCCGTCATACCTATTTCTGATAATTTAACATAAAAATAAGTCAAGTCATGGTACATTGCCTCATTCCCATTCAATAATGTTATATGAACTAAATATACTAAATTACGTTGCATAATTGATAAGAATACGAGTCTCACTTACATGTGTCGAGCTTTCCTAACTTTATATCAACTTACACAATTCTCAAAATCCATACACCTCTCCTCGTCGACTAGGAACCTAAATTAAACCAATTGTCATCAATTTGGGTCCAATACTCTATAATTAGAACCCTTAAATTGGTTCTAATCAAATCCAAAATCAATTTGCTACTTTTTGGGTCAATCCGACCACTTCATTGTTAATTTTGAAGTAAAAGAAATGATGTAAAGTCCCGCACGAATACTGAATTCTTCATTTTTTTTATATAAATTCATCCGTTTTTATTTATTTGGTCAAAATATTATTTTTTAGGATTATTACTTATTTTTTCTAGAATTATTTCCGATTTTCTTGCATTTTTCATCATTTTTTTAAGAACTAGGTGGTTTAACCCCAAATCGGACCAGTCCCGTTTAGTTGAACTAGACCCGGTTCAGGGTTGAATTTGTTGAAATATATTGAGTTTGTATAGTATCCAATATTAGTCTCATATGAGAACTTAGCCAATTCACACCATAAATTTTTAAATATATATTTTTTTAAATTAAGTAATTTCGTAATTACTTAAAGGTTCGTTTGATAACTTTTAGTTTCCTAAAAGTTGTGAATAGTTGTGAACAGTAGTGAACAGTCGTGAACAGCAGTGAACAGTTGTGAACATTTGTGAACAGTTGTGATTTTTTGTTTTAACAGATGTGTACATTAGTGGTTAAATGAACCACTAACAACCAACGTTTTTTGAACAGTTGCATGTGACTGTTCATAAGAGACATTATTTGTCTATATATAGTATGTACGAAATGGAAGAAAAGGATTAAGTTTTTTGTTGAGAGAAGTTTTACTGTTGCACAAGAAAGGTTCTTTGGTTGGTGTGTAATCAAAGATCAATCTGGTTGTATCCTGGGGACGAACCTCTTGAAGCATACATACAACGAATTGGAGGAAATTTCGTCTTAGGACATTGCTATTTAGTGCAAGCCTCTGGTATGATTTAATTTAGTTCTTTGTAATTGAATTCACGCATGATATATTATAGTTCAGTGATATGCATATTGTATAATTGTTCCAACAATCTAAGACGAAATTTGATGTTATCACTGGTTTACATACAATAGTTGATTGCATATAATTTGTCTCTGTTTTTACAAAAACTAGTCACTGATTTATACGAAATTGTTGTTTTCATACTAGTTTGAAATGGCATCTCTTGTAACTGAGAAATCCACATCCGCCAATCCCAAAAATGAAAGACCAGAGAAGTTCAAGGGTCTTGACTTTAAAAGGTGGCAGCAGAAAATGTTGTTCTGGCTGACCACTATGAATCTTGCCAACATAGTGAAGGAAGAAGTTCAGAAATTTGATGAGAACCCTTTGTCCAGGGAAACTCTCCTTACTATTGAAGCATGGAAGAATTATGACTTTCTTTGCAGGAATTACATTTTGAATAGACTTGATGATACACTGTATGATGTCTATTATGAATGTAAAACCGCAAAGGATGTTTGGGATCTTCTCGAAAAGAAATACCGAACTGAAGATGCAGGGGCTAAAAAGTTCGTGGTAGGAAAGTTTTTGAAATACAATATGGTGGATTCAAAGTCCGTGGTAAAGCAAGTGGAAAAACTGCAAGTTCTGATACATGAATTGCACGCTGAAGAGTGCATCATAAATGAACATTTCCAGACTGGAGCCATTATTGAAAAGCTTCCACCGTCGTGGAATGACTTCAAGGTCTACCTAAAGCACAAGCGAAGGGACATGTCCATTGAGGATCTCATTCCGCGACTTCGTGTTGAGGAAGATCAGGAAGGGAGACAAAAAGGAAATGGCTAATGCTAATGCTAACATGGTGGTAGGACAATCAAGCAAGTCCAAATTTCAGAAATTCCAGAATAAGAATTTCAAGAAAAATCTTAAGAGAACCGCCAAGTCGTTAGCACTAAAGGGGAAGGATTACAAGAAAATTAAGGGAAGTTGCTGGGTTTGTGGAAAGCAGGGTCACAGGGCTCAAGATTGTCGCCACAAGAAAGATCAGAATTTTGATAATTCTGGTGTGAACAACCAAGCAAATGTTACCGACATGAAAATAGATAATACCGACTTTGATCTTACAGCAGTTGTTTCAGAAACTAATATTGTTTCTGATGCCAAAGGATGGTGGATCGATACTGGTGCAACGAGGCACATATGCAGTGACAAAAACTTATTTTCTGAGTTTCATCCGACTGATAGTGAAGAGAAACTTTACATGGGAAACTCATCCTCCTCCGTGGTTGAAGGCAAAGGAACAGTGAAGATGAAGTTCACGTCTGGAAAAGTAATCACTTTACTTGATGTTCTTTATGTTCCTGATATTAGGAAAAATCTTATATCTGGCCCTTTACTGAATAAGAAAGGGTTCAAGCTCGTTTTCGAATCTGACAAATTTGTATTGACCAAGGGTGGCATGTTCATAGGGAAGGGGTACCTTACCGAAGGTCTCTTCAAACTAAGCATTGTAATTGTTAATGGCACTGGTAATAGAATGATTGTTTCTGCGTATATGACTGTCTCTGCTTATATGATTGAATCATTTGATATATGGCATGCTAGACTAGGGCATGTAAATAACAGATTAATTCATAAAATGGTACATTTGAACATGTTACCAAAGTTTAAAATTGATTTAAAACACAAATGTGAAGTTCGTGCAGAATCAAAGTTTGCTAGGCAAACATTTAAGTCTGTTCAAGAAAGATCAAATGAATTATTAGATTTAATTCATAGTGATCTTTGTGACTTCAAATCAAATCCTACGAGAGGAGGAAAGAACTACTACATCACCTTTATTGATGATTGTAGTAAGTACTGTCACGTCTTTTTGATCAAGAATAAAAGTGAGGCCTTCGATGTATTTAAAATATATAAGGAAGAGGTTGAAAATCAACTTGACAAAAAGATAAAAGTATTAAGAACTGATCGAGGTGGAGAATATGATTCCATTGAATTTGCAGAATTTTGTAATATAAATGGAATTATTCATCAGACCACCGCGCCATATACACCTCAACAAAATGGTATGGCAGAGAGGAAAAATAGAACTCTCAAGAATATGATTAATTCTATGTTGAATGATTCTGGGCTTCCCCAAAACTTGTGGGGTGAAGCATTACCGACTGCAAATCATATCTTGAATAGAGTTCCTTTTAAAAATTTTGATAATTCTCCATATGAGATTTGGAGAAAAAGAAAGCCCACTTACAAAACTTTAAAAGTGTGGGGTTGCTTAGCAAAGGTTCAAATTCCTTTACCAAAAAGGACTAAATTAGGACCTAAAATCGTAGATTGTGTGTTCATCGGTTTTGCTAAGAATAGTGCAGCATATAGATTCTTAGTAGTTAAATCAAATATTTCATATATCAGTGATAATACTATCATAGAATCTGCAGATGCTACATTTTTTGAGCATATATTTCCTTTTAAGGAAAAACAAAATGGTTCATCACGAAAAAGAAGGACGGCTGAAGAGAGTCTAGAAGAACCAACCACTTCAAGGGTTCAAGAACAAGAATTGGAACCTAGAAGGGGAAAAAGAATTAAGGTTCCAAAGAATTTTGGACCTAATTTCATAAGTCTGTTAACCGAAAATGAACCACAGACTTATAAGGAGGCTATGTCTTCGCCGGAAGCGCCTTTATGGATGGAAGCAATCAATAGTGAAGTTGAATCCATTTTACAAAATAATACATGGGAATTGGTTGATCTACCATCCGAAATCAAACGAATTGGATATAAATGGATATTCAAAAGAAAGCTTAAAGCTGACGGTACTATTGATAAATACAAGGCACGATTGGTTGCAAAAGGTTATAGACAAAAGGAAGGTGTAGATTACTTCGACACCTATTCTCCTATTTCGAGAATAACTTCCATTAGAATGTTGATTGTCATAGTTGCTTTATACAATATGGAAATACACCAAATGGATGTTAAAACAACATTTCTAAATGGAGAGTTAGAAGAAGAAATCTATATGGACCAACCTGAAGGGTTCATAGTCAAAGGCCAAGAGAATAAAGTTTGTAGACTTGTTAAGTCAATATATGGACTTAAACAAGCTCCAAAACAATGGCATGAAAAATTTGATCATACTATGCTAGCAAATGGTTTCAAAATAAATGAATGTGACAAATGTGTGTACATTAAAGAAATGAAAAACTTTTGCGTCATAGTATGTTTATATGTTGATGACATGTTGATTATGAGCACAAGTAGGGATGCTATAATGTCAACCAAAAAGATGTTGAATTCCAGTTTTGACATGAAAGACTTAGGTCTAGCTGATGTAATACTAGGAATTCAAATCAAAAGGAATAACGAAGGTTATGTCCTCACACAATCTCATTATGTTGAGAAAATCTTAAAAAGATTCAATCAATTCGATTGTAAACTGCTCCAACTCCTTTTGATGCTAATTGTCATCTTAAGAAAAATAATGGAGAAGCAATTTATCAATTGGAATATTCTCAAGTAATTGGAAGCTTGATGTACTTGATGAATTCTACTAGACACGACATAGCTTATGCAAAGAAGCTTGGTGAGTAGATACACAAGTAATCTAATGATGCTCATTGGACAGCATTAATAAGAGTTCTAAGGTATCTTAAATATACCTTAAATTATGGACTTTATTATACAAAATATCCACTTGTACTTGAAGGGTATAGTGATGCAAATTGGATTTCTGATAATACAGAAACCAAATCAACAAGTGGATATATATTCACATTAGGTGGAGCAACGATTTCTTGGAAATCAACAAAACAAACGTGTATAGCACGTTCCACCATGGAATCTAAATTCATAGCTCTTGACAAGGCAGCTGAAGAAGCTGAATGGCTAAGAAATTTTCTAGAAGATATTCCTTGCTGGCCAAAACCAGTCACAGCAATTTGCATACATTGTGATAGTATGGCAGCACAAGCAAGAGCTAAGAACAACATATATAATGGTAAGTCGAGACATATAAGGCGCCGACACAATACTATAAGACAATTACTCACAAGTGGAGTAATTAGTATTGATTATGTTACGTCTAAGGAAAACATTGCAGATCCTTTGACTAAAGGCTTACCAAGAGATCAAGTGAAGATATTATCGAGGGGAATGGGCTTAAAGCCTATAGAGTAAGTTAAGTCTAGTGGAAACCTAACCTAGCTGATTGGAGATCCCATGGTCTAGGTTCAATAGGGCAAACTGGTTAGACTTGACTTAACAAACAGACACACAATTACTGTTCCTATGATGAAGTAAGTGTGTTGATAAGAAGCTTAGGGTATGCAATATTGCATTTAATGATTAAAGATAAGTCACCTATATGATAGTAAATGTGGGGTCGCATTTATGAGAATGAATAGGCTAAATTCTCTACAGCTATCATGAATCCAGGATATGTTCAGGACCAAAATGAACAACAAAGAATAACGTGCATCAGTAATCATGTCATAAGTGAGACATATTGACTTAGTTTACTACAAAAAGTGAACAGTTCAAGATACATACATCACTGCATCACGAAGTGAACTCGATATGATCTTACTAGGGTAAGTTCAAGTCTATACGACACTTTCCTGATTAACATGACATCATAATCTCTCTCAATTGTTTTGAAGTAATGTTATTTTTAAAGTAATGATATTTTTATATTTGTGTTTGTGATTTGGCAAAGTAAACTCGGTCATGGTTGCAGATGGATACCATACAAATGTGGGGTATTGTTGAAATATATTGAGTTTGTATAGTATCCAATATTAGTCTCATATGAGAACTTAGCCAATTCACAACGTAAATTTTTAAATATATATTTTTTTAAATTAAGTAATTTCGTAATTACTTAAAGGTTCGTTTGATAACTTTTAGTTTCCTAAAAGTTGTGAATAGTTGTGAACAGTAGTGAACAGTTGTGAACAGCAGTGAACAGTTGTGAACATTTGTGAACAGTTGTGATTTTTTGTTTTAACAGATGTGTACATTAGTGGTTAAATGAACCACTAACAACCAACGTTTTTTGAACAGTTGCATGTGATTGTTCATAAGAGACATTATTTGTCTATATATAGTATGTACGAAATGGAAGAAAAGGATTAAGTTTTTTGTTGAGAGAAGTTTTACTGTTGCACAAGAAAGGTTCTTTGGTTGGTGTGTAATCAAAGATCAATCTGGTTGTATCCTGGGGACGAACCTCTTGAAGCATTCATACAACGAATTGGAGGAAATTTCGTCTTAGGACATTGCTATTTAGTGCAAGCCTCTGGTATGATTTAATTTAGTTCTTTGTAATTGAATTCACGCATGATATATTATAGTTCAGTGATATGCATATTGTATAATTGTTCCAACAGAATTCCCTTTCTTCTTCCTCATTCTTCTGCAAATCAAAATATTCACTGTTTTTTTTAATTGGTTGACTGAGCAATGGACCCGTCTCTTTCTTCGCTTCCCATCCATTAACCCAACGACATCAACCAACAGCAAACAACTACAACAATGACAACATCAACACTAATCAACAATAACACACAAAAACCTTAATTCACCTTCATCGACTTCATCAGATCCCTTTCTTTTCGTCTCGAACTCTCTCTTCCTATCCCACTGTCTCATTACCTTTCTAACTTTCGATTTTGATTTTGAAACCAAATTAAATGAGGCGGTTCTGTTATGTGTTTAGAGATATATTATATTTCCTCAAGATTCCTAACACACAAATCTCGAAGATCTAATTTTTTATTTCTTATTTTAATATTTCTCGAGATTCGTGTTACATATCTCGAGTTCGATCTTGTAGCTATTAATCCCTCCGTCACATTATGACCGACGTATTATGGAATAAAGATTTTCTTGAGATTCGTATGCACAAGTCTCGAGTATGATCCAATGGATTGGAAATAAAGTCACATTAATTTTACTTGTGATTTGTTTACATGCATCTCGAGACATGGATAATCTTTCCAACCTCAACAATCAACCAATTCACCTCTTTGACTCGAGCGTAACACGTATATCAAGATGAATCTAATGTATAATTTAATTTGGTTTAAACTATATGATTCATTTATATATTTTTTTATATAAATATATATACACATATGTATTTTCAAGCCAATAAATTAGCACGACAACGAGCACTCTCGGGCATGCACGCTATTACATGTTCCACTAGTATCGCCATCGCCCACGTGTCACTAAATGCGCCCTCCAATTATTATTTATTTATTTATTTTCAATACATATATTTATATATAATTTATATATAAATATATAAGCCAATATTAACCTATGACTTCGCCGTGCGCACCAACGATCGATTTCACTCGAGCATGCACGTTACCCCACGACCCATGTGCGTCACCCTTAGCCCACACACAGTATTAGCGTCTCATAATTTTCCAATTATTCAATTATAGGCCAATAAATTCAATTAATCTCAATAAATATCAATACACATTAAACAAATGCCAAACATCACGCACACGCTATTTGAGATAAGTCGAGCTTAATCACAAGCCTAACTTAGGTTAATAAGAATTTGAATTAATTTTAATTACTTTCTAAAGTAATGGGTCGTTACAATATATATATATATATATACATAGAAATGCTCAAGAAAATATCAGATTGACTTAAATTAAAGTCTCAAACAATTGAAATTGTTTGATAAACATAAAAGGAAATGGAGACTTTTGTAGAAGCACAAGAATTGAATATCTTGGGTTGTAGAATGAGATTAGTACCAGTTACACTAGTAAATTGGAAAAACTTATTCTATTAAATATTGGTTTAATTAAGTAACCAAATAAAAATTGTATCTGGTGCAATTATGCAGCAGCATGCTACTATTGCGTAGGAAGATGACCCCTACCATTGCAAGGCATGGCCAAGTCAAGAAGGGCAAAGGCATGCGCTGCAAAGCAGCGCACAACTTTGCCAAACCTAGGGAGGGTTTGGTCTTTACCTAGAGCGATCCTCAGGAAAACCATGGACTATACTGGGCAGCGACCCGAGAAGTCGAGCCAAGGCAAGGTTGACCCTAAGCTCGGCCTACGCCGACCGCACTCGGGGAAGAGATTTTGTGAAAAATTTCTAAAATAAAAAAATTTAGTTTGATTCTAGAAAAATGAGGAATTTGGAGATTTTAAAAGTTATTAAGTTTAAATTTTATCTCACAAAGCGTGAAATTAGACAATTTGGCTTAAAATCCCAAATTAGGATTGGAGAAGTTTTATAAATGGGTTTTTCCGTAGGATTTCTTGCCAAATGACATTGGGATACTATAAATAGGTAAAAAGGACCTAAATGAGGGTTTCTAATGATTTATAGACATGGTTCGATCAAATAATACTCCAGAGTTTTAATAGTCTAATAGTCCTTAATTAAGAAATCTTACATGGAAATGAGAAGAATACAACGCTTTTGGCTGTTCCTTTGAGGTTTTCTTGCCTAATTGAGTTAGGATTGTAGTGTAAATTGATTATAAGAGATGAAATAGAGTCAAGACTTTATAGTAAGGTTTTTTATTATTAGAAAAAGGCTTTTCAAGACATAGGAACTCGAGAAGTATTAATGAGAGATGTCTCGAGATTTTAATGAGTTGATTTCACGGATACGAATATGAGATTGTGCGAGAAACTCATAAAAACATTGTATTGAAGTGTTTATGTGCTTCGGCGAAGGAAACGACTTGAAAATTGGAACCAAGGAGTAAATTTGTTGTGCATGAGACTCGGGCACTCGAATGTTAGGTTTCGCTACCAACATTGGGTTAATTTAAATGTAAGTAAACCATATAGTGATCTCTACTATTTTTTGATTTATCTTTATACTTGCATTTGTAATTTTATTATGCATTGCATTTCACATTTTGATTGGTCATGCATTCATGTCATACGAATAGAGTTATCATGCTCAGTCTTGATGAGGTATCCCACCAAGTGAAACAGACTAGGTGCAAGTAAATCTAGTCAAGACAAGGTGTCTTGTCTAGGTGAAACAGACTAGATGCGAGTAAAAATTTAAGGCAGACAATGTCGATTCTGAGAGCATGCATTGAACTCTTAATAGCATTTTAGGTTCATTTTTTGGTTAGTCAACTTATCAGTGAACTTCGAACGGAAAATTTTGGATTCATATTACTTTATATATTTGTTGTTTTATTTGGAAATGCAATTACATGTCCATGTATCAGACTAACAATTGCAGGAGAACATTTCAACGTAGGAATTTACTTACTTGACATTTTTGAATTGCTTTTGATGATGTCAGGAATTTCATAAAGTTTGGAAAGGACGAAGAAACATAAAGAACTTGGGTGATGATTTTAAAGTAACTTTTCGTATGTGCATATTGTTTGATTATATATATATATATATATATATATATATATATATATATATATATATATATATATATGTTTTTGCGATTTTCAGGTTGAGTGTAGGTTGTACTTTACTTACAAATAAGTTGTGACATCTTTATAAGATGGTTAAGAGGTCTGAAATTGTTTAGGAGTTGTTTGGATGCAAATTTGGTTGTGGAGAGCTTAAAACTTGTAATAGGTTTTGAACTTTTTAAAACGCGTCAAAGTGACTTCGATTTAGTTCTTAAATTCAGTTGCATATTATATTGTGAACTGTGGGAGATGTAAGTCTTTCTACGCCCCAAATTGCTTTTTATCGGGTTCTCCAGTGTCAGCAGCCCACCTTTTAAAGGAGACTTTAGCAAAATTTTTATAAAATTAGGAAATCAAACAATATGATTTCCAAGTTTACTCCACTTAGAAAAATGAGAAATAAGTCCAATTTGCTACACACTTTGAGGGTTTAATTGATTAAATGAATTAGGAACTTAATTAGGGTAATTAGGTTAGGTCAGGGTTTAGTGAAACGAACCCTGACACATACTCAACTATGGAATCCTTGATTCTAATGTCATATAAGGAGATCTTATACTTCTTGCTTGAGTGCTTATGCCAAGAAAACTCGTGAGTAGTTTATAACCTCGATCTTGAACAGATCTAAGTCTTAAAAGTGTTGTCTTGATTGTATTTAGATTGCAAGTTTGGATAAATCTTAACTCTAAAATTCTTGAGTCTATTGTTAAACAGATTGACCATTTAAACCAAAGTAACTCTAAGAGTTGAAAAAGGGTGTAGGATTAGTAATATAAAGTCAAAGTTATATTAAAAGTCTAGTTTAGTAGTTGCTTTTTATTTGCTTCTTTGCTCATGATGTAACGTCATAAGTTTAGGGATATTTGATGAATTTTTATTTATGCTTATATTTATATAGTATTTGATATAAATAATTGTCTAAAACTTCCATTTTATTGTCTTATATAATCACTTATGGTATTTTCAGGGTTTATGAAAGATTAAGGGCAAATTGGATGAATTTGAGAAAGAATTCAAACTCGGTCAAAATGACCGCAGATTTGGTGTCGTGGAGTTCTTCAGATGGTGCCACCGAGTACATCAGACGGCATCACTCATGTCTCAGAACCAGAATTCACACCCCTTCACAAATAAACGGCTTGAGAGACGGCTAGAACAAGTTCAACTAACAACGTAACTTCGCACTGGCGGCGCCAGAGAGCTTGCACGTACGACGCCACTGATGGTGTGATTTCACTGAACTAAATCTTAGAACAAAGTCTTAGACTTTTCTGCCTCGTCGTGGTCCATGTCGTGCTTACACACCCATGTGCTATTGAAAGTGCCACATTCGCTGAATTTGAGACTCCAAGATGATTTCTTAGGATTTTGATATTGTTTTCAATTGTGTGTTGTTATCCCCACTTCGTATATATAGCGAGCTTCATTTTAGGGTTAAAAAGGTCTTATAATTTCATTTTAGAGAAGAAACCATTAGAGATTGTTCAACCATATACAACTAAACACTTCAAATCTAGGTCGGCGGTGAAACAAACTCATTGATTTGGTAATTGCTACTGTCATGTGAGATCTTTTGGTATTAGTTTCATCGATTCCGTTTGTTATTGTTTTATGGATTACAGCATAAGTCTAGAGTATGTATATGCTCATTGCATGCTTTTAGGTCAAAGACCAATAGTCATTGATTCGGTTGAGTCTGTCATACCAACCGAGTTGAACTTGTGACAATCATTCTCTCGATGTTACTAACAATCCTTCAATTCTTGAATGAATAATGGATAGACC
Source organism: Stephania yunnanensis (assembly GCA_039657365.1). NCBI lineage: Eukaryota > Viridiplantae > Streptophyta > Magnoliopsida > Ranunculales > Menispermaceae > Stephania > Stephania yunnanensis. The sequence continues at coordinate 42,633,447 of CM077582.1, forward strand.
AAGGTTAAACTAAAACTGATTGTGATCTAATTATTTAGGATTAGTGTTCCCAAAGATATAAATGTGATTAGTGTATTGAGTTCTATTAGGGATTGGCAAGAGTTATACACTAGAGAAGTATTCGGTAGTTGTTTCCCTATTCATCGAGAATAGGAGACTAGGTATTTCTGGCGAGTGTCAATTCTTTATAGCTAATCTAGGCGTAGTTGTTTTAATAATCATTTTTAAAGATCGACGACCATGACATTTTTTTCGAAAAAATTACAAATGTACTGTCAAAATTAATATAAATGAGTAAAATAAGTTAATTTTTTTTTAATTCCAAAAGTAAGGTAAAACGCATTTTGAAAATGCGTCATTAGTTGGAACAATCCATGTGGCGCATTTTACACGAATGACGCATTTTCAAAATGCGTCATTCGTGTAATCTAGAACATCCACGTGGCCCTAACATGAAAGGAGCATTTTGGAAATGCGCGCCATTCATGTTTTCTAAACACGGGCGCAACGTAGAGTGTTCCACATGGGCATCATGTGGATGCCAAAATAATGTGAGATTGTCCACCTCGAGATACGTGCGTGTTGTTTGCATGAGTTGTCCACCGCCAGATACGTGCGTGTCGTTTGCATGAGTTGTCCACCGCCAGACACGCGCGTGAAGTTTGCTTGGATTTGTCCACCTCGAGATATGTGTGTGTCGTTTGCATGACTTCTCCACCGTGATATACATGTGTGGTGTTTGCATGAGTTGTCCACATTCATATAAGTGCGTGTCCTTTACATCAATCGTCTCCCACGAGATACGTGCGTGATGCAGGTTGTCCATCTCGAGATACGTACGTGATGCCGCTTGTCCATCTCGATACGTAAATGACGTTTGCATGGGTTCACCGTGTCACGACCCAATAATTAATACACGTTTAATTCGTTAATCAGAACAAAATGACCCTTGACGTGGGACTCGCAGCGAGATACGTGTCACTACCGAGGCACGGTGGCCGAGGTAAATGTTATATTTGTTAGTGTTGTGTGATTTATGGTTGTTTTTGCTGTCGGTTGTGGTTGTTGGTCCGAGGTAGGAGACTCGGACGAACTGCCATGAGCTCAAGGGACGGCAAGGGAGTCGTCTCCCCTGCACGAACCCAACTTGGGGTTGGGGATGGACGCCCAACCACATTACAAATGAAAAAAACAAAATAAAATAAAAGTTTACGAGAGGAAGAAGATGGGTAGCCCGGGTCGGGCTACCTCATATGAGCCGGGTCGGACCGACCCGGGCCCGGGTGGACTGGGTCGGGCCGACCCTGACCCTTTGGAGAAGGGATCGTCACACACCGCTTCGAGTTGAACAAAGTACTCCTTTTGAAGAGTAAAAAAAAGGTTGTGTATTTTGTATAGATGACTCATTTTAAAATGTCATTCATTTTGTATTGATGACTCCTTTTCAAAATGAGTCATTCACTCCACCTCATCAACACACATGCCACATGGCGCCACATCATCATCAATGTCTCCGTTTGAAAAGGAGATATACCTTATTTTTGGAAATAAAAAGTAGCCACCCTTATTTTCGGAATAAAAAAGTTTCACACCTTAGTTTTTGAAAAACCCTCATTGGAGTTTTTCACATAGTAAGGTTACATTAGTTTTTTATTCATTAAATAAGGAGGGTTACTTTAAAATTATAAAAGTAAGGTATGTCTCCTTTTTAAAAGAAGTCATTGATGATGATATGGATGCATACGTTGTGTCATTAATGGGGTGGAATGAATGGCTCCTTTTGAAAATGAGTCATCTATACAAAATATAAAAGCTTTTAATTACTCCTTCTCAAAAGGAGTAATTTGTTCAACTCGAAGTGGTGAACTCATGCAAACGACATATGTGTATCGAGATAGACAAGCCGCGTCACGTAGGTGTCTCGAAATTGACAACTCGCGTCATGTACGTATCTCGAGGCGGACAAGTCATGTAAAGGACACGCACGTATCTCGACGTGAACAACTCATGCAAACGTCACTGTAACGACCCGAAAATTTGACTTGTGACACGTGTCAAGTCAAGGTTATTTGTGGGACCCACTCGTCGAAATACGTATATCCGAATTCAATTTAGGATGATAATGCTAACTAAGCGAGGAATTCGGTGAGCCGAAACACGAACAACGCGCATCGAGTCGCGTGCCGACGTGGGACCGAGATAGTGATTTTATGTATTGGATACACCTCGTGTTGCGTGTAGCGCGGGTATTGAGATTTTAAAATGAGGCGGGTTGGTGCCTCGAGATGCGCGCTGCGCGGTTGTTGAGTTTGCCTCGAGATGCGCGTTGCACAAATGTCGAGGACACTTTTGATTTGAAATCAAAAAGAAAATAAATAGAAAATGTATATTATATATATATATATATATATATATATATATATGTGAGGAGATAAGGATTGAAAAAAAGAGAAAAAATGACAAAAGAGGAAAAAAAAAAAAAAAAGATCGGGAGGACGATGATGACCAGCGGCTCACGGCGCGAGCTCCGGCGTGGACGGCGACGACGGCTTCCGGCGCAGCGCAGCGGCAAGTCTAGCCGGCGAGCAATCGCGGGGGGCGAGCCGGAGGCGGCGGTGATGGCGTCCCAGCAGCGAGGCGGCGGAGGCGAAGCCGCATGAGGTGGCCGATCGGCGGCGCAGTGGGACTCCAGCCACGGCAGCGCTCCAGCTGGGCGGCGGCAGACTCGGCGGGACGACGGAGCGCAGATCGGAGACGACGGGACGCGGATCGGGTCGGCGGCGAGATCGACGACTGCTAGCGAAACGGCGCGAGCAACAGCTCGCAAATCAGCAGCGGCAGCTGCGGCTAGCGGCGCAGCAGCGCGGAGGACGGACGGACGAACCAACGCGGGCCGGACGGCCAGCTGGCGCGGTGGCGCGAGGCAGCGCCGGCAGTGACGCCGGTGAGCCGCAGCGGCCGGCGGCGGCGCCGGCGAGGCAGCGGCGCCGACGGAGCGGTGTCGACTAGTCGGATGCGCGGTTTCGACGAAATCGTGACGACGCGATGGAGGTGAATGTTTATTTCACCAAATTGTATTTGCATGATTTTACGTAAAATATGCCTAAAATGTCGAAATGGATACCAGTGACTTAGGATTCGGGTGTCAGGTGCGCAAATCGAGATGCGAGCGAATATGTTTTGAGGTTCGCGATTTCTCGAGGTAAGTAAACCAGTTGGAGACTTATACAATATTTTATTTCTTTCCATTGACTGTTGTTGTTTACTGTTATGTGATAGCTTTATTGTTGTTCACTTCTTTGTGATGATAGCTATCGTTGAATTTGTTGTCGATTGAGGGGGTCCATTAGCAAGTGAGTCATGGTTAATGTGTATCTTCGATATGAGAGGGTTAGAACCGGAGGCAGGGGTCTCGTCCTAATTATGGTCGTCCGTTGATTTATCCGGGTCCATGTGTGTTTCATAGTCGTACGGGCTAGGGCTGGGAGGCAGGGGTCTCGTCCTAGAGCCGGGTCTATGGATGTCTCATAGTCGCAAGGGTTAGGGCTGGGAGGCCGGGGTCTCGTCCTAAACCCGAGTCTGCTGGGCTTTTGCCGCGACTCAACGACCTTTTGGTTGGGACTCCTTGTTATTTGGCATCACTCATCGATGGATTGGTTACAGTCTTTTATATTCATGCATTCTTGATTCATTTCGTTCTATTTGCATGAATTTGACTGCTTTGGATATCGTGAACTTGTTGTTTTGGATATTGTGAAATGTTGTGTATATGTCCTCTTGGATTTACTTACCTGGGCTCGTCATTTTTATTTTGACTGAGTGCAGAGCTGCAGACAAGTAGCAGAGGAAATGCTTCATGGCTAGGTGAAAATTTTGTATAATTGTATTTACTCTCCTCTGATGATACTTACTGGGTTCCACAATTAGGTTGCCTAACTTCTTGAAATTATGGTTGAGTTATTTTATTCATAGTAATTGCTTCCGCTAAATTTTAAATCTTGAAACATATTAATAACTCAACTGTAAATTGTTGAATGTACTGATAATGATGGATTGGAAGGCTAACTAGGCTCTCGTTGACCTTGCGAGACTGGCTCGGGGGTCCAAGTGAGCTTAGGCCGGGCGGGGCCCGATTCGTGAAAAATTGGGGCCGTCACAGTCACGCATGTATCTCGAAGTGGAGAAGTCATGCAAATGCCACAATCGTATGTCGAGGTGGTTGACCCATGCAACCTCGTACAATTCTTGCAAACGTCACACACATATCGCAAGGTGTGCAACTATACAACCTCGTGTAATTCATGCAAACGTCGCACACGCATCTCGAGGTGGACAACTCATACAACTTCGTCCAATCAATCCAAATCGTGCAAAGGACATGCATGTATTTTGAGGTGGGCAACTCATATAATCTCGTGCAATCAAAGTAAACTATGCAAACGTCACGCACGTGTCTCGAGGTGGACAACTTATGCAAACGACACACACATATCACTAGGTAGACAATCCATGCAAACGTCATGCACGTATCTCGAGGGGGCAACTCACGCATATCTACTACAAACCATGCAATACATGTGAACATCACGTACGTATCTTGAGGTGAGCAACCTGTGCAACCCATACAAACTATGCAACTCATTCTTTAAAAAAAAATTATTTATATCTCGTGATCGTAAGAAGAAATATGTAGATGAAAATCTTTAAAGGTCAAAACCACGTTATCTCTTTGTCTAGAATTTAAAATTAAAACAATAAGGAATTTTTGAAAGTATTATTTAATTCCATGAAAAAGCTTGTATACAACTTCATTCACCTAAAATATAAATTGAAAAAAAATCACTTAGACATCAAAAAAACTTATCATACAGGTCTATCGACGGTTACGTTGACGTTGTTGCTTCATGATGTAAATTGAACGTACTTTATGTCAAGTTGGATGTTGTGTTTGTACATTTGGTTAAGTTTGTTGAGGTTGTTGATCTTGCATTGAATTTCATTGAGTCGTTTGATGTTCTTCCTCTGGTTCACTCGACTTGCTTCTGGTACTAATACTTCCAAAAATAGGAGGTTGAACCGTTCGAAAATACTTACTTCCTATATGTGGTTGGCCGAAAGGAACATGAAGCGGCAACATGCTTAACAGGTTCATGAATGAGCCTTCTCCACTATATGACGTATTGTAATTATCGTTGGGGCATGTGCCCTAGGTCAATCCATTAACTGTCATTATGAATACTTTTAGTTAATAAAATAGAGGATTTCATTTGTTGTTTATTATAATTAATTTGCATGTTTACATTATAATAAGATCCATGGGTATTTACAAAAATATCTCGATCATCATACTGGAAACTATAATGAATTAAGACTAGTGTGAGTCTTGATTGATGATCATATGATGATTATACGTATAGGGATACGAATCAAGATCACGAGTACTTGTTAGGGAACAAAGTACTGGATCGACTCGCTATGAGAACATCACATGGATTAAGTCATAGTTGTTTCTCATGATAAGTATATTTTTCAGTCATCTGACTTGAGATCATCAGAGACTTCAACATTAGGAACATAGTGATTTGACACTATCAAACGTTGTCTTTAACCGGACGATTATAAAGGTCGTGATTGGTTACTATGTGAGCAATGTGATGAAGTTGTGTAATCAAGATAGAATTTGTCCCTCTCATATAAAGAGAGATATCCAGTGGATCCCTCGATGTGTTAGACTGTTAAAAGGCCTAGTCTAAGTGAATTGATATTGATCAATGTCACTTGGATGTTTTCAGTCTACCTAGAGATCCAGACTAGTACGATTGAACATGTTGGATGACAATTCCATGTCTTATGTTTGATCAAAAGGATATCGTGTGACAAAAGGATGTTATATACACTATTGATTAGGTTGTATCGATTTGATATTCGTACAACTTGTGTAGTCATAATGTCTTGCTAGAGGTTGCTTATGACTTGTATACCAAAATGTGTTTTGGTACACTGCCAACGTTGTATGAGCCTATTGGGTCGCACACTAAGAATGATTTTGCGAGATTTTAAGATGGTTCAGAAATATGAATTTTATATGATAAAATTCATGACAGAAACGTCCTTGTGGTGTATTACACTTATATTTCTTTAAGTAGGGGTATATGCGTAATTTACTTAACCGTTTATATACAAGGGTTGTATAAATAGACGCTTTAAGTTAGAATACACAGACGAAAGATCAAAAGGCCGAAACTCTATTTTCGTTTCAGAAATGACTTAGGGTTTTTGGTATGCTCTGGATCGTTTTGGAGAGAAAAACAAAATGTTTGGTATTCTCTCGAAACTACCACTTTGAATCTCGGCTGCCGTTCGTGTGTGGACTACTGGTAGAGGGCGTTCTTCGTTGGCAACGCCTTAGACATCGATTAACCTTCGTAAAGGTACATTGCGACTGAGGTATGATAAAGTTTTCATGGTTTAAACGTTTTTAATGGAATTAGATTCGGATCCGGTTGAGGTTTTTGTCAAAATTGTTTTGTAATCTCCGCTGCGTACCCAAAACCCAACAGTGGTATCAGAGCCTTCGAGTTCGATTCCATTAAATTCATTCCATGTTTTCTTCTGATATATACATGATATATACATAAGTTGTCTTTGAGATTTATTATCATGTTTTGTGTATATGATACACATATTCGTGATTTAATTAAAATCAGTTTCGTACATCCTAGTAACCATGTTGGGTTAATTCAAATAATTTTAATGAATTGAATTTCGTGTTCTGTGATCCATGACACCATTAGGTTCGATTGGAATAGTAGTTCATGATTCAATTACATGTTTGTGATTATTTGGATGAGGATCGAAATTGCAAATAATTAATTTTCGAAATTATTTATTTATCAATAATTAAATTATTAATTTTCGAAATTATTTATTTATAATTAATTAATTTTCGAAATTAATTATTTATCTTGTTATATCTATTTCGTTATAAAGATAGATAACAAATTAGAATATGAGATAAATATTAAGAATCTTGTTATTGGTGATATACTAGGATTCAAATATCTTAAATCTAAAATAAATAATTAATTTTTGAAATTATTTATTTATCTTGTAATATCTATTTTGTTATGAAGTTTATATTTGATAAAGATAGATAACAAATTAGAATAAGAGGTAAATATCAAGAATCTTGTTATTGGTGATATACTATGATTCAAATATCTTAAATTCAAAATAAATAATTAATTTTTGAAATTATTTATTTATCTTGTTATATCTATTTTGTTATGAAGTTTCTATTTGATAAAAATAGATAACAAATTAGAATAAGAGATAAATATCAAGAATCTTGTTATTGGTGATATACTAGGATTCAAATATCTTAAATCCGAAATAAATAATTAATTTTCGAAATTAATTATTTATCTTGTTATATCTATTTTGTTATGAAGTTTCTATTTGATAAAGATAGATAACAAATTAGAATAGGAGATAAATATAAAGAATCTTGTTATTGGTGATATACTAGGATTCAAATATCTTAAATCCTAATTGGATTAGGATAAGATGATTAGTTAGATGTGGGTCCGGGTTAATTAAAATGTTTTAATTGACTTAATTTCGAATAAATTAAGGGGTTAATTTATGATGATAAAATCAACGAAAAATTATGATTTTCTATAGCGAATTTTAATTTTCGGAATTGAGATTCGTCTTCTAAAAAAAAAAAAAAAAAAAAAGGGGCGCCGCCAGATACCCAAATCCATTGATCGACAGCCAATGGATCGCTGCCTTATTGACGGCAATGGGACCGCCGTCTAACTAATCCTAGCGTACGGAAATTCTTTTGTTAGTGAAAAGTATAAAAAAAAATTCAAACTGTTTAGTGATTGAACAAATCAATAAAATATATGATATTTCATTGTTTAAATAAAATCACTAAAACTGAATAAAATCCCTCTATTAAATTTTAAGTCTCGTGCCATCCATTTTAAACACTTGTCAATGCCTCGATCACACTAATATAGTTTCAGCCATAGTTGGGTGTATCGTGTTATCTTGGCGAGACAAGTTGAGTAAGAGTTACCTTAATGTTTAAAATGGTCTGACTTAATAAAGCCATCAAAATAGTTTTGAGCTTTAGGCAAATGATGAGATAAAAACATGATAAGACATAAGATGTCCCATATCTCATAAAAGGATCTAAAAATTACATAAGATGTAATTGGTAACCGTTACCTACCTAAATAATCTAGTTTTGTGTTTCATGCCATAGCTGTCATAGAATTAGGTGTAATATGGATTTTAGTCCCCTAAATAAACAGTACGTTTTAGGAGGGTTGTTAATTTAGTGGGAGTCTATTCCCCTATACTAAAATAAACTTTGCATAATCTTTATTGTAGATCAATGACCTCTTCAAGTAACAATAATCCCCTGTCACTACGATCCATCCTTGAGAAGGATAAGCTATCTGGGACTAACTTTCTTGACTGGTTCAAAAACTTGAGAATTGTTCTTAAGCATGAATGCAAGTTGTATGTCCTGGATGCTCCAATCCCTGAGGACCCACCAGCCAATGCTACGAAAGCTGTGAAGGATGCGCATAATAAGCATGTCAACGATTCTACTGATGTTGCATGTATTATGCTGGCAACTATGGTTCCCGAACTTTAGAAGGACATGGAACTAATGGAAGCCTACAACATGGCTATAACGCTGAAGGAAATGTTCCAACAGCAAGCTAAGCAAGAAAGGTTCGAGACAGTCAAGAACCTACATTCTTGCAAGATGATTGAGGGTGCGTCAGTTAGTCATCATGTTTTGAAGATGAAGGGTTATGTTGACCAGCTTGATAGACTAGGATTTCCCATAAGCCAAGAGTCGACTACGGATTTGATCCTAAATTCATTACTGGAGAGTTACTCACAATTTGTGATGAACTACAATATGAATAATATGGAGAAATCAGTTTCGGAGTTGCATTTGATGCTCAAAACTGCTGAACAAAATATCAAGAAACCCTCTAGTAATGTGTTGATGATCCAAAAGGGAAAGGGAATGAAGAAGAAAGGCAAAGGCAAGGCTAGAATCGCCAAGGCTGTTGCTGCACCTGTCGCAAAGCCTGTGGAACAAGTCAAGCCCCAGCCTGTTCCTGCTTCAAAACACCCAAAAGAAAATGAAGAAAATTGTCATTTCTGTAATTAAACCTATCTTTGACATTGTCGTCTCGGACACATAAACGAGAAACGCATAACGAAGCTCCATAAAGATAGGCTTCTAGATTCATTTGATTTCGAAACATATGAAACATGCGTATCTTGTTTACTAGGCAAGATGACTAAAAGTCCCTTTACTGGACACAGTGAAAGGGCAAGTGATTTATTGGGTCTAATACATACCGATGTATGCGGTCCTATAAACACAATGGCTAGAGGAGGTTATCGTACTTCATTACATTTACCGATGATTTCAGCAGATATGGTTATGTATATCTTATGAAACATAAAGCTGAATCATTTGAGATGTTACGAACGTTTCAAAATGAAGTGCAGAATCAACTTGGTAAAACTATCAAAACAGTTTGATCAGATCGAGGTGGTGAATATTTAAGCCAAGAATTTGATGATCATCTTAAAAATTGTGGAATTGTCTCCCAATTAACTCCACCAGCAACTCCACAATGGAATGGAGTTTCTGAAAGGAGAAATCGAACCTTATTAGATATGGTTCGATCTTTGATGAGTCATGTAGATCTTCCATTATCCTTTTGGGGTTATGCATTACAAACTGCAGCTTTCACTCTAAATCGAGTTCCTTCTAAAGCGGTTGATAAAACACCATATGAGATATGGTACGGGAAGAGACCTAGTTTGTCTTTCCTTAAGATTTGGGGTTGTGAGGCTTACGTAAAACGACAAGTCTCAGAAAAACTAGCACCTAAATCCGACAAGTGTTTATTTGTGGGGTATCCTAAGGAAACAAAAGGATATTACTTTTATAATCCCGTTGAGAACAAAGTGTTTGTTGCTCGGTATGGTGCCTTTATGGAAAAACGGTTTATTTCAAAAGACACTAGTGGGAGAGAAATAAATCTTGAAGAAGTTCAAGAATCACAGATAAACCCTAAACCGCTACTGGAAGTTCAACAACGTTCTGAACCAGTTGAACCTCCGCAAGTGACACAAGGCCCACGTAAGTCTGGTAGGGTAAGACATGAGCTAGAGAGATTCGGATTTCTCATTATTGATAGTCGTGATGTGTTTCTTATGGGTCAAAATGAGCCCACCACTTATCAGGAGGCTATGTCTGGACCAGACTCAGATAAATGGCTAAGTGCCATGAACTTTGAGATGCAATCCATGTATGATAACCAAGTTTGGAACTTGGTTGATTTACCTGAAGGTGGTAAGACCATTGGATGTAAATGAGTTTTCAAGAAGAAAACTGACATGGATGGCAATGTGCATACTTTTAAAGCAAGACTTGTAGCAAAAGGTTTTAGGCAGACTCAAGGTGTTGATTATGATGAAACTTTTTCGCCAGAAGTCATGCTTAAATCCATAAAAATTTTAATTGCCATTGATGCATATTATGACTATGAGATATGGCAAATGGATGTAAAAACAACATTTCTTAATGGAAAGCTGCTTGAGGACGTGTATATGACACAACCTGAAGGTTTTGTACATCCTGAGAATTCTAGGAAGGTATGCAAGCTTCAAAGATCCATTTATGGATTAAAGAAAGCTTCTCGGAGTTTGAATCTTCGTTTTGATGAAGCAATCAAGGATTTTGGTTTTATTAAGAACGAAGATGAGCCTTGTGTATACAAGAAGGTCAGTGGGAGCGTAGTTTTTTTTGATACTGTATGTTGATGATATATTACTCATTGGAAATGACATCCCAACATTGCGAGTGTCAAGTCTTGGTTAGGGAAGTGTTTCTCAATGAAAGACTTAGGAGATGCAGCTTATATCCTAGGGATTAGGATCTATAGGAATAGATCTAAGAGGCTAATCGGTCTAAGTCAGAGTGCTTACATAGACAAGGTGTTGAATAGATTCAGTTTGCAAGACTCTAAAAGATGATTGTTGCCAATGTCTCATGGCATAAGTCTCAGCAAGAATCAATGTCCTAGGACAAATGATGAGCGAGATCGTATGAATAAGATTCCAAATGCATCAGCTATTGGATCTATCATGTATGTCATGCTATGCACTCGACCTGATGCATCATATGGTTTGAGCACTACAAGCAGATATCAGTCAGATCCTGGTGAGAGTCACTAGATAGCAGTAAAGAACATCCTTAAGTACTTAAGAAGGACTAAGGAAGTGTTCTTGGTCTATGGAGGTTTTGAAAATGGTCTAGTTGTAAATGGTTACACAGATGCAAGTTTTCAAACTGATATAGATGATTTTAGATCGCAGTCTGGATATATGTTTGCTTTAAATGGGGGTGCAGTGAAGTGGAAAAGTTCGAAGCAAGGGACCAGGCAGATTCTACAACGAAGTTGAGTATATTGCGGCGTCCGATGCAAAGAAAGGAGGCGATTTGGATCAAAAAGTTCATTTCTGAACTAGGTGTGGTTCCAAGTATTGCTAACCCTGTTTGTTTGTATTGTGACAATAACGGGGCAATAGCGCAGGCCAAGAAACCTAAATCACACCACAGATCCAAACATATACTCAGGCGTTTTCATCTTATCAGAGAAATTTGTTGAGAGGGGAGACTTAAAGATTTGCAGAGTACATGCCGAAGACAACGTTGTGGATCCATTGACAAAAGCTCTTCCACAAGCAAAACATGATGGTCATGTTAGATCATTAGGCATTAGATGCATATATGATTAGCCCTAGTGCAAGTGAGAAATGTTGGGGCATGTGCCTTAGGTCAATCCATAAACTGTCTTTATGAATACTTTTAGTTAATAAAATAGAGGATTTCATTTGTTGTTTATTATAATTAATTCGCATGTTTACATTATATTAAGATCCATGGGTATTTACAAAAATATCCTAAATGTCCCTAGTCGATCATCATACTGGGAACTATAATGAATTAAGACTAGTGTGAGTCTTGATTGATGATCATATGATGATTATACGTATAAGGATACGAATCAAGATCACGATTACTTGTTAGGGAACAAAGTACTGGACCGACCCGCTATGAGAACATCACATGGATTAAGTCATAGTTGTTTCTCATGATAAATATATTTTTCAGTCCTCAGACTTGAGATTATCAGAGACTTCAACATTAGGAACATAGTGATTTGACACTATCAAACGTTGTCTTTAACCGGACGATTATAAAGGTTGTGATTGGTTACTATGTTAGCAATGTGATGAAGTTGTGTAATCAAGATAGAATTTGTCCTTCTCATATAAAGAGAGATATCCAGTGGATCCCTCGATGTGTTAGACTGTTAAAAGGCCTAGTCTAAGTGAATTGATATTGATCAATGTCACTTGGATGTTTTCAGTCTACCTAGATATCCAGACTAGTACGATTGAACATGTTGGATGACAATTCAATGCCTTATGTTTGATCAAAAGGATATCGTGTAACGAAATGATGTTATATACACTATTGATTAGGTTGTATCGATTTGATATTCGTACAACTTGGGTAGTCATAATGTCTTGCTAAAGGCCGCTTATGACTTGTATACCAAAATGTGTTTTGGTACACTGCCAACGTTGTATGAACCTATTGGGTCGCACACTAAGAATGATTTTGCGAGATTTTAAGATGGTTCAGAAATATGAATTTTATATGATAAAATTCATGACGAAAACGTCCTTGTGGTGTATTACACTTATACTTCTTTAAGTAGGGGTTTATGTGTAATTTACTTAACCGTCTATATACAAGGGTTGTATAAATAAACGCTTTAAGTTAAAATACACAGACGAAAGATCAAAAGGCCGAAACTCTATTTTCGTTTCAGAAATGACTTAGGGTTTTTGGTATGCTCTGGATCGTTTTGGAGAGAAAAAAAAAATGTTTGGTATTCTCTCGAAGTTAGCACTTTGAATCTCGTCTGCCGTTCGTGTGTGGACTACTGGTAGAGGGCGTTCGTCGTCGGCAGCGCCTTAGAGATCGATTAACCTTCAGAAATGTACATTACGACTTAGGTATGATTAAGTTTTTACGATTTAAACGTTTTTAATGGAATTAGATTCGGATCCTGTTAGGGTTTTTGTCAAAATTGTTTTGTAATCTCCGCTGCGTATGAACCTCGAAACCCAACAATTATAACATGGTGGAGTAAAGGGACTCGGCATGTATCGAGGCAATAAAGGATACATTGGATGTCTAGGCATTTCATGGTCCACATATGAAGACGACGCCCCGGGTGCATAAGGATAAAAATGGTAAGGAGGAAGATTCATGATCGACGCCCTAGGTATAAATATTTGAGGTTCTTGTTGCATTAGGGACAATGTAGGATTGTACCCATGAGACAAATGACGTGGTGGGGATGAGCATTGGTTGCTGTCACCAACAGTCTCAGTTCTTCTCGCTCTCGGACGAGATGGACGTGGTAGAGGAGAACGACTGCTACTCTCAGCAGCAATCTCTATCCGACGAGGTGGATGTGGTGAACGAGGATGTCTAGTGCTCCCACACAATCTGTGTTTGTGTTGTTCTTCATTTCACCTCTTTATTTGATTTGCCTGATCATCTTCTTCATCTTCTTTTTCATTATCCTCATTTATGGCCTGTTCGACCTCAATTCCACTATTCCATAGAGTAGACCTTTGTCTTTCATCTTCATCTAAAACTTTGATGCCTTCATCGAGGGCAGCAAGACCTTACTCGTACCCATCCTCAATGCACTCGCTGCAGTCGACGCACCAAGTTACACTGATATAAAAATAAGAGTTTAGTACAAGCAATTTAATATGTAAATCGTGAGGAAAACAAAATAATTGTTTAAAGGATACTAAATAGTCACGTAAAGCCTCGTCATTTCCAATGAATCTTCTAGTGACTGATATATAACACATCATGCAGTCTTGTTGATCGTGTCCTTCTTCTTGTTCCACTGTGACTATCATGTCACCATGATTTTCCTACATTTGTATAAAGCTTACATAAAACGCCACCCAATTTTCTTGAATGCGTCCTCGCATCTCGATGCGGTGCAGTCAGATGTTGTAATCATAGTTTGATGGCACGACCTGTATCATTTCGAATTGTCTCAAAACTCTTTCTAGTCGATGCCACTCGACTATGTGGAAACAAATTAAAGGACACATCGATAGCCAACTACCGTGACCGTTAGTACAGTATTCAGGAAGAAACCCAATGACTTCTGCTGCATAAGGTTGTCATACCACTTCATCCTCATTCTGCGAGTCGAGTGCATCACGGTAACCTGATAAAACATGTTTCGCACTCTGAGTGACCGAAAATGCATCGATCCATCTGTATTGAAAACTATAAATTAGTAAACTAAAAATGGAGTTAATATTATAGAAATTACAATGAAACATTTGCATTACTTGTGTCCTGATGGAACGTCGTTAAGAATGTATTTTCCATCCATTGTTCAAGGTTGAACTCTAGAAACATCTAGGCGCTTTGGTGCTATGAATGGAAATCTATCACATGCCCACAGTTGTACAAGAATTGACGCACCTGCAACCTCATGTGCACTCGCATGAGATCCGCGACACAACTCTATATACAAAAAAGCCAAACAGGTACTTCCCCAACTATACTATCCGGTTGTTTCAAAATCTTCGAGCGACGGTAGAAACATCAAATGTACATATCGATTTGACTTGTCGGCGAATAGAAATCCACCGATAAGTTGGAGTATGTATGTTTGAACATAACGTCGCAACGATTCCTCATTGCTGTTATTAGCAAGAATCGAACCCCCTTCAATACACCGTTCAAATAATCTACCGTTGAAAAATAAATTCATGTAAGTAATATTACTTCAGCGATAACTAAATTGTTGAATGCAAAACAAAATTTGTATTTCATACATACCAACATCATAAGTCATCCATCCGTATCGCATGCTTCCATCATGCGATTGAGTCCATAGGTCTTTGGGGATGGCATTGACATATTGCACACATTGAGGGGTTCGTGATGATAAGTATGCAAAACGCTCAATGCAAGCATTAGATTTTCAAACTTGATGTTGACCAGCTGCTCGAGAAAGTAGTTTTTTCAAGGGTTCATTTTTTAATTGAGTGTTGAAATTACTAACCAAGTGACGTTAACAATAATGGTGGTATCCTTTTGGGGGACAAAAATCATTGCTCAGTGTGTTGACTGCCTCCAAAATGTCTGGGTGACGATCAGAAATAAGGCAAATATATTCTCTATTCATCACGTGTTTGCGCAACATCCTCAAAAACCATCCGCACAAATCTATAGATTCGGTTTCTGCAACATCAAATGCTACCGGTAGCATATGTCCATTACCATCAACAGAGATGGCAATCATTAACTTACCACTATATTGACCATATAAAAAATTCTCATCAATTTGAAGAAGATGTCTGCAAAACCTGAAAGCTTGTATTAATGCTTCGAATGCAAAAAACACATGACGATATTGAGGATCAGTCCTTATGTCATCAGAAGCACATTGTCTATGTGACCACTCAATTGTTGTCCCTGGGCTCTTAATATTTATTGCCTCCAACCAGCTTGGCAATCTAGCGTATAACTAATCCTAATCTCCAAATGCATTTGCAACTGCATTCCTTTTGGCATCCCACATTCGCTTGTAGTTTACTTCGCGTTCGTATTTTTCTTTAATTATTTGTATTAATGTCATGATAGTTATTGCTTGATCTATCTAGACAATGCTTTGGATCTCTCAAACAAGCATGTTGGCGTTGAGTTTGACATGACCGCATTCTACATCGGGATTTATACAGTTGTGCGGCACGTCTAATTGTGTGATCTCCCATAATTGTGTTTTCTTTTGCAAACAAGCACGAAGATGCCACATGCACCCGTCTTGCGCACTTCTGCACGTGATCGCCCAAAACGTTGTAGTCGATTCCATGACATGATATTGACAATGTCTGTTAACATGCCACACTTTGACAGCATGCTGTAAGTATTTCTTGTTGTGAAAACACATCCCTATTTCCAAATCAAAATTAGTCATGTTCCCCCCAGTTTGTTGATGAGAATTTTGGGTCGCGGTGGAGTTAGCCACCTCCCAATCGATTTCATTATACACTGGCAATGGTTGGTGAACTTCATCATCAATTGCTTCTCCATGAAATTCTCTTCATCAATAGCAAACTGCTCATCATCTTACACGTTTTCTGCCCCTGGAGGTTCGTACCTTGTGTCATCCGTAATAACATTTAGGTTTTCCCAATCGACAGATAGTGCAGCATCCTCGGGGGGATGCGCGTCCTCGTTCGCATCATTAATGTCATCATCGTCGTTGGGTTCATCACCACCTTGTGGTGACTGCATATACAATCTTTCCATCATCGATCTAATGTCTAACATGCTGACATTTTCATCTACTAGTTGCGAAAGAACTGTATGACTTTGAAAATAGTCGACTGACTCAAATGTTAAATAAATATATACCCTTGCAGTTAATGGTAAATTGGTCAATGTCGCTCACATCAAGTCAAAGTGTGCCGCGTCTTCCAGTTATACGGGGACAAAATACTTTGAACCCTCGATGAGGATTATCACTTGACGATAAATCATCCTTACTATAGTTTCCTTAGATGAGATATTGAATGTGTTACACACGTGATCCATCAATTGTTATCTACTCGTCCCAAACTTAAACATCAACACCGCTGATGGGGTGGGTTGTACCTAATGTCATTCCTATCATTTACAATTTCACCGTTCGCATAAAAGAGAAATGAGATGTTCATATGTTCTATGACCTACATAATTTATTGAACAACGATGATGTAAAAAAGATTGCATTAATATCAAACGTCATTCGTTGATCGAATTGGGGATTTAAAGCGCAATCAAACTTTTTGATATAGAAGATTGCTTTAATAGAGCAACTACAGTGCCTACTCATTCGTTTGCTTAACGTACCAATTAATAACTCATATTTGCATCCTAAATGCGGTTCATCGCAGTTTTACATATTCGTATCGTATGTCTCATATTTAGCTCCATATATATATAAATCAAAGACAAAATATATCATTAAATTAGGTTTATCGAGCAAGAAGTAAGCTTTTAACTTTCTACTTTGTCAAGTTTTTTTAATTAGGGCATATGTTAAAAAAAACACCTCCACATAAAATTATCTTTTATAAGAAACAAACTCCACATAAAATTATAATTGATATGTAAAGAAATCCAATTTGTTATTGCATATTTTCTAACTGCTAAAGTATCAATTCGGACATGGACGAGCACTCACATTTTTGCTAAAAGGAGAGAAATCATCCTAGCAATTATTTTCTTTTTTTTGGTTATCTATCATTTATATGCATCTTCAAAGTATATATAAAAAAAAAAAAAAAATCTCAAACTTTTACCTAGTAGTCAAAATTTTCCAACATTTCCACTAATGAAAAAAAAGAATATTATTCTTTTTCTTTTTTCTTAAGAATTTTTGAACAACTTGCTTTCTAATATTAGTCATTACCTAAAAATTAACAAGAAATTGAGTTTTTTAAGTAAAGATCATTTATATGATTGTGTTTTTTAAGTAAAGAATAATATTCTTTTTCTTTATTTTCTTACTAGTTTTCTAACAACAATACTCCAAGTCAAACATGATAAAACTTAAATAAAAAAAAAAATTGTACTTACTAATTTCCACCACTTTTGATCTTCAATTTGATATTCCCTGAAAAAAATTATGTCAATTTTTATTTAAATAAATATTACTAACTACAATGCTATTCTGTAAAAAAAAAATAAAAAAAATTAAGTTACTTTTGTACTTAAACTCTCTCATAACTCAATTGATCCAACTCACCCAACACTATCACTACCCAACCCAACTCAACTCTATCAAGTATTTGACAACAAAAATAAATCGACCAAATTCACAACCCAACCCAACCTCTCTCTTTCTCGAGCTCACTGTCTCGTCCTCCCTTCCCCTTCTCGGTCCCAACCCACAACTCACTGTGTACTCCCCCTTCCCCCTCTCCCTCCCAACCCAAACTCAATGTGTACTCCCCCCTTTCCCCTCTCCCTCCCAACCCACAACCCAACCCCTCTCTCTCTCTCTCTCTCTCTCTCTCTCTCTCCCGGGCTCATTGTATAGTATTCCCTTCCCCCTTTCTCGCACAGTCTCAACTCTCTCTTTATCTCTCTTGATCTCGATCTCACGAACACGTACCTCTTCCCGAGCCTCCCTCCAATAACCAACAACCTACAACTCTCCCTCTCTCACTCACAGTCTAACCTATAAACCCTTATCTCCCTCTTTCTTTCTGGCCAATTAAAATGAAAACCAACACCCCACCAACAACTAGCATTAAATAAACTAACCAGCCCATTCAATCTCTTTGATCACCTACCTATGCACCTACACCCTAGCCCATAGTCTCAAGAACGCAAGGAAATATATTCCCTACGCTCTCAAGAAAGGAAGAGGACGGTCTGTGAAGAGCAGATAACACGAATGACGCATTCTGAGAATGCGCCATTCATGTTTTGGCACTATCCACGTGGCGCCATTCGTGTATTTTCCACATCAACATGCAATGCGAGTTTTCGCACATAGTTCAAGAATAAAAAGAAACTCTAACTTATTTAACTCATTTAAACTAATTTTTGCTATGCGTTTGTAATTTTTCCCTAGATTATTGTTGGAATCCTTTTTTGGTTGAACCCAATCCAAAGCTCAATGAGTCCCAACGAATCCGAGCTCTAGCTAAAAAGACTATAAAGGGGCAACAATGCTCTCTCTAAGATTTTAAAGAAATTCTATACCCAAGACTCGAACTCAGGACGACTGGTTGTTGGGTTCGTTTACACTTTGAACATGTCCCACGTATTTCAATGAAAGATTTTAAGACATCGCAACTGTGTAGCAAGCACATCTAGCAAAAGTATGTCACCTAAAGAAATTAGGTAGGGCGGTTGATACGATACGAGAAGGCTGAAAACTGAACCACGCCAAAATAATAACTATAAAACAAAGAGAAAAATCTCACATACAAATCATATTCTAGCTCCCCAAAAAAAATTACAATGGTCGTAGAGCAACATTTAAATAATTACTACAACTTGAAACAATAATAGAACGGTTCGTTAATCCTCTCACAGAAAATTCTGAAAATAAAAAGGAAAAAATAACAAATCCAGGCGATCTCATGGAACATTCATTACTTGAATGGACTGCAACATATCAGACACTGCAATAACAAGGTCTCCAGATTGGATCATCCCCCTGGCCTTCAGCAGGAAGAATGTTCTGTTAAGATTGCTCTCCATGTCATCAGAGAAATTTAGGCGGAAAGGAATTAGACCCCACTGGAGGTTTAAGCGTCGCCGCACAGACGTTGTAGTTGTAAATGCGAAAATGGGGCAGTCTGGCCGACAACGCGAGAGGAGAGAAGCCATCTGTCCTGTCTTCGTGTAAACGAAAATTGCATCAACCTCCAAATTGTCAGCTGTAAAAACATAAACCCACCATTATATCAATAAAAAAGAACCAAGTTCGCTTTCTGTTTAATAAGAAGCAATAATTCCATAACCACAATAAGACCATAGACCGTTGAGCAGCTGATCTCTGTATAAACATGGCATGCGAGAAAAAAAATAAATAAATAAAAAGTAAAAATAAAATAAAATAATCAGCAGCTCAGCACTAGAGTGAGACCTTGTCAAGTTCACAAGAATCAACCCCATTATGAGGTTTAGTCTATTGACTTGAATCCCTTTCAATCTCATGATCTCCATGAGCAACATAACTTCAAGGATCTTATATTTATTTATTTATTTTTTGATGGAAGGATCTGAGGCTATTTTGTTGTTGTTGGTCGTGGAAGGATCTGATTATTCCCCTTATTGCCCTTAACCCATGTTACCAAATATTGGCAAAAGCAGCCACCATCAAATAGAATTCAGAACCCGCCCTGGGTGACTCCAAGAACCATTAAAAAAAAAAGGGACGAATGGCAATACTCAATGGTTTGGCTAGGATGCTCCCTAGAGAGATCTCTCATAGCAGTTGACATTGCAAGAAGATGTGAATAAGAGACTCAAAGTCCTACCTATTGCAGAAAGCATTATGAATGCTTGTCATGTTCAATATTATCCATGTTCCTTTTTTTAAAAATAATATTATCCATGGTCTTGATTAACTTGTGAGCCACAAGCCACCAAAGAAGCTTTCTACTTAAAAGGAACAGGAGCTTACTTAAAAAAAAAAAATTGTTTAAAAAAAAAAGAAGAAGAAGAAGAAGAAGAATACAACTAACAAATTAACAATACAACTCCAGGAAGAAACTGAAGAATTCAAGACCCTCTATCCAAAGCTAGACAGTGAACTCTGACGAATTGAAGCCCAAAGATGACAGGGCTAATCATTAGTTATGAACCTTTGAATATGTTCTTCAAATAAAACTAGTGCATGACTAAGTCTTGTATAGAAGATTCTGTGACTGCTTCTCCTTAGACTAATTTTTTCACAAAATAATAGCTTCCTTTATTATTTCATAATGATGGTCTTTTATACACTTTTCGTACAATAGGAATGACTTGTAAATATAGAAACTACTAACATTAAGTCCAACTAGAAAGGTATAAATTCTAATAAACGAATAAGAAAATTTATCTAATAGGTAACTTTCTAATAAATAAACCTTCTAACAAGCTAATATCTTTAATAAGGAAACTTCTAATTATGTTATGTTGTCATTCTTTTGGTAGTTGAGCCTACGCAAATATTATATGATCATATCATTACTCCCCTCATGGGCTTTGAGCTTGTCCTCAAACTCAATTTTAGAATAGGCACAACTAGGTCAAGGATCATCAGGAACATTATCAAAGCCACCATAATCGACTATCGGAATTTTTATCCAAAATAGACGTTTAAGCTTGTCATTCTTAAAGTAGAATTCATTGTAGTTGTAACACAAGCCTTTAGATCTCCTCTTGACCATTTTCGCTTGGGTGAGGTGCTTCACAGACCGAGTTGAGGAGCTTCTTTTATCTTTACCCGCAACATGGTTAGACGGTTGTGCTCCACCTTTAGATAAAGAAATCATGTTGAAGGGATGTACCACAATTAATTGTTTTAGGAGTCGACGCACTACCTATGGAAAACGATACATGGGTGCCTTTTGAAATCTTTTGCTTATGTTCCAGTGCTCGAGCGATGCTTATTGCAACTCCTAGATTTCATGATTGTTGCATCTTGATGTCTATCTGGAGGTCCTCAGTCAAGCCCACAGTAAAAAAATTCACTTTTTGTCGAGGCTTCAAATTGGATGTCAAGCCAACAATGACTGGAACTGACGTTGACAGTCTTCGGCAGATCCAATTTGCTTCAAATTTGTTAAATTCTCTGATCTCTTGTTGTGCCCTCCACAACCACTAGGGTGTCCCTCATTATCGCCATTGGTGGATTTTTTTGACATCCCTTGAACTACGGTGGAGAAAGCAACCATTTGTTTCTCCAATGCTTGTTGTCGGCTTGCCATATGCTCCATGAAATCCTCAAGCTTCTTTGTCAAAGCCTCCACGTCACCCGAGAAAATTGTTAGCTCCGATACCAAGCCGTTAATGAACCTTAGAATAGGTTCTTGGAATAAGACTAGTCTGTGACTAAGTCTTGTACAAAAGAGTCTGTGACTGCTTCGCCTTAGACTAATTTTTTCACAAAGTACTTGCTTCTTTTATTATTTCATAATGATGGTCTTTTATAGACTTTTCATACAATAGGAATAACTTGTCAAAATAGAAACTACTAACATTGAGTCGAACTAGAAAGATAAACATAATAGAAACTACTAACATTGAGTCCAACTAGAAAGGCAAACATTCTAATAAACAAAAAAGAAAAACTATCTAATGAGTAAACCTTCTAATAAGCTAATATCTTTAATAAGGAAACTTCTAATTATGCTATGTTGTCATTCTTTTGGTAATTAGGCCCACATAAATATTATATGATCATATCAATATATTAATAGGTTTGGTTACTTTTTAGACAATTTTTTACTTGTTTTTATTTTATGCATCACTCACAAATTGTTCACTATGGTTCAAGGTGCTTTGGTGTTTACTTCGAAGTTTCAACTCTTATTCTAATCTTTTATTTTTATTTTTTTTGGGTGTACTTATTTTAATCATTTTTTATGCATTTAAAAGAAGACTTCAAGATTTGAAAAAAGGATCAAGAATTCGACTCCGCCAAGTGAAAATTGGAATAAATTCGAGGAAGCTTAATACACCATGACGAATTATTATAAGAAAATTTCAATTTTAGGTAAGTTTAAGGAATTTGAAAATTGAAATTCCCTTTTGGTATTAAACAATTTTGTAAAACAATCATGATTCATGACTAAACTTTAATACATAGACGTGGTAATATAATCCAAGAAGGCGTTCTATGATTTTTGTTATTTATTAACAATATATTCAGAATAGTTGTACGTCAGCTACACTATTCTACTGTATTCTTTTTGGTTGACATATAATCTTAAGCTTCTACATTAGTGAGCGGCCATTGAGAAAAGAAAGAGAAAAATTGTGTTCCTTTCCATTGATTTCATCTGATCGTTTTTGAATTTTCTGAATTTTATGCACAATTTCTTTGAAATATTGATATTTTTGTCCATTGGTCAAAAAATGGAAGGTAGAAGATCTACGAAATGACGTTAATCGGACAAACTCATTCATTTACAATAACAATGGTTACTTCCACACCAATTCAAACTTTTACTGGCATGACTCCTCCATTATAAATAGAGGCTCTTTAGGTCGCACTAGGGACTTGGCAGTAAATGAATAGAAAAAGAACATTGAAGCAATTGAAACAACTTTGAAGACAACCATTGGGGGATATCAACATAGAATCAAGTTGATCCCTCATGTTCCCTCCCTCCCTTCCTCGAGAGATATCTTGTTTAGCAAGATAAAAAAAAAAAAAAAAGGAAAAGGATAATATCAAATGATCCAACAGTTCATGTAGTCAACATGTCCAAGTGCCTCCAACATGCCTCTTTTTGTTTTACTATTATTTATTTATTTTTAGAAAAGTGCCTCTAGTCACAAGCAATCGTATAACTTTGAAAAGAAAAGTATACAATATATGTTGAGTCTAGGTACCCAAGCCCAAAATCTAGGACACTTCAAGCTGAGCCCCTGAGTCCTTAAAATTGGAGAAAGGATAAGTCTGACTTCTACATAAATACCTAAAACAGATGCCTACACCTAAGTCCAAGTAACAACCGTAACATAAGTTACGATACTTCTTTTAGTAGTTACATTTTAGATATTTTTCAAGGTCATTAGTGTATTCTAGACAATGGAGTCCCTTGTCATTTTATTCTTTTTATTTAATTTCATATTTTTGTTTCTGGTTGAGAATTTTAAATTTGATTCGATGCTTTAGTTGCATCATCACCAGTTTAATGATATG
Source organism: Stephania yunnanensis (assembly GCA_039657365.1). NCBI lineage: Eukaryota > Viridiplantae > Streptophyta > Magnoliopsida > Ranunculales > Menispermaceae > Stephania > Stephania yunnanensis. The sequence goes on from CM077582.1 coordinate 42,657,044, forward strand.
ACAAACACAACATTTTGGAGAAAGATTATATGAGTACACTTGCATAGACAATGTAGCTATCAGGAATAATTTCCTCTGTGTTGAGTATAGGCTGTTATCTCATCGAGCAAGGAAGAGGCCATCGAATACTTTAGCAATCTTGACTTTCAACCCCAAAAAATTGCCTTAGATTATAAAGGTAGACTAACTTGGGATGGATAAGGAAATAATAACTATACCCCAAAAATCACAACATAGCCTCAGTCCAAAATTAATTGGGGTCGGCTATATGGATCAAACTTTTGCATTGCGCTCGATTAAGTGCAATTGATGGTGAGCTTTCCAAACCATTCAAATCCCTCCTAATTAATCCGTCTCATGTTAACTTTGGTCTCCCCTACCCCGTCGAATTTCTACAGTTTTGATTGAGTCAAGTTTTCTAGTGGGGGCATTTGTAAGTCGTCTTTGCAGGTGACCAAACCACCACAATCGCCATTCCCTAATCTTTGTGTCAATTGGTGTTACTCCTACTTGTCTTTGAATTTCTCTATTCCTTATTCTATCTTTACTAGTTTTACCGCACATCCACCTAACCATCCTCATTTCTGCTACGTTCATCTTATATAATTGTTGTTGTTTTACCGCCTAACATTCACTTCTATAAATCATAGATGGCCTAACTGCGGTCCTATAAAATTTTCCTTTTAACTTAGTAGGAGCATTTTGATCACAAATCACTCATGTTGCACTCTGCCATTTCTTTCATCCAACTTGAATTCTATGTGTGATATCATTCTTAATGTTACCATCATTTTGTATGATTGATCCTACGTATCTAAAGTGGTTCACCTTAGGAACTTCTACTTCTCCTAAATTTACCGCTCCATTATCTCGATGTTTAGTATTTCTAAACTCACAGTGTATGTATTCGGTCTCGTCCTACTCAACTTAAAGCCTTTAGATTCTAATGTTTTCTTCCAAAGTTCTAATTTCTTATTCACTCCATCTTTTGTTTCATCCGCTAAGACAATATAATATGTAAATAACATACACTATGGTATATCCTCTTGAATATGCCTAATTAGTTAAACCATAAGTAAAGTAAAGAGATATGGGATTAAAGTCGATCCTTGAAGTAGTCATATCGTAATAGCAAACTATTTTGTAGCTCCTCCAAATGTCTTTATACTTGTTACTACTCCATCATACATATCCTTAATAGTGTATATGTATTTAGCATGCACTCCTTTTCTTTTTAAAACCCACCAAAGAATATCTTTAGGAACCCTATCATATGCTTTTTCTAAATCTACAAATACCATATGAAGATCTTTTTTTTCTTTTCTCTATATTTTTCTAACAAACTTCTTCAATAAAAATTGCCTCCATAGTTGACCTCTCAGGCATGAAACTAAATTGGTTCTCTGATATTGTTGTTTCTCTCCTTAGCATATTGTCAATTATCCTCTCCCAAAGTTTCATAGTGTTACTCATAATTTTAATTACCCGATAGTTTGAACAACTTTGAATGTCTTCTTTGTTTTTAAGATTGGTACAAGAGTGCTTCTTCTCCAATCCATTGACATCAGTTTTGATTTTAAAATTTTGTTAAAAATGTTTTGTTAACCAAGTCAATCAAATTTCTCCTAAGCATTTCCAAACCTCTTTGGGCATTTGATTTGGGCCGCATGCTTTCCCTATTTTCATCGTTTTCAATGCCTTTTTAACTTCTAGAATTCTAATATTGAGTGTATAGTTTACATTTCTTTCTTGGTGCAGGTTTTCATCTACTATAATATCAACTTGGCCATCATTAAATAAACTATCGAAGTAACTTCTCCATCTCTAAAAATCACATGAAAAAAAAAAATCAAAGCATCCTAGGTTTTCATTCCTTGAATAAGAAATATATAGATTTAAGAAAAGGAGTAGGAATATATTCAAATATTCGAGAAAGGTGGTTATAGTGGCTTGCACATATCCAGAGACGACCAACAAGAGCAAGTGTCATAGTTACAATACTTGACATAAAAGAAACTGAAGGGACTCAATGGTATATGGGTAGACCTACAATAACTTGGGTTATGAAGGATTAAAAGAATATAAAAGCACATTGTCAATAGTATAGAAGCATTAACTCAAGCTAATTTAAAGCATATGGTCCATGCAACTAACTCCAACTAATTTGGGATTACGGTTTTGTTAATTAATTTACTAATTTATTAGTTTATGATGGAATGGATCTTGGTCACAATACAAGACACAATTTGATTGCATTCACTTGCGGAATGCTTTTATAGACCACTAATCTAACTAGTTTCCATATAAAATATGCCTCCAAGAGAATGAAATTCACATCTAGACTATTATATTAGGAAGATTGGCTAAGAAAGGACAGTGATTATGAGATCAAGAAAAACAATACAAATAACCCAACAAAAGAAGAACTGCAACAAAAATATTCGCAAAAAGTTTTTGAAGGAACAAATAATTGTCTATGAGAAAAGAAACCATAAAAGGATTGAACGCATGGTGCACCAACTTCAACGGAAAAATCTCAAGTATGAGGAAATAAACCACAAAGGATTGAGTATACAAACTTCCAAGGACATTTCGGGTGACACTAGGAGCAAAAATTGCATTACGCATTTGATCTAAAACGTGTTTACTTTTAGTTGTTCTTTCCCAAAAATACATTTACTTAATAGGAAAGCACCCCAACCATTTTATCACCTAAGTGTCATTTTTCACCACCAAACTTTTAATGGCCGACATTCATTTCTTCTCAACAAGATATTGGACATCATTTTCACTGTACGAGGTAAGAGATCCTATACGTCCTTTTTCCCCTTTTTATATATGTTTGATCCATTTCATAAGAGCAACAAAAGTTTCACGCTGACTATCAACCTATCGCAACCCTCTCCCACTATCTAGGTATGGATAATGGGCTTGCAACCCCTCCTTTATCTGGACTTGAGACTGGCTATGTAAAGCATATAATGGATGAGAGAAGCACTATTGTATCAATGTTAACAAACAAATCAGATATTCAAAATTGTTCAAATTCAAACTATAAAGGAATTAAACTTACGAGTCATTCCATAAAACTTTGAGAAAAGATAATTGAAAATAGGCAGAAAAGGGAAACAACAAAATCCGAGAACCAATTTCGCTTCATTCCAGGAAGGTCCACTACGGAGGCAATTTTCCACAGAAGAAGATTGATGAAAAAATATAGAGAAAAAAAGGATCTTCATATGATATTTGTAGATTTAAAAAAAGCATATGACGGGGTTCCTAGATTTGTTCTTTGGTGGATTCTAGAAAGAAAAAAGTGTATGCTAGGTACATAGACACAATTATGTGGATTCTTGAAAGAAGAGTGGATCCTAGATTTGTTATGGCATTAAGATGATGGAGTGGTAACATTAGGGAAAGTAGAAGTTCCTAAGGTGAACCACTTTAGGTATCTAGGATCAATCATAAAAATGGTAATATTGAGAATGACAGTACACATAGAATTCAAGCAAGATGGATGGAGTAGGAGAGTGTAACAAGTGTGATAAGTGATTGAAATATCCCTACCAAGCTAAAGAAATTTTTTTATAGAACTGCAATTAGGCATGCTATGTTGGGTGATAAAGAAACAACAAATACATAAAATAAATGTAGCGAAACTAACGATGCTTAGGTGGATGTGTGGTAAAATTCGTAAAGATAGAATAAGAAATACAAACATTCGAAGAAAAGTAGGAGTGGCACCAAATGACGCAAAGACCAGGGAAGATGGGTTAAGATGTTTTGGACACCTCAAAAACCTTTGGTTGTGAGGCGATCGCCTAGGCGACGCGAAGGCGGTTTTGGCAAAAAATGCCTAGGCGTTCACTAAAGCGAGCGGTGGGTTTTTTTTAACACATTTTAAGTCTTTTGGGAAGTCTTTGTAAATTTTATCAATAAACTAAACCCTAATAGAATCTCCATTCTCTACCTCACCTCAATTGTTGCCCCACCACCTTATCCGCTCTACCACCATCCCTTCCAACAACAACTTTTCGATCTCTGGCAAGACTTCCGACAAAGTTCCATCGCATCTCCGACAAAGTTCGGACGTTTTTCCAACAAGTTGAGGAAACACTTTAAATCCTTTAGAAAACACTTTAATTATAACTTACATGTTATTTTTTTTCTAAATTTATTAAAGACACTTTAGAAAAAAAAATTCTTTTTGAGTTGTTTTAAATTTTTAATACGTATTAAAATCCTATAGTGTCTATAATTAATTTTTTTTAATTTAACTATATTTTTTGAAGTATCGAATTTTTTTTAACTTACAAGTACGAAAATTCAATATTAATTGTTATTATTAATGTAGGAAACAGACAATTAGTAGTACTAGTACACAAACAGGGAGCTAAAAATAATTAATTAATTTTTTAGGGGCTTTCAAATTAATATTTTTTATCGCCTAGGTGTCGCCGAGGCAATGCCTCGCCTCTGGCAAGAAAACGCCTAGGCATCGCCTTAGCAACTTGCAACCAAAGACAACCTACAAATGCTTTCGTTTGAAACCTCCACTCGATAGAAATTGAAGAAATTCAACAATGCTAGTGTAGACCAAAACTAACTTGGGAGGCATTGATTAGGAATGATTTAAGGATTTCACACCATTAATTGCACTAAATCGAGCGCAATAGAAAAGTTTGATCTATTTAGCCAACCCTAACTGATTGGGATTGTAGCTTTGTTGTGATTTGTTTATCTTGTTTCTCTTTAGCTACTACTTGCAACATTTTCCAAAAAAAAGGCAGTTGAAATAGCGTGGATGATTGCTAAATCTCTTAGGACTTGGAGACATCCATCTCTAGCTAGGCATTGATAGGATCTCCAAATAAGGAAGACACTTTGATTGATCTAAAATGAAGCACAAAACTCACAACCGGCATCCCTCGAAACCATTGTTATCAAAGGTGCAAGGCCGACGTTTGTCTAGAATGTCAGAAGCGCAAGGTGCAAGCCGTGGCTCATGCTTGAGTGAAGCCAAACAAATAGGTATATGACATATTAGGTGTAGATTATAGGCAATAATATTGCATCTCTTCACCATTATAATTCATATTCTTTCAAACTTAACTTCAAATTTTCCAAAATATGTAATTCAAATTCCTTCCAAATTATCCTCTTTCTACTTTTCACTCATTTTCTTTTCATTTTAATGGTACAACTAGGCTACTAGCTATACAATATTACCGTAAGTGCATCTCGATACACACACACACACACACACACAAAAAAAAAAGAATAATTCTTGAATGGAAACTCCGATGGACAAGCAACTCTCCTACTTTTCTTCTAACTTTGTAAGCCAACTTCTCCAAATTTTCACCTTCCATTTCAGATTTATATTCTACTTTGTTTCCTTATTAGTGTTACTTTCTATTTCTGGTATATGAAGATGCAACTATATTGTTTCTTACCAAAAATTGACTGGGTGAAAAGGACAAATTAAAAGTAGAAACATTCATTTTCCTTTTTCAGTTCAAAAATATACGCTTTTCACCAAGGCGCACAGAAGCGCACTAAGGCACCTGTGTCTGGGTGACATTGAGGCGCAAAGGTTGCAGCTCACCTCAAGGCGCACCTAAATGAGCCTCAATAACAATGCTCGAAACAAGCCAAGAAGAACGAAGACATTCAAGCACATGAGTGGAACACAATCTAAGTCCACAAAGAGTTGTGCCAAGACCCATAGTGACCTACAAATATAGCCATAGGAGTATAGGAGAGACCCATTAAGAGCAATTCAAACATGTGTGGGTTTGTTGAGGTTGCAAAGATTGGCAATTGGGGAAACCGCATCACTTTTTATAGTCCTCATCATTAAAGAAACCGAACACAACTATCGTACAATTGGGAACAGAAAAGTATAACAGATACACTTAAGCGGCAATTTAACCCTTTGTACATGTGTTGGCTACTTCTCAATGTGCCCATACAACTAGAAGAAGGTGGCACCCTTGTAGATGTGACTTAGATCGACAGTAGCAACAAGAAAGCCTAGAAATCATAGCAAATACGCTGATGTTGATGCAACCTCTTGCATATACTTAACGGATGCAATCAGTCCCTGATAGGCATAGAGAACATGGAAAAAACCCCTTAACATCACTGCATTACCCAAGCAATCATGCCCTCTTCGAACTAAAATATCCTAGAAATAGATATAGTTTCTCTCAAGAGTCTCAACTTTGGATTGCCTCAAGATGGTCGTCGTTCCGCACTAGTTGTAATCCTTAGCGCAGCTATGGTGATGTTATTGATTTTTGGCTCCTCAATGTTTGACATCAAAGAAAAGAAACGCGATGTTTTTTTTTAAGCTGACGGTATCAGAGCCACCGTCGCTGACACCAGATTGATGGTGGACCCGACTAGTCCCTCGGGGGTCCGTAGTTGCCCCCCACCAAAGAACCCAAGGAAGAAATTGAAGGGGGAAGCAAGGAATCAAACCCCACACCTTTGGTGTGCTGAGCCTAATTGTCACCATCCCACATATTCCCCTAGGGGCAAAGAAACACAATGTTGGAGCCAAAATATCATTTGAAGGACACAAAAGACATACAATTGCGTTGTAGAACAACTAAAAGCTAGGATGCATGTAGCCAGCGTTCAAGCCTTTTAACCCTGTACAAATTGCAAATCAGCACTCCTAGGCTTTGGAAAATACACATAGGTTAAAGAAGATAGACACTATTTGATTTTCCTTGAGTGGAGCTTCACCAAAGTGGGCCTACCACTTAAAGACAACTAATACACAACTGGCAAGCAAATTAACCCAATTTGAGAATACACAAGGATCATGTCGAATCTGCTGATAACATGGGTCACTAGACTCACCAAGGTTTAAAAAATCGACAAACTTCGCCGAAGTTTAGACGAAGTTTGTCGCTTTTGAGGTGCGAAGCGAAATTCATAGGCAGTAGAAAAATTGCAAAAATTTAACTCAACTTCAGCTAACTTCGACTGAACTTCGAAAACATCGATGGAAGTTAATAAAACATGAAGTGAAATTGTTATGTTTCGTGGAAGTTGAGCAAACTTCGACTAAAATTTCACCTATGCTAGAAATATACTTAAAATTCGAAATATCCTCCAGTGACATGAGTTTTGAAGCACCAATCAGAAGTAGAGGACAGTGTTTGAGAACAGAGCTAGATTGGTAGACTCTTCAGTGTCATTAAGACTCTGCAGATCATTGTTGGTAAATCCAAACAAGAATGGAACAAATTGTTCAGGTTTCTTACATCATTAGCTGAACTTTTGCAAGATCTTGAGCCAACACATCCAAGGTCTTCTCCAAATTATGGATCTTTTGCACTTCCATCTTCATGCCTTCAACTTTAAACTCCATCTCTCATTGGTCCCAATCTATTGCACTGATCACCAAATAAGAACACTTTAATTAATCTAAATGGGGATTACAAGGAAACACGTACATGAAGAGAACACAGAGACATTCAAGAGGTCTATTAGCTCTCCAATTCTTTAACAAGAGACTAAAAACTTCACCCCCTTCACAATACACCACACCTCTTATTTAGACCCATCACCTACAACTAGAGAAATTACTAAAATACTAAAAGATTACTTAAATGACCTTGAGCCCACTTCATTACCAATCAGGCACCTTGAATATCACTAAGATATCTTAGTAATCATTAGGTCCCAAATTCTTTCATTATCCGATCAAAAAAAAAAGTTACTTGAATAAGAAGCCTTTACCCCTTGAATTAATAGAGAAACCCACACAATCCATTGGATCTCCAAGATAATGATTGAAAGAAAAAATCAGATTTCCAAGACCAATAAATCCACTTCATATACAAATTTGCTCCAGCTAGAATTCAGTCTTGCCCCCCAACCATTGGCAACTTTTTTCCATGGGATTACACACATTCATCCCCTCAAGCAAAAAGTGGATTCCATTAGCATATAAACCAATTGAGAAATCATCATTTCACCCAACTACTTGAGACCCTAAACTTAGCTTTATGTCGAACACATTAGTAATCATAGTGAATAAGGGAAAGAGATACTGATGTTTCTACCAAAAAAAAAAAGATTGTTGCAGGATGTGTGAAGCATTTTCCTAATTGTTTCGTAACTCATATTAGTTTTGTATTTTCTCAATTTATTTTATGTAATTTCAGATTGTACTTGGGGCTTCAAACTCCTACTTCTATTAGGAGTTTTAGAAGTTTGCTTATACGTATAACATTGAATAAAATTATGAGTCCGATCAAACCACAACACATGGTTGTTGTAACAACCCCTGTTGATTTGTTGGCCCAACAATTTTAAAAAACATGATATACCCACTCCAAAAATAATAAAATCTCCACAAACTACCCCCATACACACTAACACCCATCTCTCTAAAATGCACCGACCCTTCCTCAAAAAAAAAAAATGCGCAAAAATGTAAAAGCCCTAAATTCGCATCATCATTGCTGCTCCTTCACATGGTCTTCTCATTTGCTCTCTCACATTGTCGCAAAACATTCAGGCACTAGTACCACCAACTCGTCACATCGATCTCTGAAGTCATTGTCTTTGTGGTGCCTTAAGGTTCAGTTACACAAGATAAAACCTGATGCATAGGGTTCGATCCTCTAATCGAACCTTACACATAAGGTTCGAGGTATAGGACTGGTCCCTGTGAATCGGGTTCAACGATACAAGACTGAGCCCTGTGTGACGACTTTAGTCATGCATGTTCGAATCTAATAGCAAATTTCACCTTTAGCGAACATGAAAACACTTGAAACTTGCATCACCTCTTCCATAATTCAATTACAATTTATATCATGATCCATTTTGCTTCAAAAATCAAGGAGTGAATGTCATATATCAAGAGAGAAAATGGTTTACACTAAAATAGTTTTCTTAAATCAAATATATTGAAAAGAAAAAAGATTTTTAACTAAGTAGGGGAAAGAGTCTTGCCAGAGGTGGGCTCGTTGGATGTGGGCTCACTAAAAGCGTGTTCGTCAAAGAGTGCTCGAAGATGGGTGGGAATAGAAGCAGAATCATATAAGCCACGAGGGATAATAAAAACATTTCCATTAGGGGAAAATTCAATGATTGCAAGGCGGTACACCAAGGCATCGCCTGGGCATTTTGGGGCAAAACAGCGTAAGCATGTGGTGTCCTTCAAAATAACTTTTTAAAAATTGAAGGGGCTAATTACAATTAAGTTTAGTACTATAGAAACCTACCTGAAAGCTTGTTAGCATCTATTGACATAACTAATGTTACATATGAACCTAAAAGCTTGTTAGTATCTATTAAGTATATATTGAATATAGATTATAATGACTAATAGAAAATCATTGGATCTATAAATGAATAAATAATAATTCAGAGGCCTCTAACGATATTTTTTTAAACCGCCTAGTCGTCGTCTTGGCACTGCCTCGCCCAGAATAGGTAAATCGCCTCGAGATCACCTTGGCCCCTTCCAATCCCTGCAAATTTGAAAGTTACTTTTTTTTCCTCTTTGAAGGGGTTGTTACAACATCCATAGGGTGTGGTTTAACCAGACTCTAAGATTATTTAACAACAACAACAACATAGCCTCAGTCCCAAATTAACTGCGGTCGGCTACATGGATCAAACTTTTCCATTGTGCTCGATTAAGTGCAATTGATGGTGAGCTTTTCAAACCACTCAAATCATTCCTAATTAATGCATCCCATGTTAACTTTGGTATGCCCCTACCTCGTCGAATTTCTACAGTTTCTATTGAATCAAGTTTTCTAGTTGGGGCATTTGTATGCCGTCTTTGCAGGTGACCAAACCACCGCAACCGTCCTTCCTTAATCTTTGTATCAATTGGTGATACTCCTACTTGTCTTTGAATTTCTATATTTCTTATTCTATCTTTACGAGTTTTACCACACATCTACCTAAGCATCCTCATTTCTGCTACGTTCATTTTATGTAATTGTTATTGTTTTACCGCCCAACATTCACTTCCATAGAGCATAGCTGGCCTAATTACGGTCCTATAAAATTTTCCTTTTAACTTAGTAGGAACATTTCGATCACAAATCACCCCTGTTGCACTCCGCCATTTCTTCCATCCAGCTTGAATTCTATGTGTGACATCATTTTCAATGTTACCATCATTTTGTATGATTGATCCTAGGTATCTAAAGTGGTTTACCTTAGGAACTTCTACTTCTGCTAATTTTACCACTCCGTCATCCGATGTCTAGTGTTTCTAAACTCACAGTGCATGTATTCGGTTTTCGTCCTACTCAACTTAAAGCCTTTAGATTCTAATGTATTCCTCCAAAATTCTAATTTCCTATTCACTCCATCTTTTGTTTCATCCACTAAGGCAATATCATCTGTAAATAGTATACACCATGGTATATCCTCTTGAATATGTCTAGTTAGTTCATCTATAACTAAAGTAAATAGATATGGGCTTAAAGCCAATCCTTGATGTAGTTCTATCGTAAGGGAAAATTCTTTTGTAGCTCCTCCAAATGTCTTTATACTCGTTACTACATCATACATATCCTTAATAGTGTCTATGTATGTAGCATGCATACTTTTTCTTTCTAAAACCCACCAAAGAACATCTCTAGGGACCCTATCATATGTTTTTTCTAAATCTACGAATACCGTATGAAGATCTTTTTTCTTTTTTCTATATTTTTCTAACAATCGTCGTACAAGGAAAATTGCCTCCATAGTTGACCTCCCAAGCATGAAACCAAATTGGTTATCTGATATTGTTGTTTCTCTCCTTAGCCTATTGGTCAATTATCCTCTCCAAAAGTTTCATAGTGTGACTCATAAGTTTAATTCCCCGGTAGTTTGAGCAACTTTGAATGTCTCCTTTGTTTTTGAAGATTACTCCAATCCATTGGAATCCGTTTTGATTTTAAAATTTTATTGAAAAGTTTTGTTAACTAAGTCAATCAAATTTCTCTTAAACATTTCCAAACCTCTATGGGTATTTCATCTGGGCCACATGCTTTCCCTATTTTCATTCTTTTCAATGCCTCTTTAACTTCTACAATTCTAATATTGCGTGTATAGTTTACATTTCTTTCATGGTGTGGGTTTTCATATATTATAGTATCAACTTGGCCATCATTAAATAAACTATCGAATTAACTTCTCCATCTCTCCTTAATATCGTCCTCGCTCGTTAAAACATTTTAATTTTCATCCTTACTACATCTTACATGACTGAAGTCTTGTTTCTTTTTATCTCTTAATTTGGCTAGCCTATATATATATATATATATATATATATATATATTTATTTTATTTTTTTTTTATTTTATTTTATTTTTTTTTTTTGCGCCATCTCTATTACCTAACCTTGTATATAGATCTTTCATGAAATTTGTTTTAGCTTGACTAACTACTTTTTTAGCTTGTTTTCTAGCTTTTCTATATTGATTGTACACATCTTCATCTTGACACTTAGGTATTTTCCTATACATATCTCTTTTAGTCTTAACTGCTCGTTGGACATCCTCATTCCACCACCATGTTTCCTTCTTTGGTGGTCCCAAGCCTTTAGATATACCTAATACGTTTGATCTCACTCTCCTTATGCAACTACTCATTTCTAGCCACATTGTATTAGCATCTAAGTCCAAATTCCAAACGTTTTCCTTTAGTAGTTTTTCTCTAAACTCTACTTGTTTACTATGTTTTAAGTTCCACCACTTTATTCTAGGGTCGCTAACTCTTTCATTCATATTATGTCGTCGTGTTAGCTTAATATCAAGTACTACTAACTTATGTTGGGTAGTAAGTGCTTCACCAGGTATTACTTTGCAATCTCTACATATTTTTCTTCTTAAAAGAAAATTTATTTGACTCTTGTTATGACCACTACTAAAAGTAATTATATGCGACTCTAAGATTATTATTTCCTAAAATTTCAACCCTTATTCTTTGATCTTCTCTCTTATTCCTCCATTAGATATCCTTGTTGAAGCCTATATGACCTGAGAATTTTCCCTCAAGACACCCATTGATCTTTACATAAAAACTTGCAAACTTTATACAACCATTAATGCTTCCTCTCCGAGAGTTGTAGCATCTTCATGAGGATATCCATAACATTTCAATTAATCGAGTCACAAGCTTTTCCAAAACTAGTGTCATACGAAAACCTTCATTCCTTAGCAATTGATATTTTTCTACTATTGAATTAGCGATAAGAATGGCATTAAGAATTTAATGCCTATACACAAAATAGAGTAATTTTCTTCAATATAGTGAAGAACTGAGTGGAGTCTTAATAACAATATACACATCACAAGCAAGCGTTGCAATACACATAACCACATCATGGGCAAGCAATGGAGGGGTCTCCAAGAAAATCATACATGCAAAAGCTATACGCCACAAAAATTCCAAGACTCCAAATTCGCCTTTAGAATTAAATTTTATGGGTTACCACAAAGATTTAACAACTAGCTTTCAAAAAGAATCCTCCAATAACAAGTTAAAGAGCAACAATCTTGGCTAGTCATAGTTGAAGATAAACCTCTCCTTACCCCATTTCCACTGTGCTTCCCATTCCCCGCTACTTCAAGAACACAAAAGATGACGAGGAGACCAAATAAAAGGAAAAGCAAAAAATACAAAGATGTTTGGATAATGATGACATTAATGTTCTTACCATAACTGCCAATGAATTCATCACATAATGTTGATTGTTAATTGGTACGTTACTTTTCTAACTTGAGTGATTTTTAATTATGTAGGAAAAAAGTATTCATAAAGTAGAAGATATTGAAACATTATATTTTAGCCATTCAAATTAAATGGTGTAGCGTTCCATATGAATGTTCGCATCAAAACACTGTACCTTGGGTCGTGTCAAAATGGAACCTATCATCAAGGTCCAGGAACGTCAGAAAAGCATGTTCTCAATATAGAAACATAAATCTAAACTTTGAAATGTTTTTCTACATCTGGAATAGAAATTTAGATTTTGTTTCAAACGAAAACCAAAATCACAATTCGTATTACTCCCATCATCCTATTTAATAGTTAACATGGGATGCATTAATTAGAAGGGGTTTTAAGGATTTTGAAAGCACACCATTAAGGGCATTGAATTGAGCAAAGTGGGAGAGTTTGATCCAAGAGCAACAAATTTGGGATGTTGTTAGCCTCATGTAAGAAAAGGATTTATCTGGCGAAGGATTTGTACCAAGTTTAAACAATAAAACAGGGATGAAATAAGAGAATATGCATTTTGATTAGCATGGATATGATATTGCTTTCATTAACATCAACATAAAGAAAACATTCACAGATAAGTTATGAAAGTTAAGTCGCACAAAATGTGAAATCTTACCCATTTTGGCAGCAGAATTGCAGATCTCCTCTGAAATACTGTCCGCAAAAGAACTGGAAATCTCTGGAAGCACCATAGCCTCTTGCCGTTTCTCCTCTCTCCACCATTTTTCAATTCTCAGGCTGACACTTCTTAGCACTGTCAATGCCTTTTCTGGGTACTGGCCCATAGCAGACTCGCCTGAAAGCATCAAGGCATCAGCCCTCTGTCTGACAGCTTCAGAAATGTCAGCAACTTCAGCTCTAGTGGGTGTAGGGTACTCAATCATGGATTCAAGTAGCTGTGAGGCAACAATGACTGGCCTATCTAACTGCCTGCATAGCTGAACAATTTTCTGTTGAGCTGAAGGGACTTGCTCCAGAGGAATCTGAGCACCCAGATCCCCTCTTGCCACCATGGCTCCGTCTGATGCCCTAATTATTTCTTCCAAGTTCTTCAAGGAGTCAACGCTCTCAATCTTTGCGATAACAGCGATATCACTGCAGAAAAACCAAAATACACTTAGTCAGAATCTAGAAGTGTAAAACGACCAAACAGTTTCAGTCATTCGAGTAGTAGAAGAATAACATAATAAAAAGTGAACAATAAAGAATGAAACAATCAGTCAATCATTGGCAAAAAAAAAAGATTAAAAATGTCCATTCCCTTACTTAATTGTGAAGCGGATAAGCCAAGCACGGCAAAAACCAAAATATGCTTAGTGAAAATCAATAAGTGCAAAATGACTGAACAGTTTCAGTCATTCGAATAGTAGAAGAATAAAATAAAAAAAAGTGATTAACAAAGAATGAAACATTCAGTCGATCATTGGCCAAAAAAAAAGATTAAAAATATCCATTCACTTAACAGTGAAGCGGATAAGTCAAGCATTTAGGCGCCTCACATTTTCAAGATTTCTATTACTATAGCCCTGATATAAAGAAAGAAAAATGCGAGGAAAAAAAAAGGATTCCTCACTAGCTATTTTTCAAGAATACTCATAATGAAATGAAGTGTTACTTCACAAAGAGACCAATTATAATTTCTCCTCCGAGTGCATAGGGAAGGAAATAAAGCTGACTGGGGTTGTAGAGATTATATGTATTAAGATTGAAGATGTTCATGAGAAAGATTCTAAAAACGAGAAAGCAAACAGTAAGAATATAAACAAAGGTCTAGAAATCCCTCCAAGAAATCTTGATGTCATATTCACCCTCTTGGGCACACATGTACAGGTAGGTTACATACAAACACAGAGCGTAGCTCAAAAACTACACAATTTTAATCGATACAAAAAGAATAAAACCTTTCAAGCAAAGAAAATCTAATGAATCATTAAAGAATCATGGAAAACTTAAGCAACAAGCTGTCAAGCTCATTTGCAAAATGTCACTGAATGAAAATCTCAAGCATCATTTACAATCATCTCAGTAGGTGAAAAGATATCTCAAGTGAAAAATAGTTAATGGATTTGTTGTTTTACACTTCAACTATTAGTTTTCGAGAACCAACGTTCTAGTCTAAATTAACTTGGACATATCTTTTTATTTCGGCAACTTCACTAATGGAGCTCAATATTATAAAATGTTCCATTTAGTTTCACCACATTTATAGTTTATATAACTTAATATAATAATATTAAAATGTGCACCATGTTTCCTTTTACACTCCCATGGTCCATGTTAGTATGTTACTTGAACGTAGGTATAGGCGTTGATCTGAATACATGCCTAAAGCATACTTTTCTATTCTTTTATCTAGAGGACATGGCAACTTTGCTAAAAGTGTATCAGTACTTCTACATGGTTTATATATATGTGCCAGGGCATATTTGGGTATATTTAGATGATTTTGTATTTCACACACATTAACTAATAAATAATACACATTTTTTTATTTAGACATACTTTTGACCGAAAAAATAATAGGAAAAAAAGCATTTAAAAAAATGCTTTAAAACCTACACAATTGTCAGCTTTACAAACAAGTGAATCCCTTCGTTCAAAGCCTCAATCCCAAGTTAGCTCCGGTCTACCCTAGAATCGTCTAATTTCTTCTTTTTCTATTGAGCCGAGTTTCCTAATTGGGGCATTTGTAAGCCATTTGTTAAACAAGAAAAAAGAAAAAGAAAAAGAACTAACGATTGACTAAAGTTGTGGTGATATGACAAAACAAATAAAGAAAGGAGAAAAAAAAAGAACCAAAAGACAAAGGATAGACTCACATCCCATGTTGTAGTCTACATAGAAAAACAAACAAGGACAAAAGAAATGAAGAATGAAAGGGGAAAAAGAAGAACCACCGACAAGACAAAGGATAGACACGTATCTCGCATCGATGTATTGGGTCGTGTTATATCAATAAGAATATGGAACCCAAAGAGGTGGCGCTCCAGGGATCTGATATACCTACAATCTCGGATACCTGGACTCGGCATTTGTGGCCGGAGTAACAGCGCCGACACGATCCGACACGAATTCGAACACGGAATACGTGTCAACACAAGGAAAGTGAGGTAGGACGCGGCAACAGGACAAAGTTGCAGAGTGAGAGACTAGGAGAGAGAGAGAGAGAGAGAGAGAGAGAGAGAGAGAGAGAGAGAGAGAGAGAGCATACAAGAAGTGGTGTTGTGTACCTGTGCAAGCGATGGAGTCAACGATGCCGAAGAGGTCACGAGAGAGAAGGAAAGGCGAGAGAGATGGGTTAGGCGCCGCAGACTTGGAGAAAAAGGGATAAGGTTAGGGTTGGAATTTTGGGTGTTTTAACTTTATATTATTGAAAATACCAATAATACCCTTATACATGATATAACACTTAAATATAACAAAAACATACTAAATCAACTAACACAATTTGTATAGCATTACATTTACTTAAAAAAAATACAATGAAATTATTAATATAACCGAGTCCAAGTACCCTTGTCCAATTATTTGGGCACATCTAGCCGAGTCCACAAATCCTTTAAATTAAAAAATAGCAAGTCCGACACCTACATATGTACCTGTACCCGACACCAATACCCGAGTTCATGTAACCTAGTTTACTCGCATGTATTTTCTTAAATTTGAAAAGCACTCAGGACTAGTGGCAAATGGTGAAGTATGCAAGGGTGGACCTAAACCTAAACGAAACAATGAGGCAGCTAGAGAGGCATTTTGCGAAATGCTCCTAGTCGAATAGAAGAGAAGACTTTTAAGAGGCTAGATAGAGGTTGTGTTTAGAAATTGCTCTGAAGTTGATCAACACGCTTGGGTTGTATTTTAGAGAGCAATAGTCTAGGCTTAATCCCTACCCCGACCCCCAAAAAGAAAAAAGAAAAAAAAAATTTACATCAATCATTCCAACTCCCATTTGCTACTTAATTTCCCAACTTGCACCACTCTCAAAATCCATCTTTTCACATAGTTCCATACTCTCCAACTAGTGTTCTCTATCCCCCCAAGTTTTTGTTCATTAATTATCTCCAACGCTTCTTTCCCTTAAGACCCCTACCAGTCGAGTAGAAGAGAAGACTTTTAAAAGGCTAGACAGAGGTTGAGTTCAGAAGTTGGTCTAGAGTTGATTAACTCGCTTGGGTTGTATTTAAGAGAGCAGTAGTCTAGGTTTAGTCCCCACCCCGACCCCCCAAAAGGAAAAAAGAAAAAAAAAATCTTTATGACAATCATTCCAACTCCCATTTGCTATTTAATTTCCCAACTTGCACCACTCTCAAAATCCATCTTTTCACATGGTTCCCTACTCTCCAACTAGTTTTCTCTATCCCCCCAAGTTTTCGTTCATTAATTATCAGCCTAAATCCCAAATATATATACACAAATATATTCTACAACTTCTTTTACATGAATATTCAAGGTCAAATCCAACTTTATTAGACAATATCTCCCGAGTCCTGAAGACTGCAAATATGACCAGTTTAATTGATGCAATGCCATGGAAACTAAAAAGGTAACTAGAACAAGAGAAAAAGTAATTTTAAGGACTTCAATGTTTGGCCTTAGAAAAATCACTAAAAGCTAATAGAATTAAGTTTAAGAACACAATAACATAAATATATCTTAATAGAAAATTCATATAAATAAATAAATAAATTGATGTCATGAAATACAAAGTTGACAAAGGATCGGACTTTATTCTTATTCATGGTTTTTTTTTTTATAGTTAAGGACGTCTAGACCTCTTTAAACAAGTGAGGCCTTCAACACTAAATTGAACGCAAAGGAAGAGTTTGATCCAAGTAGCCGACTCCAACTATTTGGGATTGAGGCTTTGTTGTTGTTCGTTTGTTTGTAGACGTTTTCAAGGTATAACCGTATAACAAATAATAAGATACAACTTGCATGCAGCTTGAGTGCAGCAAGATAACAAAAGGTAGTCAAGAGTTTTTGCCACATGAAACAACATTCTAAACAATCAACTGAATCTCCCAATAAATCAAATGTTGATCAAGAAGTTCTCAGCTGCTCTTATGTTCTACAATGCTCCACCTAATAACAAGTGTGCAATATTTTTTTAGGTAATCCTAAGAAATGTTTTGATACAAGCACTAAATGCAAAGAAAAAGACTACGGTTGAGAAAGTTTATCACAGAAGCTCCCCATAAACCTTTGCAAAATGATTGTAAGAACTTTAAATCTAGGGTAACATGGACTCGGGTATGAGTGTCGGGTACGGGTCGGGTATGAGTGTCGGGTACAAGTCGGGTATGAGTGTCGGACTTGCTATTTTCTAATTTAAATGACATGTGGACTCGGCTAGATGTGTCCAAATAATTGGACTTGGGTACTTCGACTTGGCAAAATTTACGTAAAAATATATATGTATATACATATGCTAATAATTTCATTATACTTTTTTGGTAATTTTCATTGTATTTTTTGTAATAGTATGCATATTATGTTACATAGTGTGTTTAGATATGTCCAAATAATTTGATGCCTCCTTGTTAAAACATTTGGAAGGGTATTATTTCATTTTAAGTAATTTTAACTTAAAATACCCAAAACCCTAACCCTATTTCTTATCTGAAGTCGCGTCACCCAACCCATCTCCTTCGTCTCTCCTTCTCTCCCACGATCTCTCTCGCCTCTCATTCTCTCTCACCACCTCATCGGCATCGTCAACTCTCCATGGGTACACAACACACCCTCTCCCTCCCTCCCTCCACCCCTACCCACTGCACCCCTGCATATTTTTCTCTCCGACAGTATCCGACTTCAGATCTGCCGCGTCGACATGTATCCCATGTCCAAATCCGTGTTGGATCGTGTCAACACGAGTACTTCGGCACAAAGTATCGAGTCCAGGTTTTCGAGCTTTAAATTATGTAGACTAACAATCTAAAAGCCTAAAGTCTAAGTCCAATTCTAGAGTCACTATACGATCACTCGTAAAGATAGAATAAGATATACGAAAATTCAAAGAAAAGTAAAGTAGCATTAGTAGATGCAAAAAGTAGAGAAGAGTGGTTGTGATAGTTTGGACGCGTCCATAGATGACTTGCAAATGCCCCGAATAGAAAACTTGACAAAATAGAAAATTGAAAAAATTCGACGGCATAGGACTAAACCTAAGATAACTTGGAATGCATTCATCACGAAGGATTTAAAGAATTATGAAAGCACATCATCAACTCTATTAAATCGAGCAATGGAAGAGTTTGATCCATGTCGCCAACCCTAATTAATTTGGGATTGATGATTTCTTGTTCTTAGACTTACAATTCAATGAACGATCTGAAATACTCTAAAGATATTGTACAGGAAAATAATTCTTAACTGAATTTGCATGGACAAGTAAATGTTTCATGACAAAACATGCAAAATCACTCAAATAAAATAAGCAAAACTAATAACTTAATAATACTTAAGAAATCACCCAAGTACAATATGAACCACGTACGCCATGAAATACAGAGCACAATGCATCATAACATTAAGAATGAGAGAAAATAAATGCTCACCTATCACGAGATCGAGCAGCAATATAACTCTTAAGATGTCTAATGACCTCGGCTGATTTGACAAAGGAAATTGCAATAAAATCAACCCCCTCAGAAATCCCAAAGTCAATATCCAGCCAATCCTGCAAATGATTAAGATGTGAAAAAAAAAAGAAAAATAAATCAAGATTATTTGCATAACACACCATACAACTTTTCATTTTGTCTAGACAAGATACTCCATGTCAGTAAATGGAAAACAAGAAACAAGGTATTGCATCCAAAACAAAAGCTCATTGCAACAAAGCCAAGGTTCCAAACTTTGACTACGCCTAGTAATTCGCCTACTAAAATTCTAAAATAATTCAAAGTAGTTTAATTCGAGAAGGGGAAGTTGTCCGAAAATTTGTCGGTATGAGTAAGTCCATGGAATTTCATTCTAACTGTTGAAAACTCAGATCTCTCTTTAAAGGTGTTAAAAATACAAATAGTTATACAATTGTAATGTATAAGAATCGAAATACAATTCTTTTAAATGGTTATTTTTCAATACAATAGTCGACGCGCCGACGCCGACTTCTTCACTTTTGAGGTGTTAAGGTTTTATTTTAGAATGTTTTCGGTACATACTGCAAAATTTTTTGAAACTTTCATGAAACTTCGGTCAACTTCCCCAAAACTTCCACATGGTAATGGAAGTTGTGCAATTTTTTGTCACTATTTAATAAGATTCCCTGAATTATGTCAAACTTCCCCCGAACTATGTCCAGTTTTTGGGGAATATTGACAATTTTTTTCATACACATGGATTTCGTTTCCCCTCCTTTGAAAACCGACATAATTCAAGGAACTTAAGGAAATTTTGTTGATTTTTTAAACCATGTTAGAAAGCAATGACATAGACATACAAGGAGATCTCTATAGGATGAACAAACAAATAGAAATTTTAAACAATGTCACTAGCAGGAAACTTAATTTATCATTGTCAAAAAAATAGAATTAGTCACCTCACAGACATGAAAGAAATGTAAAGTGTCTCTTGAGCAAAATAAAAGATAGGAAGACGCCAATGACCTATAGCTCGGTCACAACTCACAAGACATCCCCACCATAAAAGAAGTGTTGGTTCAAGCCTACATTAGGTTAAGAAAAAAAAAAAAAGATGAGTCAGCCTCCCCAAGTTGTGACCTTGAATCTTTCTCATTCTGCTTAATGCCACTTGTAGTGGGCTTGAAGCCAACAGTCATAGTTGCCCAGTTGATGAATGATACAAATTTCTCATAGGTTTTCGATAGAACCCTGAACCTTAGTTGAACCCAATTAACAAAAAAAAAAGATAACAACGAGAGAATGGAGAGAGAAGAAGATTTATTGTTGAATTGTGAACCACTAAACAAGTAATCCCACAGCATTCAAGAAGTTGGACTCTCCAAGAACTTAAAAGAGTTTCTCAACCAAGAAAAATATACTTAATGAGCTTTCAAGAACTCTCTATGCCCATTTATAATGTTCCCCTCTAACTAACTTTAGAAGACTCTATGAGAGATAAAGGGTCAAAAAATCAACAAACTTCGCTGAAGTTCGTGTGGAGTTTATCGATTTTGTGGTGAGCGAAGCAAAGTTCAGAGGCAGTAAAAAAATTGCGAAAATTCGACTCAACTTCAGCTAACTTCGACCGAACTTCCAAAACATCGATGGAAGTTAATAAAACATGAAGTAAAATTGTTATGTTTCATGGAATGAGCAAACTTCGACTAAAACTTCGACTAAAACTACGCATATGATAGGAATATACTTAAAATTTTGAATATCCTTCGATGACATGAGTTCTATACATTGTTGTATCATCAAGTATATTTCTAGCATCTCTACGCAGAAACTTGAGTTTTATAGCATTCAAAGTGAAATTTCGTAAACTTTCGTACACCGGTGAATTTTTGTCAAACTTGCATCATTGAAGTTAACTTCCTCAAATTAATTCCGAATTTTAAGTGAGCAAAGTCATAGGTGAAGTCGAAGTTTCGAACCTTGTGAGAGATCCTATCAGTTTGTAACAAAAAAATTGACGTAATGACAAGAAAAAGGTACGAAAGGAACATATGGAATGAGAAAAAAAAAAGAGGTCATCTTCATATCATGACATTAACATATGAAACTAGAGAACATGAAACCTTACAAGAAGGATGAAGGCTATTTGACATAGAATTTAAGGTTTGATGGAGAAGATATGCTTACAAGATTAATAGATTGTATACCACTACGATTACAATAAATTAAGGTGAACTGCTAACCTTAGAAGAAATAGTAGGAAGCATAGCATTTCTTTCACGAACCAAACTTCCATCTCGCCAAAATGTCAAATTGGCTCTTGGTAACAGCAAGCCAGGATCAGTACAGCGGCATTTAACATCAGGTCCGATCTTTTCAATCACCTCAAACCTCACCATTCCCCCATCCACAAGGAGGTCATCACCCACTTTAACATCTGCATCAATACCAAGCCTTTTTAACTTTCAATTGATCACAACTTATTTTAAATCAAACATTGTGATGGTCATTAAAATAGTTAAATGACAAAATAAAGATATGAGGACCTTCAGCAAACCCTTCATAGTTCACATTGATAGTTTGCTCTGGAAGAGGCGAATCAAAAGCCCGAACACTAAAAGTCCAAATCTCACCATCCTGTAAAAATAAAATAAATAAATCATAAAAGAAAAAAGAGAGGAAAAGGAGTGGATGTTGTTTAGTGAAAAACTTTCAATTGTTTAAGTTTGGGTTATTAGATAACTGACACATAAGTCAGTTGTTTCATGCGTATTTATCTACGTTGCTGCATTGTTTAGTGAATAATTGTCTTCGAAAACAATAATTTTCCCTTTTATGTGATGTTGTTAAGTTTGGATGTTGTTTGGGATGATTTGGAGCGTTTGGAGTGTGAAGTGCAAATTTGAGGAAATTGGCCTCGAGTTACGTGTTGCATGTTGCAAATATTAAGGCAAGGAAGTGAAAAGAGGGCGAGCATGGAACGAGAATATCGAACGTGGAGTGTCACTCATTCTAATTGAAGCGCAATTGATGTGAAAAGGAGTGGCGAAGTGGTGGTGAATAGCAGTCGTTGATCGGCTCGAGGCGAGTGCGGTAGGAGTTTTAATCGTGAAAAATTCGCACAAAGAGGGAGAGGGCAGACGACCGCGGTCTTGCGCATGACAATTGCGGTCGTCCCTAAATCAAAATTGTAGGCATAAACCATACCATTGTCTGACGCGAAAAACGCACTACAGGATTTAGAACATTCTAATTTTTAATTCCTTATTTGACCTGAATTAAGAAACACTATAAATAAGATTTTTATTAGGGTTTTTAGAATCTTTTGGGAGGAGAGAATACTTGTGAAGGAGAAGGATTAAGGTTTTGAATCATTGAAACCTAGTTATTCTAATGTTTTCTTTGTATTTTTCATTGTGGATGACGACTTTTAACTCCTATATGGAATAGATCTTCTTACCTACAGATCAGTGGATCCCTACTTATTGAACCAATTATTGCAATGTAGATCCTTTGTGTTTGTTTCAATACTTGGCGCCTTGCAATCCAAACGCGTTTTAGAGCCCAAATTATGTTTCTTGGCAATTTTAAGTTATGATATGAAATGTAAGGAGATGCAACATAATAGAATAGCAAGAAACTACAAATATACATTAATTATACATGTAAATGTTGAGACTTGAGAAAAGTGCTAAAGAGTTAGTCCTAAAACTACATAGGGCCTCAAAGTGACTGATTGCCTCATTGCAGATTAACAATTCATGTTAGATGAACAAGAAAATATAATAAGACAAACAATGAAGAATCTAATTGCCTCACGGTTCCAAATGAGAACATTAGGATCACCCAAAGGCCTAAATGTAAAACCAATGAAGAAAAATTAGCATCCACAAACAATGAAAGGAAAAATTTAGGTGGCCCAATTTTTTTTTAAAAAAAAAACAATTAAGAATTCCTGCTCTGCAAGCAGATTCGTTTTATTGTCAATATGCCCCTCGGTAAACCAACCCCCCCCCCCCCCCCCCCCCCCGTTACCTCATATAAATTACTGTGCAAGTCAAGGTCACAATTTTCTCAATTCATTTGAGACTAAAATGAGACTCTACATGAGTAAGGAGGCTCTGCCTTGTCGTATTTCTGGAAGCTACATCAAAAACTACGTGGAAAATAAAATTGAAATAAGATCAAATTGGACTTGGACAACGAAAAGTGTAATGAATGGCCAATTAACTAAGACAGCCCAACAGCGCCCGAATGTAGATTACCCAGTGTGGTTGGTGTCACACTATGTGGGAAACCAAAAAACAAAAGAAAAAACTAAGACACCTCAAAAAATCTATAAGTAGATAGATATAACAACAATCAATAATCACGCTCAAGACACGAACTTTCAGTTCACAACAGTACTTGTTTCTGACCTAAAATTCGCCCAAACTACTCATCATAAACTGCATTTCAAACCAAAACCAACAAAAATACCTCAGCCCTCGCAGCCGACGCCGCACCGCCAAGATCCCCCATGTGAATCTCACTCCCCTCAGTATCCATCATAATCGCCACCGCGTACCCCTTCTCTTCATTCAACCTCCTCACCCGCTCAATAACCCGGCGATGCCAATCACGCGTCCCATGACACATATTAATCCGCGCAACGTTCATCCCTCCCACAGCCAGCGCTTCAAGCTGTTCAAACCCGCAAGTCGCCGGACCGATCGTGCACACCAGCTTCGTCCTCCGCGTGCTCCGGAACCCGTTCTCCTTCAGCTCCGCCTCCGTCACCGCATCGACCTCAATCCCACTAACATCCGCCACTGCCGCGGCTGCAGCGGTGCCATCACCGCCAAAGATCCCACCTTTTCCGTTACCGGAGATCATAACGCTCGGAGAAGAAGACGAAGAGTCGATGTCTGATGAGATTGCTGAGATTGGCCGGACACGGCGCGGAGATTGAGCCAAGAGGAGGGGTTTGGATGGACTGGAGAGAGATCTGGTCGGAGCGGAGTAGGTTGGATTCAAGAAATGCAAAGCTTGAGACGCCATTGTTGATCAAAATTGGGGTTCGACGCGACGCAACAGATCGAAAGCTCGAACGAGAGAGTGAGAAGGTTCAGAGGGTTTTAGGAAAGTGGGCGTTGGAGCTTCGAAGTTGCCGCCCAGAGAGCGACAAGTTTCGGCGATACGTCTTAAAGATGCGAAACCTGTGAGACGGATTCGTGAATAACGAAAATGCCATCAGTTTTTGGTATTGTTGTAAAGTAAGGGGAAGCCAAATACAACTTGTAAGTTAATAGAAACTAAATCATGGAATGCGCGTAAATTAAGAACTACTAGAATAAGTATAGAAGATCAGACAAGATAAAAGAAAGCTAGAGTTAATAAATGTAGAGATTTCTATTTCAATATTGGTGTGTTTCTACAATGAGGTTGACACCTTTTTTATAGGTCATTTGGTGATGATGATAAATGTATGTAGACAATGTGTACAAGTAATATATATAACACATGTCATACAACACATTATAAGTAATTTGACAATAAATGAAATAGTTGGTGTACATTGAAAATAATTACATTTCACATGACAATACATGGACAAATGAGGTACCATTAATGAGAAATACAAATTACGTGACTACGCAATATGTTGGTGTGCATGCATGGTTATACATGCTTCACAGCACTCCCTCGTGGATGACACTTACTGAGAGAATATGCCTCATCAAAACCTCTACTAGAAAAAAAACCTGCGAAAAAAATATAGTATAGGAAAAAGAGTATACTGTTATCGTCAATATGGATTTGCAATACGATATTGTTGATTGCCTCATTAAAAATCTTGCTAGGAAAACTCAGTGGGATAAAATTATAGCTAAGAGAAAAAAAAGTGCAGCACATTGATACATTTGAGAGAATATATATGCCTCGTTAAAACATCTACTAAGAAAACCATGTAGGAAAAAAATATGGTAAACGTCATTCTTATAAATCTTAAGATAAGTATAATATTGTTAGAATTGCCTCATTAAAAACCTTGCTAGGAAAACTCGGTGGGATAAAATCATAGTGAAGGAAAAATAGTGTAATACACTAAGCAATTTATATACGAATTTTAATATTGTTAGAATTGCATCATTAAAATCTTTCAAGGAAAACCCTGTGGGATAAAACATTTGCTAAGGAAAAAAGTGTCATACACTAATCAATAACTCTTTTTGATTCTCCCCCTCATATTCACTTGGATGAGACATTATCATTGCAAATAAGTAAAAAAAAAAAAAAAAAAACAATATCTGGTCTTTTACACTGTAAACATTTTGATGGTTCTTATACATTTTGTTGCACGGAGACATCATTTTCTTTATGAAATTTTAATGTTGAAACATAAGATTTTACCACTATTTTATATATAGTACTTGCATCAAGTGATTGATTTATAACTTGTTGTAATCAACGATCCTTTGAACTTCTCATATTAAATTATACATAGATCATAATACAACAATTTTGAATCAATTTGATGCGTTTCAAGCAATTTCATGTCATTCATTTTGAATTGGCTTATATCTCCCCCTAAAGGTGGCCGAGAAAATCGTTTTATCAAAATGAAAATTAGCAAAATTGGCTATAAATAAATTCCATATAAGGGGCTCATGACATCTTTTAATATGTTTAATGGTGAGTTAAATCAATTTAAGTCTCTTATTGATTTGCCTTGAAATAATCACCAGCTGATAAAAAATGTGGTTCCATAAAGGATATCCATGTGAATTTACAATATTTTCGCATTATTAATGATTCCAGATGATCAAAACGATCATTCCACATTATGAATGTCATTAGATTATTTGATTTATGATGACATTTATTTTAATGTGTCTTATATATTTCAAAAGTTAAAGCCGAGAATTTTATTCTCATATTAAATTATAATGTTATAGAGAAATTATCTATTATTTTAAGAAATTTCTTCTGAACAAGACATTAACAATATTATTGTTATACCAGATATTGTCTGAACGTTAGCCTCCACTTAGTATAAATTCGAGAAATATTCTCTTTTATATTATAATATACATGCATTTAGCATAATACACAAGACATAAATTCATCGCCTATATTTCGGCTCATGATTAGAAAACATGTCAATGTGCTAGTTTTATTGAGCCATTTTAAATGATAAAATTCATAATTTTGCATTTGATTTTGAAGGCATGGTAAAGCCGTAAAGGTCACAAAAATATTCAGGTATATATGACAACATTTTTGCAAAATAGTCTTTCATATGTGACAAAAAAAATCATAATTATGAGCGCTCATTGTCAATAATTATTTGACATTTGTAGTGCGCGCCGCTTTTATTCCAACATTTGGTGGAGTCATCAATATAACATTTACCTGATCTTTTCACCCTTTCCATGTCCATAAATTTGTTATTGCGACCATGGTCATTATATATAACATATGCTTCTTAATTTGAAGCTGAGCCAATTGGACATGAGCGATATTATATTGATAATATCTCATCATTTACTCAGTTACCATGAGACATAAAAATCAAATCATAATATTTATTGAATTGACGCTTGCGCTTGATATTTTGTTGCAATAATAAATCGAGGCGGACCACGTGACCTTTTTTAATTATCCCATCAGTCATATTTCTGCATAGCCTCAACATAGAGGTAATTAAAATTGTAGAGGTATGACTAATATTCGACCGATTAAGTTTTGTAGCATGAGACCTAATCATTCATTTTAAGATTTTTGGAGCATCACTAATTGTGGTCTCCATGAGTTGAAAAGATAATAGAAAGTGAAATATATACACTTTTTAAATTTCTAAAGAGATATTGGTGAAGAATATAAGTGTTACATGAACGGCCTTGAATAGATACTTTATATACAATTTTGGCAACTCATTACCTTAACAAATAATTTTATATTCTTGTCAACAACATTAAGGCAACTAATTCAATCAAGCGTAATGTTTTTAAAAAAAAATTGAGACGATATAAATAATTTTCTCCTTTTTTTGTGTAACATACATAATATACGATTAAAGGAATGTTCATGACTTGATTATTTTATACACAAAATATACCACTTGTATGAGTTGGTAGAACAACCTTTATATTGGGTGGCGAGACAAAGTCTACTTAGCAACCATACCTCATCGAACATGATAACTCGTCTCCTTTACAATGTTTAGCTTTACCAAGGAAAAGGCTTACCCACTATCAACTCAAACATATAGTATTATTTGTATTATAAAAATAAAGAATAAAGCATAGCTAATCATTTATAGTATAGAGAAAAAAACTATTTATGTCACATTGACTTTTGATTTCTGATGTAGAAGATCGTCCAACAGGCAACTACAGAGCATACTTTTGTAGTCGGTAACGTTATAATACGTATTGTATGAATAAATTATGTATGCATAAATGATGCATGTAACACAAAAAATAATCATGATAACATGGAAATAAGTTGAACTTATTTAAATTAACAAAAATTATACATTCCTAGTTTTTTCTCCTTAGCTAGCCTTTTTGAACTTCAAGATCTCATTTGTGCAAGAGCAAGCTCGTGCTAATAAAGTGTTATAAACTAAGTTTGAAGGCAACTAGAATTTTTAGCCTTACGAGAGACTTAAGTATGAAGGCATAAACTAAGAACTACTGGAACAAGTAGAGAAGAGGAGATAAGAGAGAAGAGAGTTAGAGTTTAGAAATGTAGAAATTTCCATTTCAATATTGGTGTGTTTCTACAATGAGGTTGGCACCCCTTATATACGCCTTTTGGTGATGATGATAAATGTACTTAGAAAATGTGTACAAGTAACACATATACCACATGTCATACAACGCATTACAAGTAATTTGACATTACATGAAAGAGTTGGTGTATATTAAAAATGGTCACAAGTAACATGACAATACATAAACATGTGAGGTACCATTAATGAGAAATACAAGTTACATAACTACACAATATGTTGGCGTGCATGCATGGCCATCTATACTTCACAACACTATTTACAACTTTGCATACTATTATTTCGCAATTTGGGAAAGGACAATAATACACCAGTCGCTCTTAAGGCACACTATATCTAGAAGCGCATGTCGATTTTAAGTGCACCATAAATTTAAATGATAAATATTAGAATGACAAGAACAATGTCACACTATAAGACACATTAGCTCGCAAGAGCCCTCCATGCGACCTCGACCTGCATGTTATGCATCAGGATATATATGACCATATCTCAAGGCGCACATGGATGACTCTTATGTCATACTCCACCTAATTAGAGCATCTAACCGGCCTATATTACCTTGATCCCCTAATAATCTAGCAACCTTAAAATCTCAATTAATAAATAATTAAAATTAAGATCTTGTGATAATTATAAAACTTTATTAACCACAAAGGATTCTAAAAGTAAATCTCCAACCTCAAAACTCATTTATATTGATTACATTACCCTTAAAAATTCGTAAAAATTCTTCAGCAACACCTCCTCTGTTTCTAAACCTACAAAAAATCCGGCCTTCAAAAATCTTCAACAAAACTTACTCAGCTTGGTAAAAATGTCGAAGGACTTACAATCCACCCCATACAATATATTTGCATAATCTGAATGTATATTAAGTCTAAATTAATTTAACAAATCAAAAACTTTAAACTAACATTACCTTAACTTGAAAATTGTCTCAATCCATCTCAAATACATTGCATCCACCCTGAAGGAGATCCTAATTACACACGAACCCAAAACTCATTTATACAATATATTATATTAAAAAATAATACATATATAAATAGAGAAATGAGCTGAGCAAGTCATAAACAGTCGGAAAGCTTTCCATTTCCTTTGTCACTGCTAGAACCTGTCATTACCCAAATATGAAAATTCGATAATGTCGGATAACTAAATCCCACACTATCTAGCGCATCTGTAATAATCAAATGCATAATAATATAAGAAACTAAATGAATAATATAATCCAAAAAATTTAAATACAACTGTGAATCCAACCTATTTCTGTTATCCGACCATAATCAGATGACGTCCTTCAAAAGTGGTAAGTAAACAGTAATAAAGACTCATATGCAGAAAGGATAGCCAAACGAGTCTCGTTCCTCTAGACTATGGGAGTATGATCTGATTCAATGTGATCTCATGATAACCATGTGATGCAAAGTATCAATGACTCCAGCCCCTCAAGCATAATATAGCGTTCTCCCTTATAACCACGATATAGTAAACATTATAAGGAGACTCAAATCTCCTTTATCCTTCCTACCCATGTATGCATGTACAACAAATAATGAAATATCAAAGATCAATACAATTTATACAAAATTATAATCGTATAATATAAAAGGTTACTATAGGATTTACTTAACCTTACAAACGAGATATTGCAACTCTCTTGTGCTCCAAGCCAATAATCTAGCCCACACGAGATTCTAATTACGGTCCTACAATTCATTTGTAGATCATGTAAGTTTTCATACAAATTTTATAATTTTTTTCCAATTATTTGTAGTTTAATTGGACCAATTGTACCCCGAAGCCACTAAAATACTTCCAAAAATAAAGTCATCAATACCCAAATTTCATTTTTGACTTAAAATAAACCTACCGGCTAAATATGACAAGAGAGTCAATAACTTCATTAGGCAATGGGGTTAGGAAAATCTCACTCAAGATTATATGGAGAACACGGTCTATGGAGTGCTTGAAATATTTTACAAGTTCTATGCCAATGCAAAGTTTACAAATAAAGGTGACCCAGTTAAGGTGAGAGGAGTAATAGTCCAATTTAATGAGCATTCAATAAACGACATCTATGGGTTAGAATATTTGACCAGGGATAGAGAACCACAGAACTTCCCAAATGATTTGTATGAGAAACCGTATAACTTATATCCTTTTAGAGCAATAGAAAGAGCATGAGTTGTCCGACGATAATAAGGATGGATAATGTGAGCTAAGAACATGTTGAAACACATTAAGAAGGGGAGTGCAAGGAAAGTCTTTATAATGTGGAAATATTTTTCGATTCCTTTGTTATACCCGACTACTCAGCAAGGTGAGATCAACAAGCCTAAGGTAACTTGTTTATATGAGATTATAATGATGGGAGGATTAACGTGGAGGAGATTATTTACAAGAACTTAAAGGAATCAATCATGACTGAGAGAGACAACAAAATGTTTTTTACAATTCTCATTACCCGAATATGTTTAAAAGGGTGGAGTGCAATTGATTCATGATAAGGATTTTGATACAGAGGTCCAAGCAACAATAGATGAAGAGTTTATGCTCACTTTGAAATCACTGATTGGATACTATGACTCTTAGGATGAGAGAGAGATTTGAGAGGGACATACTTGAGGCTGAATTGTTAGCCAATGAACAAAATGATTAAGCAACAGTAGCAGCATCAGCGGACTTGGCCCAATAGTTGCAAAATGAAAGATACGGAGAGTAAGAGGATCGCCAATAATGATTTGCTGAGGGCTATAACCACAGGCAACTATACTACCACCTGAGGACTTGACTTTACAATAACAGAGGCTGCGGATTACTGAGATGCAAATGTTGTACATAGAGGATAAGGCTCAGTATCATGAAGCCTCGTTGAGATATGAGCAAAATGGGTAGAAAATGATTCAGGACTAACTGAATAAATGGTGAAACTTCATGTTATTTGTAGAACATTAAAGGGACAAAGCTAGATATAAGAGAAGCTGATGGTTGAGACTTTCTAATAGGTTTATTAGCTTTCCAGTAGCACTAAACGACATGTTTGATCATGAAGTGGTGCAGAGCATAAGGGTGGAGCATCCTTTGACATTCTGTGCTGGAGCTAATGATGATGCACAATATTACAGTCTAAGTCTTAGGATTTCTCTAGAATTTAGGGAGATGAAAGATACATTTATAATTATTATTTTTACGTTTGGAATATCTTGTTACTTTATTAGTTATTTAAATTTTATTCTTATGCATTTTAATGTTTCCTTATTATATTATATTAGGTTTGTGTGTTTAGTGTTTTTATGTTTTAGCCTTATTCTTAAACTTTAATGACAAGGTTTGTTTACGTTTGGAGGCATCAACACTATGAGAAGTGGTAAGAAATGATGAAATAATGATAAACATTATAGGGATGATAGTAAAATTTTATTTTTGAAGCAGTTAAAGAGGAAAAAATTGTAGTATATTATTTTTCATTTACTTATTATTTAATATGTGTAGGTAGTATAGCTTACGTTATATAGTAATATGTAATGAATAAATAATTTTTTTTGTAATAAATGAATAAATAATTCATTTGCAAAGTTCATGCATTTAATTGAGGATGAGTAATAATACAAATATCTTGTTTATATGAAATTTAAGAGAATACTATCAAAATTTGAAAAAAAAATAATTGTAGCAAACAACGATATAATTTCATGATTAGGGACTTAAAGTTAGCAAAGACCATGAACTTGAAAGAAAAGTAAGAAGAATAACAAAAACACTTCTTGTGGAAAACGTTTGTTCTCTAAAGAATTCCATATTAAGTATAAATCTTCTTCAAATATAAAGTAAATAAAGACTTAGTACAAATAGGGGATGAGATAGGCATGGTTTTTAAACAAAAAGTTGGAGTTAAAACTTACTTGAAAAGTAGAATTGAGAAGTGCTAACAAGAGTTTTAAACTATTTAAAATTTAGAAAATTCCATAAGTTCTACATGAAAGGAGAAGAAAACTTGATGGTTGGAAAAAGTAAAGAAAAACGGAATTCATAAGAAAGGAAAGGTGAAAGTTAGATTAAAAATCTTCAAATGAAAAGATTCGGCTCGAGTACAAGTAATTTAGTTAAGTTAAGTTTTCTTTCCAACTATGTTGAGTCTTATGGACTCTTGAAATACTAAAGTCTAAAACAATAGTATGATCTTTGCTTATTTGTGAATTTTTGATGTTAATGAGAAATCATGAGATTGTACACTTGCTACTTGATTGTCGAGGTGACATAAACTTGTAAGTAGTCATGGTTTGGTTGTGAACTACTTTTGAGTTTCAAAAGTAAATTATATGAGTTCTTAAAGCTACAGGTTTTTGAAAATATTGCAAAGAAAAACTCTTAAGTGGATTATTAACTTGAAATTATTCAAATTAAAGGATACTTCATGAACTGTGTAAAATGAGTAAGGATTATAAGTAGTATTAGTTAGAGTACTTAGTAGAACACACTTTTGCTCAGGACGTATAAAATCCTATTTTGGAGGTATTTGATTAGTGTTTGATTAGACTTATATATAATGTTATTTTTTAGTAGTATATTTGGTATAAGTATCTCAGAATAAGCTCTAATTGATGATATTTATGTATTTTCAAGAATACAAGGTATAAAGGAGACAAAGAAGTGATACGATGATGAAATGAGGATAAAAGGCACAAATACATATTTCACATCATGGCAATGAGGCTCGACGCCGTGGGAAGGAAGCATAAGGCATGGGAAGAGAGTGCAAAACGTGGAGAAGGCTTGAAGACCAAAAAATAGACATAGTATAGTTGACGCAGCGGCGACCCTGTGGGGTTGACACTAGGCTTCAGAACAATATACAAAGGGCGCCGAGCTCATTGAACTGAGAAAACACATACAACAAGGTTGAAGCTATGGCGGCATCGTGACTTAATACATACAACATGGGCCACCTATTAACAGCGTCGGGACATAAAAATAGAAATCTTAGAATTCTAGTTCATTTGGAATTATTAATTAAGGTTTCTAAGTGTATTCTTAGAATTCTAAAGGGTATAAATAGTTATTAGAACATGGTAAACTCACAAATTATCACCCATTATCATAGATTACTACCAATTAACATAGAATACCATAGTTTACATTGTTATTGAGTTTTAAGATGAGTTTTGGAGGAGAAGACATTAAAGACTCCACTTGTGGTTATTTAGTATTATTTCTTTGACTTAATTGAAGTTATTTGACTTAATATTTGAACACAATGAATATTATTATGTGCATGTTGATTTCAATGATGAGTGAGCAGTTTTTTTTTTAGGGATCAATAGATCCTGTGGTATAAATGTTATGCTAAAGGAAATATAAATGGATTACAATGTTAAAAAGTGCAATAATTAGAATTTGTATTGATTAATTACGTAATGATATGAACATCTTGATCATCTGTTTGTTAATTGAAGGTTTTAAGAGTTACCATGACCATTGGTGCTTTTAAGCCGGATATAGACAATACAATCGTAAAATATATAACATCAATAGATAGATATTGATTAGGGAGACATGAATAGTAAACTTAAATGGTTATGGATATAAAAATCTCAAACTTAATGATATGTGGAACTTACGTTATTTACAATGATATGTGCAGTTCTAGTTTGTACATTTGAATCTTTTCCACCACAATAGTGGGTTGAAGTGAATCTCAAGGAAATCAATTTATTCAAATTGAGCATTACCTAGGTAAAGTTGTAAACTAAAAGTCTTCTTTATATAAGTGTAACGACCTATTTTATTAACGCCGAATTTATTTCGTAATTTCAAACATGGATGTAGGGCTGGCAAAAATACGGGAATGGACAAAAATGGGACTGGACACCCATTTCGAAAATGATTAAATTTGGTGTCCGGTCCCGTTCTCATTTTTAAAACGGGCACTATTTTTTTGTCCAGTTCGGTATGTTTTACAAACATACGGGACCCGTTTTGCTCGATTTTTTTTTAAATATGATTAAATATTTTATTTATCGATTTTCTAAAAAAAACCCTCAACTACAAGTCTATAAGTCTACAACTACTCTACAACTACAAGTCACCAATTACCAAAAAATAAATACATAATATCACAATTTTTTAATTTTCAATATAAACATCACAAAAGTTTTAAAAAAAGAGATATCACCTCAAGGCAGAGAGAGTGAGAGGCGGACGGAGGCAGAGGTGCGACTGTGCTTTGCAGAGACGCCGGAGCCGTGCGTGAGCGAAGAGTGAGAAAGCGGACGGACGAGGCGAGAGGTGCAATGCATTACTGTGTGCAGAAACGCAGTGAGCCGTGCGTAAAGCGAGAGAGTGAGAGGCGGACGGACTGTGCCGTGCAGAGACACCGGAGCTGTGCGTGAGGTAGAGAGAGTGAGAGGCGAACGGAGGCAGAGAGAGTGAGACTCGGGAGTGAGACTGTGTTGTGCAGAGACGCCGGAGCCGTGTGTGAGGCAGAGAAAGTGAGAGGTGGACGGAGGCGCGCCGTGCGTGGCCGTGAGCCGCGGTGCGTGGCCGTGAAACGCGAGGCGATGAGAGACGACCGTGAGGCGGAGTGAGGCGGTGAGAGACGGTGAGAGGCGGAGTGAGGCGGTGAGAGCACTGAGAGGCGGAGGCGTTAGGGTTTGTTTGTTGAGTGAGGAGATTGGGGACGAGCCATTGAGGGAGAATCTGGGGGATGAACAGATGTGATCAGATAAATCATAAATCTCATAAAAGTTAAAAACTTTAAATACATTGTGAAATTACTTATATGCCCTTCAAATTAATCACGAACGGGTACCCATTTTTTTGAAATTTCTGCCCGAACCCGGTCCCGTATTTTTAAACGGACACAAAAAATTGTCCAGTCCCGTATCTTTGTCAAAAAAATATTGTCTGGTCTCGTTTAAAACGGGGCTGGACAAAACGGGCCAAATGGGACCGGGCACATTTTGCCAGCCCTACATGGATGCCAGCTCGGATCCACGTGGACGCAACTCGGATTCACTTGGACGTCACGGGTAGGCTAGGACACACGTCGACGTAAGTACACTAGTAAGTTGTGTGTTGTATTTGTTTAATTGCAATGCATTTTATGAATTTACTTGTAAATACATCGCATGTATGTATGTTGAATATTGATATCATACGATGTTATGTGATGGGTAATCGCTTTGAAGTGCATGTAAACGTGGATATCGAGATGTGAAGTACGAGTGCATTAGAGAAACTCTGAAAACTTACGTAAATATGAATAAGTAATTCAATTGAAATGAGTAATGTTATCATAGGCTAAATAAATTAAATTTAAACAATGGGCTATGACATGCCTCAAAATGCGAGTCGAGGCATGGGGCACCGAATATTGGGTAGTCGAAGGTTAGTGGGACTATGAGTTGGTAAATCTTGATAAATAAAACACTAACCATATGGTTCGATAAGGTTTAATACAAGGTGAGTTAATGAAATAAATAGTAAGCCTATTATTTGAACTAAATAATGAGGATCATAAGATGGACATCAAGATGATCATATTGAGTAATTGTAGGAGATGTGTGTGTTAATGAAGTCATCAAGTGGTGTGAGATAGCATGCTTAAGAACCATAAGATAATCCTCGAGATACGTATGCACCCTTGATCTTAACCAAAATATATATATATATATATATGAAGTTAGTGGAGTTTGATCAAACCACTCAAACAAATCCATGCAAAATCGGTAAAAATCAGAGAAAAAGGACTTCAAGCTAGAAATTCAACACATTAGAGACCAATTCAAGATATCAAAGCAACGTAATTATCATCTTCATCTTTTATACTCTTCAATGAACCCATTTTTAGGTATGTTTTAGTGAATTCGAGTTTAATGATTAGACCTCTAATTTTTAGTGAAAACTTGATGAATTACATGTTTATAGATAATTTTCATAGATAATTTACAACTAGTTTAGCTGGAATTTGTATTTTGATGGAATCAGGAAATTTGGTGAATTCATGAGATTTATTAAATTTGGGTTAATTTGATGTTCTGGAATGTTCTAGTTGTTGCTTTTGGGTTGAATTGATATGGAGAGGGTATGAACATGGTTAAAGTAGCTAATTGGGAGGGATATGACATAATTCTCGAATTGAGAATTATGTCAAAGAGGGCAATTAGAGCACTAATCGGGCTAGTTAGTGCGCTAATAGTTCTGGGTTTCCAACTATTTTCAAATTAAAGAACAGTAGCAAGCTAGATAAATCCCCTAGAGCACTAACTTCACATAGCGTGCTAGGCAGATCCATTAACGCGCTAACATTACCTAACGTGCTAGGTAGACAAATGCATGTTAATGACAAATAAACTATAAACTTAAGGGCTGTTTTATTGATTTTTTTAACTTAATACATGTCTAAAAAATTACAAACATCATAAACTTATAAAATTGGACTTCAGGGACTTAGTGGACCGTAGCTCGGTGTCAGGGAGTTAACGGGTCGGATACAGAAGTCCAAGGAGGTCGAAAAGCAATTTGAGGTTTGTAAAACCCAACTGGAAAACTCTGAGTATTTGATTCTATTTTTGAATTTCATTCCTATCATTTCCTTGCTAATTTTATTATTCTATTCTTTTACTCAGACGTAGGTTGTGGTTACTCCATAGGATTTCCTGGTTGTGTCTTCATGATGCACTAGAGTGTAGCACGTTTGACCCACTCCTCACTGAACATTAACTTAAGCTTGCCTTTGGTGCATGTGTCGGTGACTAAAGTGTCGGGCTAGTTAGGTGCGACCACTGGTGGGAACTTGGTGACCTGAAGTATAGTCTAGTCCATCTGGAGCGAGCACAAACATTTTTTTTTAGCTTAGATGTTATCTATTCATGCAATGATCCAATTACATTTATGTGTTTACATTTCACATGTTTACTTGATAATATTTATCGCATTTCCTTTACTTTATTATATGAATGCTCAGATGGGTTCCTTGGGATTTTACTTACTATACTCGTCATCTGTCTTTTATGATGATCGAGTGCAAATCCTAGTACCAGTAGGGGCAAGTGGATCCTAAGTGACTAGATCTAATTGCCCGCCGTTAAGGACCTACCAGTACATGCTTATTTTGATATTTTGTATTATTTTGGGTATTGGGAGACTTGAGATGACACAAAACATGTATATATACCTTGTTTATGGTACTGTCGCTTTTATACAAAGTACATTTCTGAGTTTTTCATAGTAGGACTTCTCTTATGAATAATGTTTACCATGCCAAATTACATATTCCAATTGTATCAATTAAGGCTTCAGCTGATATATGTTAACCTATAAGATAGAACCCACTAGTATGGTTAGGCATTAAAATAAAATTCTAAATACTTAAAGAGAATAAGTTAAGAAAACACTAATAATCTACTAACTAATTTGATAAAACACACATGGACATGAATTCTGAGATAAGAGGTGGACAATTAGGTGTTGGACAAATGTAGTTGGGCCCCACCGAGCAAGGATTACAAGGAGACACATCACCCCCGGGGCGGCAAGGCTGCTACATTTGGTATCAGAGAAAGGTTTTCTAGGAACTTGGTAATGTAAAATGAAAGAGCATAACATTCAATAAATAAACTTTAGTTTTAGAAACCCGATATAATTGCCTTAGAACTTTAGTTGGGAAGTGATGTGAGGCGGATAGAGATATGGTTTATATGCATATTATATTTTCATTATGTATATGATATATGTATATACATCGAGGCTGATCTGGAGCACGCTTCTCGATGCAGATTACGGATGGACAATCGACTACGCTTCATGTGACTGATTAAGCTTGTGATGCGGCTAGGGATTCCTCGGCTACAACTTGTATGGAGGATCGACTCTTAACTAAAGAGACTTAGATGGATGAGGTACTACGCCTGTTACAGGATCAGACCGCTGCACTAACAACACTTGCTACATCGGTTGCCGCGCCTAGAGAGCCAGTAGCAGTTACCATACCTACGGGGACAGTTGTCACCTCGGTTGTTCCCCAGACACCGTTGAGAGGGTAGCAATGAATACAAAGACAGAGAGAGACACTGCAGTTGTTATTCCATTGGAGAAGATGACTTTTACACCTTCACCCATGACCACAGATCAGATGACTACTGCTACTGCTGTTACTACTACTACTACTACTACTACTACTACTACTACTACTACTACTACTACTACTACTACTACTACTACTACTACTACTACTACTACTACTACTACTACTACTACTACTACTACTACTACTACTACTACTACTACTACTACTACTACTACTACTACTACCTTTATTACATCGAGATTTGTCTTGGCTCTAGAGGCGAAGATGTTGAAAGAGTTTCTGAAGTTTTCAGCTAGGCTTCTTTTACGAAGGTGGTGACCCTGAGGCTGCGGGGAAGTGGACTTTGTCTCATCAACATTTCCATAAGTTGATGAGGAATGATGATAGTGTTCAAACATGGTTATCTAGGGCATGCTTGAAAAACCATGCAGCAGTATGGTGGACTACATATCAAGATACCCATCCAAAGCCAATGACATGGGTTGAGTTTAGGGAGTTGTTCTATGATCAGTACATATCAATGGAGGTGAGATTGTAGTTTAGAGATGAGTTTCTGACCCTAAGATAGGGTAACTAGACTTTGCTGCAGTTATGGAGAGATTCCAATACTTACTCCAGTTCTCGATGGATGTAGCTGGACGGAGCGTTTACATATACACTATTTCACTAGAGGAGTTGATGATAGGATTGCTTTGGTAGTGGTATCATCTAGGGCACCCATTCTGCAGGACATATTAGATAGAGCTTTAACATATGAAACCTACCTAATGCAGAGGGATAATAGACTTGTGATTGAGACTGAGGTATAGACAGGGCATAGTTCTCAGCCAGATCGGAGGCCGATGAGACAAAGGGATCGTCTGGATAGAGGTCGGAGGGATGAAAGACGAGAAAGGGCCCGCAGGGATGATCACTAGGAGTTAGTTCTAGTATGAGGAGAGACAGTCGATTTACACCATCGCACCAGCATCGAAAAATCAGTGTAGGCTGCCGCTATAGATGTACCATTAGGGTCGAGATTAGAAGGGACATGACAAGGGTTAAAGAGGTCGAGGTCAAGGTGCGAGATCTGAGGATGGACAGGCTGGTAGGCAAGACCACCGCATATGTCACATGTTTGGTCAGAAGGGATATTTGAAGGTAGACTGCAGGACACCACAGTCACTACATCGAGAGCCATAGAAGGCCAGAGAGAGCCCATGCAGTAGTGTAGTTGGATGGCGGGACAACCAGACATCTCATCAAGGGTACGTTACATATTTTTGGTAAACCTATGCATGTTATGTTTGATTATGGTAACAATTTTATCATTTATTGTTGGGCGTATTATTGGAGAGTTATGGTTAGATACATAGACACTAAATACATACCTTGTTCTCAGTACGACCACTTGGGATAAGTAAACCCTAACCGGAAGCAGAGACATGATGATAGAGGTTGATGGACATTAGTAACCAACAGTCTTTGAGTATTAGAGTACTTAGAGTTTGACGCTCTTCTCAAGATGGATTGTTATGGCGAGAGGGTTGAGTTTCATATTCCTGGGATATCAGAGTTCTCACTAGTTGGGTCTGCAACTAACTTACCTATTACTAGAGAACGACTAGCAACAACTTACGAGATGAAGGCATTTGCAGTGATAGTTGAGCCAAAAGCTAGGACATAAGTCAGAATTGAGAACGTTCCGATAATTAGAGATTTTGTAGACATATTTCTAGATGATATACCAGGATTGCCACTACCACAACTATTAAGTCTATCTTTGAGTTGATACCAGGGACTCAACCGATCACCAGTAGACCTTATAGGATGTCACCATCGGGGCAGGAAGAGGTTAGACGATAATTAGATGAGTTATGGGAGAATGATTTTATTCACCCTAGTATGTCACATTATGGAGCTATAATGTTGTTTGTGAAGAAGAAGAATGGTTCAACGAGGAAATGTATAGACTATATGAAGCTAAATCAGGTGACAGTTAAGAACCGTTACCCACTTCTCGTGATAGATTATCTGTTTGATCAGTTGACATGCACCGAATTCTTCTCGAACATTGATCTTTGCTAAGGTTATCATCAGTTAAGGACTCGAGAGGAGGATATATAGAATACACTTTCAGTACAAGGTACATACTATTTGAGTTTACGATCATGCCGTTTGGACTGACTAATGCCCTATAGATTTTCATGTATTTAATGCATAGGGTTTTGAGACCGTATTTAGACAGATTTGTCATACACTTCATCGATGACATCTTGATCTACAGTAGGACTCGTGAAGACCACGAGAGACACCTCAAGGTTGTTTTGACGACATTGAGAGAGCACAGATTGTACGCCAAGTTCAATAAGTGTGACTTCAGGCTGAGTGCGGTGAGATTTTTTGGACATCTCATCATTGATTGGGGTATCTCTATGGATTCAGAGAAAATTTGAGCTATCATTGATTGGAGGACACCCGAGTCTATTGCTAATATTTGAAGTTTTCTTGGATTGACATGATACTATCGAAGGTTTGTGCAGGACTTTTCCTCGATTGCAATGCTGATGATGAGACTAATTAAGAAGGATGTTAGATTTGATTGGAGTGTGAGTAGGCTTTCCAGATGATTGAGACCCCATGAGGAGAATTATCCAGTGCACGACTTTGGGCCAGAAGTTCATATTGTATACATATCACCATAATTTACTATATATCTCCACTCAAAGGGATCTGAATATGTGCCGGAGGAGATGGGTTGAGCTGCTGAAGGACTATGACTTCGCTAATGAGTATCATCCTAGAAAAACGATCATCGTAGCGGACGCATTAAGTAGGAGTGGGACTGATAGTCAGACTATTTTGCAACATATAACATACGAGCATGGATTTTTAAGGTGATAGCAGTTATGTGAATGACAGAGGTGTCGACTATGGTTGAGCAACACATTTTTTGCCAGACGAGAGTTCGAGACTGTATTGATTAAGTGAGTTGCAGAGTGTTAGATAAATAATAGGCTTTATGAGCGGTTTAGTAGTTTGGCTTGGGACTTGGAGTGCATTGATTGAGCAAAGACCACAAATCGGTGTTTGAGAAATCGAGGGAGATTGCGGATACCTATGGATCAGAAGATACGGGACGAAATTCTAGAGGAAGCACATCGGTCTCGCTATACATTTCATCTTAATCGTACCAAGATATATTATGACTTGAGGTGACTATTCTAGTGGTCAGGGATGAAGGCTAACGTAGGGGCGTAGGTTAAGAGTTGTCACATTGCGAGCAGGTGAAGGCTAAACACAGGAGACCAAGTGGACTATTACAATTGTTACCCATTTCACAGTGGAAATGGGAGCACACACCATGGATTTTGTTAGCGGACTACCACAATCGTCAAGGCGTCTTGATATAGGTTGGTTTGTGATTGACATACTGATTAAATCAGCACACTTCCTTCTTGTTTCTATAAGATACACATTCCCATAGCTAAATATATTGTTTAAACGGGAGACTATTAGATTGCATGGGGTGTCAGTTTCTATTAGATCGAACAGAGATCCAAAGTTGACTTCGAGGCTTTGGGAGGCTATGCAGGAGCAGTTTGGCACCATGTTACAGTTTACTGCGACTTATCATCCTCAGACCGAAGGACAGTCAGAGCGACGATACGGATTATGGAGGATATGCTCAAGTTTATATATTGTAGTTTAGGGTTCGTGGGAGGACTATTTGCCTTTGTGTGAGTTTGAATATAATAACAACTATCAGGCGAGTATTGCTATGTCACCGTTTGAGGCGCAGTATGGGAGGCCCGGTAGATCACCTATGTGTTAGGCGGAGCTGGAAGATACAATGACTTTTGCCTTAAGATAGTTGTTAATCTCACAAAGAAGATCAGGCAGATCCATGAAAAATTATGAGGCGCATATGATAGAGAGAAGAAATACGTAGATCGATATCACGAGAGTCTGAGCTATGAGGAGGGCGACATTGTATATCTGAAAGTTCCCCCTTGGAAATATCAACAAAGGTTTTGTATTAAGGGGAAACTAGCGCCGAGATTTATTGGACCATTCAGGATCGCAAAAAGAGTGGGCAGTGTCGCATATCGCCTAAAGTTACCTGCTGAGTTAACTGGGTTCATTCGACATTTCACATTTCGATGTTGAGACTAGCTAGGTCAAGGCCGAGACCGATGATTGATTTGGGGTAGATTGAGGTTCAGCCTGACGTAACTTACGAGGAGAGGCTGATAGAGATTGTTGGCCGCAAAGTTCAGATTTTTAAGAATAGGGAGCTCGCTAAGGTCCTAGTTCATTGGTAGTATCATGGGACAGAGGGACTTACTTGGGAGCTCGAGTTAACGATGCGAGAACGATACCCTCAGTTATTTCACTGTACGACATTCGGTTATGTTAAATTTCGGGAAGAAACTTTAGTTAGTTGGGAAGAACTATAACGACCCGTTTTATTAATGTCAATTATTTATTTCATAATTTTAGACATGGACGCCAGCTTGGATCCACGTGGACGCCGCGAGTAGGCTAGGACGCACGTATACTTAGGTACACTACTAAATTATGTGTTGTATTTTTTAATTGCAATGCACTTTATGAATTTACTTGTAAATGCATCGCATGTGTGTATGTTGAATAGCGATATCGTGCGAGGTTGTGTGACGGGTAGTTGCCTCGAAGTGCATGTCAATGCTGATATCAAGAGGTGAAGTATGGGTACGCTAGAGAAACTTGACAAACTCACGTAAATATGACTAAGTAATTCAATTGAAATGAGTAATGTAACCTTAAGCTAAGTAAATTAAATTTAAACAATAGGTTATGACACACCTCAAAATGTGCGTCAAGACACGGAGCACCGGATATTGGGTAGCTGAAGGTTAATGAGACCATGAGTTGGTAAATTTTCATAAATAAAACACTAACCATATGGTTTGATAAGACTTAATATAGTGTGAGTTAATGAAATACATTATAAGCCTATAGTTTGAACTAAATAATGAGGACCATAAGATGACCATTAAGATGAACATATCGAGTAATTCTAGGAGATGAGTGTGTTAATGGAGTCATCAGG
Organism: Stephania yunnanensis; assembly: GCA_039657365.1. Classification (NCBI taxonomy): domain Eukaryota; kingdom Viridiplantae; phylum Streptophyta; class Magnoliopsida; order Ranunculales; family Menispermaceae; genus Stephania; species Stephania yunnanensis. The sequence continues at coordinate 42,700,339 of CM077582.1, forward strand.
TGGTGTGGGCAACATGTTTATGAACCACAAGATAGTCCTCAAGATATGTATGCACACTTGATCTTAACCAAACATATATATATATATATATATATATATATGATGTTAGTGGAGTTTGATCAAGCCACTCAAAAAAATCCATGCAAAACCAATAAAAACCAGAGAAGAAGAAGGACTTCAATCTGGAAATTCAACACATTAGAGACCAATTTAAGAGATCAAACTAAGGTAATCATCATCTTCATATTTTATACTCTTTAATGAACCCACTTTTGGGTGTGTTTTAGTGAATTCGAGTTTGATGATTAGACCTCTAATTTTTAGTGAAAACTTGATGAATTACATGTTTATAGATCATTTTCATAGAGAATTTACAACTGGTTTAAGCTGGAATTGGTGTTTTGATGGAATTGAGAAATTTGGTGAATTCATGAGATTTAGTAAATTTAGGTTAATTTGATGTTCTGGAATGTTCCAGTTGTTGCTTCTGGGTTGAATTGATATGGAGAAGGTATAAACCGGGTTAGAGTAGCAAATTGGGAGGGATGGGATAGAATTCTCGACTTGAGAATTTTGTCACAGAGGGCAATTAGAGCACTAACTGGGTTGGTTAGCGTGCTAATCATTTTAAATTCCCAACTGTTTTTCAAATTAAAGAACAGTAGCACGTTATATAGATCCCCTAAGCGCTAACTTCACCTAGTGCGCTAAACAGATCCATTAGCGCACTAACTTCACCTAGCATGCTAGGCAAACCTATTGGTGTGTTAATGACTGTTAAACTATGAATTTAAGGGTTGTTTTGGTGACTTTTTTTTTAACCTAATACATATTTAAGCACTTGGAAACCACTTAAACTTATAAAATTGGGCTTCGGTGTAGCTCGGTGTCTGGGAGTTGACAAGTCGGATATGGGAGTCCGAGGAGGTCAGAGAGCGGTTTGAGGTTTATAAAATCAAACTAAAAAACTCCGAGTATTTGATTTTGTTTTGAATTTCATTCTTATCATTTCCTTACTGATTTTATTATTCTATTCTGTTACTTAGACGTGGGTTGAGGTTACTCCCCCGAACTTTTTGGTTGTGTGTTCATGATGCACTGGACAGTAGCACGTGTGACCCAACCATCAGTAAATGTTAACCTGAGCTTGTCCTTGGTGCACGTGTCGGTGACTCAATGAATTTGGCCAGCATCGCAAGGGACCAAGTGTCTGGTCAGTTGGACACGACCACTGGTGGGAACTTGGTGACCCGAACTACAATCTAGTCCATCCGGAGTGAGCCAATTACAGTTGTTAGCTTAGTTGTAATCTATTCATGCAATGAGCCAATTACAGTTGTCTATTTACATTCCGCATGTTTACTTGAATGCATTTCTCACATTTCCTTTATTTTATTATGCGAATGCTTAGAGGGGTTCATTGGGGTTTTACTTACTATACTCGTCATCTATCTTTTTGCGATGATTGAGTGCAGATCCTAGTACCAGTAGGGGCAAGGGGATCCTAAGCGAATACTTCTGATTGCCCGCTTTAGAGGATATACTAGTACGTGCTTATTTTGATATTTTGTATTATTTTAGGTATTGGGAGACTTGAGATGACATGGTACTGTTGGACTAAATGGTTAGTCACTCACACTCCGACCGAGATTTTGATGGAAACAAACAAGGTGAAAATGTACTAAATAAACATTGTGTATTTATTTTGTTAAAGGATGCAAAACAACATATCAAGGGTTCTAGAAATACAAGTTCAAGACTCGGCATTAATGAAGAAATGAAGATGAAAGTTCAAGCCGCAATTTGTAATTTCAATGTAAGGTATACAAATTCTTTCACGCAAGCCAAATGCATTAGTCCATGCATACATCATGTTTCTTAAACCATTTTTCAAAGTTATAAAGTTTACTCCAAGTTTCAAAATGGAATTTAAAACACATAACTAGGTCTATGAGTTTAAACAATGTGAAAACTTTGTGTGAATAGTCATTTGCATATTAGAGTTCATTATAAATTTTCGAAAAAGAAAAACTCGTTTTTCAAAGGTATTTAAAAGAAAAGCGAAAATTTGCGAGAAAAGCCCCTAATAAGTTGTGAAACTTTGAATTTCCGTTTTCGGGGTTTGTAAAATTATCAGGACCACCCAATTAGGCTTAATGACTCATAATTAACGTGTATAACATGTTATATAAGGGTTGGTTAGGTCCGGACGAGTTTAAGGGTCGCTAACACAAAGGGACGAGAATAATTATTACGAAGTCCCTGCGAGTTAGCGCACTAATAATATCATTAGCGCTAAGGCAGTGTTAGCGCGCTAACTCACGATATTAGCGCGCTAAGTTAAATACGACGACCTTTTTAAAAATTTGGAAAACACACTTTAATTTGAATTCTTGATCTATTTTGGACCCTTGGATCCCTAGAACGGTCATAAACTGTCATATTGGAATACCTAGCACTATAAAACCACCAAGAACATGGTTTTAATAACAAGAAGAAAGAAACACACTCAAAAACTCAAAAATCTACAAAGAGAAGAACTTTGATTTTTGAAGAAGCAAAAGGAGATCTTTGTGGCTGTTCTTTAGCTCACTAATCCAGCACATTTGAGGCTTTCAAAGGAGTTCAAGAATCACTCCAGAGCTGATCTCTTTTGTTACTCTCTTGTTTGTAAGAAAGTCCTAGATCTAAAATCTTGCTTGTGCTTAATCTACATATTTTGTGTATTTGATTTGAAGATCATTTTGTTGTGTGTTTGAACACCTTCTTCTCTGGTTTAGCACTTAAATTTATATTATCAAACCCTAAGATTGATTTGAACAAAAGTGTTGCACTTAAACTTGATTCTTGTTAAACTTTTGTTCTTAGACTTGAAATCGGTTTTCTACAAATATAATAAGTTTTTGAAACGATTTGAGATTTGGAATTTGCAACAACATCGGTGACATATTTGCATATTCCATTTATACTCACACTTGCATGCATAAGAGTTGTTAGGCTCTAGGTGGCTTGCTAGTGAGGCATTCTAGGCTTGTATGCTTAGGTTGTAACACTTATTTGTTCTTATGAATAATATTTACCGTGCTAAAGTACATATTCAATTGTATCAATTAAGGCTTCCGCTGATATATATTAACTTGTAAGATACAACCCACTAGTATGGTCAGACATTAGAATAAATTTTTAAATACTTAAAAAGAATAAAGTAAGAAAATACTGATAATCCACTAACTAATTTGATAAAACACACGTGGAAATGAATACTGAGACAAGTGGTGGATGGGCAGGTGTCGAACACGTGTAGTTGGGCCCCACCAGGCAAAGAGTACATGTCACCTCGGGGCTGCAGGGCCACCACTATAAATGTACAAGTTATTTTTCATTATTTTCTACAATAGAGTAGTTTAGATAAACCAACTAAAAAGAGATCTTCTTAGCAATATAATGAATTTAAATAAGTGAACCGTGTCCATATATATATTTTTCTCGAGGACAATCTCTGTACTCAACATTAGTTTACCACGTTATTACTACGATCGAGCCATTGTACTTGCGGTTTCATGATCAATGGTGCGTTGTCTAGTCAACTTATTAATGTCCAATGGTTTTATTCAAAACCATCTAATGATTGTCTAAACACACACAACCTTTCTAGCTAAGTAGGAATTGGTATATAGCTTTGGGACCTAACACATATCCTACATAATATATTTTCAACTCCTAGGATTATTCTCGCCGATCTCATAATTCATTAGTTTCGTTTTAAAAGAATTAGTGTATCATAGTGTACATAATACCCCAATCAAGTCCATAAAACTATATGAACTACATATATTAAATATCAAGGTAAAATAGATAACCAAATGAATCTATACTTACCTCGAATTTTATTTTGTAAGTTTCAGTCCGAATTTACTAATTCATGGGGCACTTAAACTTCTCCCGGCCTTTAAGAACCTAAATTAGACCATTTGATATCAATTTATGTCCAATATACATTGTTTAGAACCCTTAAACTAGTCTTTAAACCCTCGTGAAACCCATAGGAGAATTCAACATTATTGTTGTTTTCTAAGTAGGAGCGCGCTCTACCTTTTGAGTTTATCATCATCTGATGTGGGTGTGCACTTCCTAGTAAAAAAGAGCGTGTTCCACCATCATGCGACTAATAATCCGAACAGGGCAACAACCCTGTTTGATCAACAAATCATTTATACAACTTCCCCAAAACATCGGGGAGAGCCTCTAGTAGCTCTCATTATTTGTCTCTTGATCGAGCAGGAATAAACATGATTGATTTTTTATTAACTATATTGATCTTTCTCGAGATTTGCATTGCGCGATCTCGAGGCTGATCTGATTATGGTTGTCTTAAAGTGATACAAGTCACTAAGATGACACACATCTTAGCACAATCTTAAAGTTACACTCATCTCGAGGATCATTTATGGTTTAAAAATTCATTTGATTAAACTTTATGTTTTCTTTAGGTGATGGCCCGCCTAATTTAATAATTAATTATATGTCTAATTTCAAACTAGGACCCTGCTCGAACCTTCGTGGACATTGCGGATTAGTCCAATGCATGACTATCAAGTTATAATTATTTATATTACATTTATGTGATTGCTTATGTATATGGTTATTTTACTATTAATTATAGCATTACACCATGTGTTCATATATTATCGCTATTTTACGTGAGTTACGAGTTCGGCGGGTAGCGCCTCGAGATGCATGCGACACGAATATAAGACTTTTTAGTTCAAAATAGTAGAAATGGATTAAGAGAAGAAATCAATAGCATTTTAACAAAAAATTCCTAAGCTAAGTATTAATTGACTTGAAGTAGGTTGATGAACCATAATAGGCCGAGAATGGACCAGATGCACCTCAAGTTGCACGATGGCGTCGAGTACCTATATAAGAAAGACTTAGTCAGTGTGTAAATTATTACTTAACCATAAGACTAAGTTAACTTGATTAATGTGTCTATGGTGGGAAGTATTGGCTAAGTAATTAAAAAGCTAAGTCAAAGATAATGTAACTTAAAGTGACACCAAGTGGAGACAAAGGTTTGGGTGGGCATAACTAGGACCATGGATGGACCTCAAGATGAGTGTGTGACTTGGTCAAGGGCCAATAGTATAGGCCAGCTAGTATTAAAAAAGGACTTAATGCATTTGGTCAACATGCAAGCTTGAGAGTTTTTGAGGTTTCAAGAGAATAAACCCTAATTTGTGTGCAGAAAATTCAGAGCATTGGAAGATCAATGTAGCGGCCCTGCCGACCTGTGGTAACATGTCTCTGTGTACTCCTTGTCAGCTGGCCCAACTATAGTGTCCGACACCTACCCGGTTCTCTTCATGTCTCGTAAATCGTGTCCACATGTGTATTATCAAATTAATTAATAAATTATCCTTATTTTCTTAACTTATTCTTTATGGGTATTTAACTATTTCAACTGTTACTTATTTTGTTGTTTATTCTAATGCTTAACCATACTAGCGGGTTGTTTCTTACAAGCTAACATAAATGAGTGGAAGCCTTAATTGATACGATTAGTATAAGTAATTTATCATGGTAAACATTTTTAATAAAAGCAAATCCTACTGTGGAAAACCCAGAAAAGTACTCTGTATATAAGCAATAGTACCACAACATAATATACACATGTACAAAGTCATCCCAAGTCTCCCAATAACCAAAATATTAAAATAATATAAACACCTACGAGAATGTACAAAACCATCAGCACAGAGATAATTACTTAAGATTTTCCTTTGCCGCTACTCGTGCACTCAGTCGCCCAACAAATACAGTGACCAGTCCAGTGAGTAAATCCCCAAGAGAAGTCCACACAATATTCAGCAGGAAATAAAATAAAACTACAAGGCATGTACGTATGCTATCTGGCAACAGAAACACATACTTACATGAATATATGGCAATATAGAAGATTCAAGCAGCATACAATGATAATAACATAGCGCAACGACCAATAATCAACAAAGTAGTAGTTAAAAGATAAACGAGAACACAAATATACAATAGCTAAGTCAATATGCACATAAATGTCTTTGATGAAAATCCAAGGATGTGTCGCTTGTAGCAAACTATACCATACTTCGGAGCTAAGGGTCGTTGCACTGGGCTTCTCCGACAACCTCCATAGTCCCGTTTACCTTAGCCCTCGGGAAGCTGGCCTAATCTGTAAAGTCATCGATACGTGTGCCTTAGTGCATCTCGGGTCGCAATTCACCGAGGCTGTGATCACATGTGTTATGCTATGGTGTACCCAAGTATGTCCATACATCCCGGTGAAAAACTCTAATAAATCAATCGATCAGTTAGAAAAACCAGTAAAGGAAAACAGTTCGACACCCAACACACGCATAAGAAAAATGAATTGAATTCAGTGAAGCATTCTCAAGGGGTTTACACACCTCAATCCATGCTTCGACTTCCCTCAAACTCTTGTCTCCGATCCGACAAGCTCCCAACACTGAGCTACGGTCCCCCAAGTCCCTGAAGTCCAATTTTAATAGGTTTAGGTTATTTCCTAGTGTTTAGACATGTATAAAATTTAAAAGATCCAAACAAGCCCCCAATTTCCATTTGTGATCTGCAGTTAGCGCCTTAAGGAATATGTATAGGGCGCTATCTGATGGTAGCGCTGTAGCATCCCTTAACTTGATTAGCGTAATACCTAGCCTAAAACCGTAATTAGCCCAGATTACCCTTACCAGACTTAACTAGAGCCAGCAGCCTTACCACCTTCACCTAATGAGCACTACTGTACATCAATTATCGAAATAAAACAATTAATAAACGCAGAGGAAACCCAAAAACCTTTTTCGATAATCAAAATAAGATATACAGTATTTAAAACAAATCGAAATAAACCTCGGTTATATAAATCACCCATCCCATGTGATATTACAAAACTATAATTCAACACCAATATATAAGACCGGAGGAAGTCATTACATCGAAGAGAAGTTCAAAACTCCTATAACTTCTCCATCCTAAAGTCATAGCGTTTGTCGAATCTTCCTGTAATGTTAATTGGTGTGAGTGCTCCAACTTGCTCAATAAGTAGGGATTCACAAAAATCATCAACATGATGTGTTTTGGGGTTCATATGCAGCGAAAATTACAAAACAACGAACACCCTCTACCAGCAGTCCACACACGAACGACGACCAAGATTCGAAGTTCTAGCTTCGAGAGAATACCAAACCTTTTTTGTTTCTCTCTAAAACGATCCAGAGCGTACCCTAAAACCCTAATTCATTTCTGAAACGAAAAAAACCTTAATCTTTCATACGTGTGTTCTAACTTAAAGCGTCTATTTATACAACCATTGTATATAGACGGTTAAGTAAATTACACATATACCCCTACTTAAAGAAGTATAAGTGCAATACACCATAAGGTTGTTTTTGTCATGAGTTTTATCATATAAAATTCATTTTTCTTTCTGAACCATCTTAAAATCTCACAAAACCATTCTTAGTGTGTGACCCAATAGGCTCATACAACGTTGGCGGTGTACCAAAACACATTTTGGTATATAAGTCATAAGTGGCCTTTAGCAAGACATTATGACTACCCAAGTTGTATGAATATCAAATCGATACAACCTAATCAATAGTGTATATAACATCCTTTTCTCACACGATATCCTTTTGATCTAACATAAGGCATGGAATTGTCATCCAACATGTTCAATCGTACTAGTCTCGATCTCTAGGTAGACTGAGAACATCCAAGTGACATTGATCAGTATCAATTCACTTAGACTAGGCCTTTTAACAGTCTAACACATCGAGGGATCCACTGGATATCTCTCTTTATATGAGAGGGACAAATTCTATCTCGATTACACAACTTCATCACATTGCTCACACAGTAACCAATAAAAACCTTTATATTCGTCCGGTTAAAGACAACGTTTGATTGTGTTAAATCATTATGTTTTTAATGTTGAAGTCTCTAGTAATCTCAAGTCAGATGACTGAAAAGTATACCTATCATGAGAAATAACTATGACTTAATCCATGTGATGTTCTTATAGCGGTCGGTCCAGTACTTTGTTCCCTAATAAGTACTCTTTATCTGGATTCGTATCCCTATACGCATAATCATCTAATGATCATCAATCAAGACTCACACTAGTCTTAATTCATTATAGTTCCCAGTATAATGATCGACTTGGGACATTTAGGATATTTCTGTAAAGACCCATGGATCTTATTATAATGTAAACATACAAAGTAATTATAATAAACAACAAATGAAATCCTCTATTTTATTAACTAAAAGTATTCATAAAGACAATTAATGGATTGACCTAGGGCATATGCCCCAACACAACATTCTATATAATATTCAAGGATAACATGCAATAATAACATGCACCAATAATATCTAATAAGATTATGAAAATCATATAAACTCAATATATAAATAGATAAAAAGCAAAGGTCTTGGACTATTATAATGTGACCCCCATTTTATTTATAAAACTAGGGTCGATTACCCACTGACGCTTTTAATAAGAGTTATAACACACCGCGCATATGTGATGTTTAGCAAGTCGATTAAAGCCAAATAGTTCTATCCTAAACCCTATACTGAATATGTAACCACACGACCTATTAACTGAGTAGGAGTTACATATAGACCGGGAGATCAAGCCCAAGTACTATACAACCTGGTCTCAGCCTTGAGGATTTACTATCGTAGATCACATTAGACATCGTTTTCTGTTCATTAGAAAAACCATCACAGTGTATATAATCCCCCATTTCAATCCAACAACTACATGAGCTATATATACTAAATAGCCAGGCAATATTGATAAATAAGTGAATATGTACTTACCTCGGTTCAAGTCTCTGTCTGAATTTCCTAACTTTCTTGTCATCTCACTCTTGTTCGGTGTTTCTCGACCTATCACCAATCATTTGTGACCAATATAGGTTCATTATAATACATTTAGAACTCATAGACCAGTCCCTAAGTTCCTCAGAAATTATTCATAAAACACAGCACAATTGTTGGATAGCGCGCTACATGACATGGATAACGCGTTATCTATAAGTCGATCATCTTCCCCAATATGCGTAGCGCGCTATGGCTAAAGCCTAGTGTGCTATGCGCACCAGACCTGCGACACCAACACGCTTCTACTCAACCAATCTAAACATAAATCACCTCCAAAACATCCCAAATGATCTGGGAGGACCTTTAATGAGTTTATAAACCGTTTATAATCAACAACAATCTCAATTCAACAAGTTTTGGTCATCACCACCGAATTAAACTTCAACAAACTTGAAAACCAATCTTACCGAAGTGATGATCACTAGCTTCTAATCCGTTCAAGCTCCTCAACTTGATTGAGTTTAGCTCTTGGAACGACCTCTCTTCGATCTGGAATTGACCAAAACCTCCTCATTTTCTCGATTGTTCGAATGAATTGATAAGCTTTAAGTTTTATTTATATATATGGATTTTTCTCAAGATATGTGTCGCGTCATCTCAAGACTAATCGGGTGATTGATGCGTTAAAGTGACACTCCTTAAAGTGACACGAAACTTGACACATCAAGCACTTACGCTTCGTCTGAGACTATGCAATAATCCATATATTTTCAATATTCTTTTATTTTCCAATATATATTTATATATTTAAAAACATATGAATATAAATATCGCGTATTACTCACCAATAAACTCACTGGACATGCCTACAAGTGTCCTTCAGTGTGCACACTCTTGCTAGGACTTCCTCGTCACACTAGGTGTCCCGATAAACTATTGTTTATTGGATATTTTCCATTTTATAGACTTGTGTATAATTTCCTTATTATACAACAACCTATCTATAAATTGAATTAATAATACAAACAAACACCATACATCATGTAAACGCACGCATACGATAATCGTGGCACGTCGAAGTTAACCATCAGCCTAACTCGGATTAATTAGGATTTAGATTAGTACTAATCACCAGCTTAAGGTAATAGGTCATTACAGTCTCCCCAATTTAAAGCAATTTCATCCTCGAAATTAAAGTAATTCAAAACTTACTTAAAAATTCAAAGAAAAATGGAAACTGTTCCTTATAATTCTATTACCAAGTTAGTTCCTCATCTTTGTGAAATCTCCGTTTCACTGTAACCGAAAGAAATCTCTTCGATTCTCAGCTTTTTTAAATCTTATGATCAAGTAACCCACTTGACTGCTCATCGTAAAATAGGTCTTCTCGAAGATCACATTCATTCCAATCAATCCTTGGAATGAACTGATTCTCTGTTTTATGAACATAGACTTATGGAAGACGTTAACAAGACGTTAATAACTTCGACTAGCTGAGGAGGCAACTTTAACCTGTAAGTACCAGGATTAATCTATTTATGTACTTTGAACAACTTAATCAACTTGAAGCTAGCTTACCTCACAATCCAAACCTATACAACTTCTTACATAGGTGAGATTTTCAACAAAACTTAATTGTCGTTTGAAAATCCAACCACCTATGATATTTTTCGGCATATCTCTTTTGTTTTAGTTGTATTGTAGTCAAATGCTGGCCAATTTGCTACTTTTCCTCTGTGTAGTTCTAAATTAATTCTGACTCCAACAAACTTGCATCTCAACCCATGTCCAGGACACTCTGGCGAATGACGTGGTTGACCATACAAAGTTTCAAAGGAGCATTCCATCTATAAACGAACTCATACAGAGAAATGTATCTCTTCCAATTATTACTAAACTTTAAGACACAAGCTTAAAGTATATCCTCTAACACCAAACTTTATTACTCCGGTTATCCATCGGTCTGCCAGTAATATATCATACTGAGGTTAAGTTCCTCAGTTGTCACAATAATTCACTCCATCCTTTGGACGTGAATCTCGGATCTCTATCTGAAATAGTCGACACTGAAGCACCCTGAAATCAACTCCTCATGTATCTATATTTTACATAATCAGTCAAGAGGATTTCACATAGAAACCGGTAAGAAATATGTAGACTCCATTAACTTTTAACTACAATTTTTACCATATTGTGCTTACACTAACACAAAGATAAACTAGAAACAAAATCTACCGATTTATGTTCCCATTCCCATTCAAGAGTAGGCAGTGAATATAATAAACCTCTGGGTTTCTTATGTTCAGCACTAACTTGCTGCATATCTTATATCTCTTTATTATTCCCACAGCATCATTTTTCATCCAGATTAACAATAAATGAAGGCACTTCAATTCATGATATTCCTTACCGCTATCTGGATGAAAGTAGTAAAGAGATCTATGAATTTTCCATAGCAATTCCTTCCCACCTGATCTTAAATAAGAATCTATAATCTATCCCTGAACCATAATGCAACATTATTAGACACTGACTAATTAAGATAATTTATACTATCTGTTCACCTCTAACGCTCTATATAATCTTGATTAGCTTTCTGATAACTAATCACCAGCTGAATCTTTTCCAATTCAGTTTAAATCTAAACTCAAAAGATCAGATTAGTAGCTCCAAAATTAGTTCTCTCAGTTGATGACATGTCAACCTAACTTACACAAATCATCATCACCGTAATTTCTTATGAAGTCTAAACTGAGAAGCTCTTATTAATATCTACATTTTCTTTCATATACCTGAATTGCAATCGTATACTATTAGTCTGATAACACCTTTATGTGTAGTTCTAAATTACTTAGGCTCTAACAAATTTGTATCATTACTTCTCGTCCCACACTGTTTAACGAGAAAATAAAACATATAAAAATTTAAGGTAAATACCCCAACTCTTTATATAACCTGTTAAAATTAACACCAGAGAACTCACAGTAAATATTTCTTCAGGTAAATATTTCTTCCAGTAATTCATACTTTCCAAGTCACAAGCTCGGAAACTATATTCTATAGAAACCATGGTAAACTTCAGATATATTGTGTTAAGATTGAGAAAGGTCCATCTTGGCTATTATACATATTTTCCCCCTGAGAAACAGATTTTCGGTTCCTTACTGAAATAATAATAATGGTTCTCCATAACTCTCAATTTCTCCACACACATACATCTCACTTACTTTTCCACGAGGATTTAAACCTCAGTACTAGAAACAAATTTCCAAACTCTGTTAAGTTTACAATTATATCAGTAACCTTCAATTGTCACCACAACTTAGGTTAATTCATCATTGATTTCAGAGCATGAACTATCATTTATATAGGGCAAGAATAATATAACCCTCCAGGTTATAATTATTCAACTTTCTCTTGCTGATATATCTCATATTTCATTATAAAACTGAAATCATCAATTATTTTTTCATTTCAGGTCACCAACTATTCATTTCCTATTTTGACGACTTTGGATTTCACTTGAATGAATATATTTAAGAAATCAATGAGATTCTCACATTGCCTCTCTCTCTTTATTTCAAGTTATAAGAACTTTTCTTATATTCTCAATGTTTTGATTTGAGATCATCCTTTCCAACATCAATAATTAGTAGTCATCTTTTACCTACTAAATAATCTCAATCAATTCTTTCATTAAATCATCACTCATTAAATCATCATTAGTTCAACTCCAATTTGAGCTTTAAAGAATAGACTTATAATTATCAATTTAGCCAACTCAATTGACGATGTGCCCGCGTAGGACTTCTATTTGGTCATCAGTAAATATCTAGCATAAGAGATATTACTGAGTAGGTTTATCATAACTATAGCCTCTGTCCCTTTCTTTTCAAGGTAGTGTCCACACAATCGCCTTGATGAGTGGTGTTTCATAGTGAATTCCTAATACTTAGGAAAGTTTTAAGGTAACTTTCTTACTTTCTATTTCTATCACTCTGACAATTTCCATTTATCAAACTTCCACAGTTTGAAATTCATTTCTTACTCTTACACCAGTCCACTTGTGTCATATTCTCAGGTTGTCTTTTAATGATTCCTCTAAGATTTTTATTAATCTTAAAGAATGATTAAAATATCCTCATCAACTTTTCTTCTTAATTTACAAGTGATGCATTTCCATATTTGGTACAACTACAAAATTAGTTATCCCGAGATTATCGGTCTCTAGTAGTTCTTCTCCCAAATCTGGAACTATTTATATATAGCTGGAAATATGAGTTACAATTTTGCTTTATTGTGTCACCCATACATTCTTACCTAGATAAGAAGTCTTAGGATGAACCTCTAACTTCTTCTACAATTTAGGTTTTATCAAGCAAACATTGTACTCAAACTATACTTTCACCTTCCTCTAAAGCATCATTGTGTTCGATTTCAACTTATAACCATCACATACTCGAGTTAACTAAATAAATAAAACAACGATATCACAGATCCGTAAATCAATCATTTGTAATATTCAATTATTTTAAGTTTGCTTTCCTCTTTTTACCATTGTATTGAATATTGGACGACCTCATATTGTCTCAATCACAGTCAAATCCTCTGATTTACTGTTAATATTCAATACTCTTACCACTTTATTAACCTTTGAAACTTAGCACTAGCACTTTGTAAAATTTTGGTCCAAATCAATTTACCGTTGCTAATTCCAATTCTGTACGGTAATTGCTCGTGCATTCTCAAAGTCTTCAAACATTCCATGTTATTATTGATAACATAATAACAACTTCTTACAATAGGGTTTTTCTTCACTTGATACCCATATTTTATGAACATAGCATGAGTTCTAGTAAGTTCTAGTGGTCTCCACCATCTACTTAAAATGATCCAGCACCTGCCTTCAATCATCTTAAAAAGATATATATCATTACCTTTAATCATTTAACTATTAAAATCAAATCTTTACTACCTCTTGAGAACCGTTGATTTCACTTATTTTAAGAATGAGTTGTCAATTCTGAGTAATGAATACTCATTTTGACTATTACACATTAATCATTGGATTCCCCAAATCCTCAGATTCACTGGCCACTCATTCTCCCCAATTTAGACTATACCAGTCTAATAGATCAGACTAGGATATTTTACCAAATCACTACTATATTTTGGATTTAATTGTCTTCTATTAATAAACCATTTATTATTCTAATATGGATTCACACCACGACTGGAATATCAACTTCATAACAACTTATGAAGTATAACTGCATTAGTGATTTCCTAATCTCCATTAGGCTTTTATCATGTACCGCTAATTTGTTTATTGAATAACTTTCATTACTTCCATACTAGTCTCGATACCAGTATTAAATCACCTCTCAAAGTGGTCCGCCATCTTTGAGTTTCATCAAAAGTCATTCCGTATGTCATTATTTTATAATCTCCTTTCTCCTAATTCAGTATATCATTATTTTATAATTTCCTTTCTCCTAATGCATACCTCAAGATCTTGATCCAATCAATACTTCGTCGCTAGCTATTATTTGTCTAATAATATTAGTAAGAAGAAAGACCACTAAAGATGTTACTTGGAGAAGAGTTTTATTTCATCTTTTTAACTTTTCTAATGTCTTTCCTTTTTGTCTATTCTGGAGGATAAGACTTTTCAGAGCTCTTACCGTTTAGGAAAAACATACATTCTTATATCTACCACGTAGATATAGTATACACAATAAATAACATAGTTCTGTCTTTAATCTTTTGGTTACCCCCCAAAATCACAATAAAAACCATTTATCAAACCTTAAGCTTATTCATAACTCGAGACCACTTTTTGAGTCAACAAACTTAGGATTCGTTATTAGGGTAATTAGAATACCTTAAACTTTTAAAGTAGGCTAACATTCACTTCGAACACTATCCAAAAGTGAATGTATGGTCAAAGCCTTGTCCATGATACCCAATTGTATCACTGTTACAACTTTATCCTTAAAAGATAAAAACCATAAACCTTGGCACCACACTGTATCAAAGTTATTCCTTGATTCTAATAAATGATTATTAACCAAGGCTTTAAAACCTATGTCTCGATACGAAACTGTATCAGAGTTATTCCTTGATTCTAATAAATCTTAGAATAATGAAATCAAACTTTATAAACCTTGGCTCTGATACTAAACAGTAGCATCCTCTAACCTAATTAGGGCAATATCCGGCCTGAAACCCTAGTTAAGCCCATATTACCCTTACCAGACTTAACTAGAGCCAGCAACCTTACCACCTACACCTGATAAACACTAGTATATACTGACTATTGAAATAAAATAATTAATATACGTAACAGAAATTTAAAAACGTTTCGATAATTAAAATAAGATATACAGTATTTAGAACAAATCGGAATAAACCTGGGTTATATGAATCACTCATCCCATGTGATATTACAAAACTATAATTCAACACCAATATATAAGACGAGAGGAAGTCATTACATTGAAGAGAAGTCCAAATCGCCTATAACTTCTCCATCCCGTAGTCGTAGCGCTTGTCGAGTCTACCTGTTATGTTAATTAGGGTGAGCGCTCCAACTTACTCAGTAAGTAGGGATTCACACTAATCATTAACATTCCCTATAATATTCAAGGATAACATGCAATAACAACATGCACCAATGATATCTAACAAGAATATGGAAATCATATAAATTCAATATATAAACATATTTAAAGCAAAGGTTTTGGACTATTGCACTGTGACCCCCATTTTATTTATAAAACTAGGACTGATTGTCCACAGACGCCATTAAAACGAGTGCTAAACCAACACACCGTGCGTATGTGATGTTTAGCCATTCGATTAATGCCCAATGGTTCTATCCTAAACCTTATACTGAATATGTAATCCACATAACCTATTAACTGAGTAGGAACTACGTATAGAATGTTGGGTTTTGGGGTTCATACGCGGCGGAGATTACAAAACAATTTTGACAAAACCCCAATAGGATCCGAATCTAATTCCATTAAAAACGTTTAAACCATGAAAACTTAATCATACCTCAGTCGCAATGTACCTTTCTGAAGGTTAATCGATCTCTAAGGCGCTGCAAACGACGAACGCCCTCTACCAATAGTCCACGCACGAACGGCGGCCGAGATTCAAAGTGCTAGCTTCGAGAGAATACGAAACCTTTTGTTTTTCTCTCTAAAACGATCCAAAGCATACCAAAAAAACCTAAGTCGTTTCTGAAACGAAAATAGAGTTTCGGCCTTTTGATCTTTCGTCCGTGTATTGTAACTTAAAGCGTCTATTTATACAACCCTTGTATATAGACGGTTAAGTAAATTACAAATATACCCCTACTTAAAGAAGTATAAGTGTAATACACCACAAGGACGTTTCCGTCATGAATTTTATCATATAAAATTCATTTTTCTGAACCATCTTAAAATCTCACAAAACCATTATCAGTGTGCGACCCAATAGGCTCATACAACGTTGGCAGTGTACCAAAACACATTTTGGTATACAAGTCATAAGCGGCCTCTAGCGAGACATTATGACTACCCAAGTTGTACGAATATCAAATCGAAACAACCTAATCAATAGTGTATATAACATCCTTTTGTCACACGATATCCTTTTGATCAAACATAAGGCATGGAATTGTCATCCAACAAGTTCAATCGTACTAGTCTCGATCTCTAGGTAGATTGAAAACATCAAATTGACATTGATCAATATCAATTCACTTAGACTAGGCCTTTTAACAGTCTAACACATCGAGGGATCTACTGGATATCTCTCTTTATATGAGAGGGACAAATTCTATCTTGATTACACAACTTTATCACATTGCTCACATAGTAACCAATCACAACCTTTATAATCGTCCGGTTAAAGACGACGTTTGATAGTGTCAAATAACTATGTTCCTAATGTTGAAGTCTCTGATAATCTCAAGTCAGAGGACTGAAAAATATACTTATCATGAGAAACAACTATGATTTAATCCATGCGATGTTCTCATAGCGGGTCGGTCCGATACTTTGTTCCCTAACAAGTACTCGTGATCTTGATTCGTATCCCTATACGTATAATCATCATATGATCATCAATCAAGACTCGCACTAGTCTTAATTCATTATAGTTCCCAGTATAATGATCGACTAGGGACATTTAGGATATTTCTATAAATACCCATGGATCTTATTATAATGTAAACATGCAAATTAATTATAATAAACATCAATGAAATCCTCTATTTTATTAAATAAAAGTATTCATAAAGACGGTTAATGGATTGACCTAGGGCACATGCCCCAACATCTCCCACTTGCACTAGGGCCAATCATACATGCATCTAATGCCTAATGATCTAACATGACCATCATGTTTTGCTTGTGGAAGAGTTTTTGTCAATGGATACGCAACATTGTCTTCAGTAGGTACTCTGCAAATCTTTACGTCACCCTTCTCAATAATTTCTCTGATGAGATGAAAGCGCCTGAGTATATGTTTGGATCTGTGGTGTGATCTAGGTTCCTTGGCCTGTGCTATTGCCCCGTTATTGTCACTATACAAACAAACATGGTTAGCAATACTTGGAACCACACCTAGTTCGAAATGAACTTTTTGATCCAAACCTCCTTTCTTTGCATCGGACGCCGCAATATACTCGAACTACTGTTGTAGAATCGCCACGATCTCTTGCTTCGAACTTTTCCACCATCTTACTTGTACCCCCATTCAAATTAAACACATATCCAGATCGCGATATAAAATCATCTATATCGTTTGAAAACTTGCATCGTGTAACCATTTACAACTAGATCATTTTCAAAACCTCCATAGACCAAGAACACTTCCTTAGTCCTTCTTAAGTACTTAAGGATGTTCTTTTCTCGCTATCCAGTGACTCTCGCCAGGATCTGACTGATATCTGCTTGTAGTGCTCAAAACATATGATACATCAGGTCGAGTGCATAGCATGGCATACATGATAGATCCAATAGCCGATGCATATGGAATCTTACTCATACGGTCTCGCTCATCATTTGTCCTAAGACATTGATTCTTGCTGAGACTTATGCCATGAGACATTGGCAACAATCCTCTTTTAGAGTCTTGTAAACTGAACCTATTCAGCACCATGTCTATGTAAGCACTTTGACTTAGACCGATTAGCCTCTTAGATCTATCCCTATAGATCCTTATCCCTAGGATATAGGCTGCATCTCCTAAGTCTTTCATTGAGAAACACTTCCCTAGCCAAGACTTGACATTCTGTAATGTTGGGATGTCATTTCCAATGAGTAATATATCATCAACATACAGTTCCAGAAAAATAACTACACTCCCACTGACCTTCTTGTATACACAAGGCTCATCTTCGTTCTTAATAAAACTAAAATACTTGATTGCTTCATTAAAATGAAGATTCCAACTCCGAGAAGCTTGCTTTAATCCATAAATGGATCTTTGAAGCTTGCATACCTTCCTAGAATTCCAATTCCAATTCAGGTCGTGTCATATACACGTCCTCAAGCAGCTTTCCATTAAGAAATGCTATTTTTACATCCATTTTCCATATTTCATAGTCAAAATATGCAGCAATGACATTTAAAATTCTTATGGATTTAAGCATGGCTACTGGCGAAAAAGTTTCATCATAATCTACACCTTGAGTCTGCCTGAAACCCGTTGCTACAAGTCTTGCTTTAAAAGTATGCATATTGTCATCCATGTCAGTTTTCTTCTTGAAAACTCATTTACATCCAATGGTCTTACCACATTCAGGTAAATCAACCAAGTTACAAACTTGGTTATCATACATGGATTGCATCTCAGAGTTCATGGCACTTAGCCATTTATCTGAGTTTGGTCCATACATAGCCTCCTGATAAGTGGTGCGCTCATTTTGATCCATAAGCAACACATCACCACTATCAGTAATGAGAAATCCGAATCTCTCTGGCTCATGTCTTACCCTACCAGATTTACATGGGCCTTGTGTCACTTGCGGAGGTTCAACTGGTTCAGAACGTTGTTGAACTTCCAAGAATGGGTCGAGTGTTTATCTGTGATTCTTGAACTTCTTCAAGATTTATTTCTCTCCCACTAGTGTCTTTTGAAATAAACTATTTTTCCATAAAGGCACCATACCGAGCAACAAACACTTTGTTCTCAGCGAGATTATAAAAGTAATATCCTTTTATTTCGGATACCCCACAAATAAACACTTATCAGATTTAGGTGCTAGTTTTTCTAAGACTTGTCGCTTTACGAATGCTTCACAACCCCGAATCTTAAGAAAAGACAAACTAGGTCTCTTCCCGTACCATATCTCATATGGTGTTTTATCAACCGCTTTTAGAAGGAACTCGATTTAGAGTGAAAGCTGCAGTTTGTAATGCATAGCCCCAAAAGGATAATGGAAGATCTGCATGACTCATCATAGATCGAACCATATCTAATAAGGTTCGATTTCTCCTTTCAGAAACTCCATTCCATTGTGGAGTTGCTGGTTGAGTCAATTGGGAGACAATCCCATAATTTCTAAGATGATCATCAAATTCTTGGCTTAAATATTCACCACCTCGATCTGATCGAAGTGTTTTGATAGTTTTACCAAGTTGATTATGCACTTCATTTTGAAACGTTCGAAATGTCTCAAATGATTCGGCTTTATGTTTCATTAAATATACATAACCATATCTGCTGAAATCATCAGTAAATGTAATGAAGTATTGATAACCTTATCTAGCCATTGTGTTTATAGGACAACATACATCAGTATGTATTAGACCCAATAAATCACTTGCCCTTTCACTGTGTCCAGTAAATGGACTTTTAGTCATCTTGCCTAGTAAACAAAATACGCACGTTTCATATTTTTCTAAATCAAATGAATCAAGAAGCCCATCTTTACGGAGCTTCGTTATACGTTTCTCGTTTATGTGCCCGAGACGACAATGCCAAATATAGGTTTGATTACAGAAATGACAATTTTCTTCCTTTTCTTTTGGGTGTTTTGAAGCAGGAACAAGCCGGGGCTTGACTTGTTCCATAGGCTTTGCGACAGGTGCAGCAACTGCCTTGGCAACTCTAGCCTTGCCTTTGCCTTCCCTCTTCATTCCCTTTCCCTTTTAGACCATCAACATATTACTAGAGGGTTTCTTGATATTTCGTTCAGCAGTTTTGAGCATCAAATGCAACTCTGAAATTGATTTCTCCAAATTATTCATATTGTAGTTCATCACAAATTGTGAGTAACTCTCTGGTAATGAATTCATGATCAAATCTGTTGCCAACTCTTGGCTTATGGGAAATCCGAGTTTATCAAGCCGGTCGACATAGCCCTTCATCTTCAAAACATGAGGACTAACTGACGCACCCTCAGTCATCTTGCAAGAATGTAGGTTCTTGACTGTCTCAAACCTTTCTTGCCTAGCTTGCTGTTGGAACATTTCCTTCAGCGTTACAACCATGTCGTAGGCTTCCATTAGTTCCATGTCCTTCGAAGTTCAGAACCATAGTTGCCAAGCATAATACATGCAACATCGTAGAATCGTTGACATGCTTAATATGCGCATCCTTCACGACTTTCGCAAAGCATTGGTGGTGGGTCCTCGGGATTGGAGCATCCGGGACATACAACTTGCGTTCATGCTTATGAATAATTCTCAAGTTTCGAACCAGTTAAGAAAGTTAGTCCCAGATAGCTTATCCTTCTCAAGGATGGATCGCAGTGACTGGGGATTATTGTTACTTGAAAATGCCATTGATCTACAATAAATATTATGCAAAGTTTATTTTAGCATAGAGGAATAGACTCCCACTAAATTAACAACCCTCCTAAACACACTGTTTATTTAGGGGACTAAAATCCATATTTCACCTAATTCTATGACAGCTATGGCATGAAACACAGAACTAGATTATTTAGGTAGGTAAAAGTTACCAATTACATCTTATGTAATTATTTAGATCCTTTTATGAGATATGGACATCTTATGTCTTAGCATGTTTTTATCTCATCATTTGCCTAAAGCTCAAAATTATTTTGAAGGCTTTAAGTCGGACCATTTTAAACATTTATGTAACTCTTACCCAACTTGTCTCACCAAGATAACACAATACACCCAGCTATGGCTGAAACTATATTAGTGTGATCGAGGCCTTTGACAAGTGTTTAAAATGGATGACATGAGACTTAAAATTTAATAGAAGGATTTTATTCAGTTTTAGTGATTTTTATGTAAACAATGAAATATCATATATTTTATTGATTTGTTCAATCACTAAACAATTTGAAAATTTTTTATACTATTCACTAATAGAAGAATTTCTGTGCGCTAGGATTAGTTAGACGGCGGTCCCGCTGGTCGGTCAATGGCGATGTTTCAAATTCGACCGGTCAATGGACAGAGGGTACAGGGGGCGCGCCCATTTTTTTTTTTTTTAGACGACGAATCTCAATTCTGAAAATTGAAATTCGCTATAGAAAATCATATTTTTCGCTGATTTTACTATACTAAATTTACCCCTTAATTTATCCAAAATTAAGTCGATTAAAACATTTTAATTAACCCGGGCCCACATCTAACTAATCATCTTATCCTAATCCAATTAGGACTTTAGATTTTTGAATCCTAGCATATCACCAATAACAAAATTCTTGATATTTATCTCCTATCCAATAGGGATAACGAAACCGATTTTGATTATATCTCCTAGTCTAATTTGTTATCTATCTTTATCAAATAGAAAGTTCATAACAAAATAGATATAACGAGATAAATAAACAATTTCAAAAATTAATTATTTGCAATTTCGGTCCTCAGGCAGATAATCACAAATATGTCATTGAATCATGAACTACTATCCCAATCGAACCTAATCATATTAGTTTCGAATTAATATTCACTACAAAAAAACAGCAAATCAGAAACGGAATTAGAAACGGAAATAAGTTCCGTTTCTAAATAAAAAAGTTAGCGACGGAATTGAGACGGAAACATTCAGAGACAGATTTGAGACGGATCAGAGACGGAATTAGAGACGGAATTAGAGACGGAATTAAATTCGTCTCTAAAAAATGACGCCAACATTCCCACCAAAACTTTATTTTGTTATACCCGTTCATCAAATCTCGAGATTTGTGACAACAAATCTCGAGATTTCTCTTTACCCCCTCCAAAACCCCCCTCGTCGTCCTCCCCACCACCGAAAGCCACCGAAAGCCCTAACCAAGCAAACCCACCGCGCGATTCGATCTCATCGTCTTCGTCGTCTCTCCTCTATACTCTCGTCTCTCCTCTCTGGTCGCGCCGTCTCTCCGGTCACCGGCCCCCAAATCTCCAACCCCCGACAAATCTGGCGTCTCTGTTCCGTTGCTCTCAACTCTCTCTCTGGTCTCTCCGTCTCTCTCCAGTCACCGCCCCCCAAATCCCCCACCCCCAACAAGTCGTCCTCGCACTACATTGCTCCCTGGTAGCGCTGCCCTGCTCTGGTCCTGTTCGGTTGTCTTGCACCATTTCAGTCCGCGCCTCTGCTCCTCTCGGCTCTCACTTCGTGCTCTCATTCGGTCCCCTCTTCGATCTCTGTTCGGTGGTATTGTGCTCTCATTCATTCCGCGCCTCGCTGTGCTTGATTGGTGAGTTCTCCCTTTTTCCTCTCGAACCATTGTTTTTGGTGAATTGGCAGTGACATGTTATGTAGGTGTTCCTTGCTATTTTATCATATCTTGATGTTGGTTTACCTATTTAAATGTATAATTTAAATAAATTTGATTTGGTTGTAACTTTACCAGTATGTCTCCCTTGCTATTGTATGATATCTTGATGTGTATAACTATTCGGCTATCATAAGTGATATCTTGATGTCTTTGTTATATGTTCCGTGTCTCTCTTGATGTGTTATGTAGGTGTTCAAATAACATTTATAAAAAGAACAAGTTTCCACTTCCTTTTAGTCTAATGAAATCAAGAATTTTCGTTCAGTATTTTTGTTCAAATTTATCATGTTAGGCATTATTTTTTTTTCTTTGCTATTTTATTATGTTTGGTTATGCTATTCTGAAATGCCGAAAAATTGATAATAGGTGCAATGATCTGAAATATGAAAATCTAATTCTGAATATACTAGGTATTACTTTGATCATAGTTCTTTGCATGATTCTTGATCTCATTCAAGAGCTTAGTGAACGAAGTGATGGTTGTGGCTATGTCTTCATCGGAGCCAACTCGAAAGTCTCATAGTGCCCTCGATTATCAACTTTTTTCTTCACTTGATGTTTACCTTTATAATGTACCCTAAGCTTCTCCTTCACTTCCTAAGTTGTTGGACAAGCCCTAACTCTGTTAAATTTGTTCTCATAAAGCGAGGAAAAAAAATTATTCATGGCTTGATCATTGGAGAGCTCAATCTTGGTCTCCTCAATGATGTATTCTCTCATGGCCCTGTTCGGTGGACTGTACCTATTCTCAATTGACTCCCACAAAAGTCTAATTTTCACCCTAATGTAGAACTTCATCCTTACTTTCCAATGAGCATAGTTGATATAGATAAAAAACACTTTGAATTTTCAACTCCCTATCCTTAGTTCAATGAAAAGTTAAAACAATTACTTTCTAATCCAGGCATCTTACATATTTATGATGAGGTAAATAATCCAGTTAGAGGAGTATCGAATAAATGTTGTTGTACTTTGCATTTCGTGCCTTGAATTGCATTCAAACATTAATACTTAGCAAGATATATCCTATCTTTTTTTTTTTTATAAATCTGCCTTAATTCATAACTACTAACATTTCCAAAAACCATTGATAATTCATTCCTTGTTTACCAAACTCGCGTGTACAAATCCTCCTTTACTTTCTTATCACTAATCATTTTTTCATCAGAATTCTGAGCAGATCAATTCTAAGATTATTTTCAATCAAAATATTTAAAAAATGATGCAGATAATATTTAAGCACAACATTAGATATTAAAGTAAATTTGATCTATCACCATTCTAGCATTTCTTAATAAAACCTATAATTATATAAGTCATTCCATGACTAGAGTGATCTAATTACATCTATCATCATATGAAAAGAGACATTACATTACAATACGATCATAAATGAAACCTGACACATCTTGTAACGCTGACTAGTTAGAAAATTAATGACTTTCTAACTTAGTCAATTTATTCTCTATTCATGAGTTCAACAAGAACCTCGTTCTTTCACTTAGCTATCAATTTCTTCTAGATTGTCTTGATCGCTATTCCGATTTACACTATTCTCCAATTAGTGAGATTTCCTATCATCTTAATCATTATTATTTCATTACTTGAATATACAACAGGCTCGACAACGGTTACGTTCGAATAGGAATGTCATTTACAAGTAGAGACTGGATGTACAACCGGCTCGACAACGGTTACGTTCGAATTGAATTCGCGGTGAAGGTTAAAGAATTCATATCATTTGCCAAACAACATTGTCCTACATACCAAAGTGAAAGGAAGATTAGATGTCCGTGCAATTTTAAGAAATGTCGACTTGTACCGTACCTGGACGTCGAAACGGTTGCGTACCACATTTGTAGGTATGGATTTGTCCCGGGATATCACTGTTGGTACGAACATGGTGAGAACGGAGATGAAGGCCCGCAAAACTTTTACCAAATGGATAGCCATATTGATGATGCTGATGTGGGAGGATACGATCCCACACCTTACCGCGAGATGCTACACAACGTGGCAGGTCCAAGTTTCAATTGGAATCACGTGGAAGAATCACCAAACCCCCAAGCACGCCAACTATACGACATGACTGATGCAAGTAGGGAACAATTGTGGCCTGGTTGCGAAACCATGACAACGTTGTCCGCAATGGCAAAATTACTTGCGATCAAGTCTGAACATCATATATCTGAACGAGGGTATAATGAAATCATTAAACTCATGAAGGATTGTTTGCTAAATGACAACTCATTGGTTGAAAATTTTTATGCCACTAAAAGACTAATACGAGGTCTAGGTCTACCTGTTGAGAAAATAGATTGTTGTGAGGACCAATGTATGCTTTATTGGGGAGTGGACTCTGAGTTGACATCGTGTAAATTTTGTGGGAAATCACGCTACATTGCACATCGACGAGGTCGTGGTCGGAACACAAAAAACTGCCCTTGCAAAAAAATGTACTACTTCCCTTTGGGCCCTCGGTTGCAACGATTGTATGCGTCTGAGTCAACCGCAAAACATATGCGATGGCATGGAGATCATTCCTCGCCAGAAGATGTTATGCAACACTGTTCTGATTCGATTGCTTGGAGACATTTTAATGACGTCAATAGAGACTTCGCCGCCGAGGTTCGGAATGTTCGTTTAGGATTGTGCACTGATGGTTTTCAAGTATTTGGGCTTTCCGGGAAATCGTACTCTTCGTGGCCCGTGATTTTGACTCCTTACAACCTTCCACCGTCGATGTGCATGAAATTTGAGTTTATGTTCTTAACGGTTATCGTTCTTTGGACCGACCACCCCAAAGCAGAAAATCGACGTGTTCCTTCAGCCGCTTGTGAAAGAGTTGCAAGATTTATGGAACAATGGGGTGATTACATACGACGTCTCCACCAAGACAAATTTTCTCATGCGAGTTGCCCTTTTATGGACTGTTAGTGATTTCCCTGAATATAGCATGTTGTCCGGTTGGAGCACACACGGTAAGTACGCTTGTCCATATTGTATGGAGGATACAAATGCATTTCAATTGCGAAATGGTGGTAAGACATCGTGGTTCGATTGTCACCGTCGTTTCTTGGCGAAGTCATCACCATTAAGGAAAGACAAAAAAAATTTCATTAGAGGCAAAATGGTCATAAATGATGATCCGCCCGCTTTGCGTTATGGTGAAGAAATTTTGGCAGAAATTGAATCGTTAGGCTTAATGAAGGCGACAGAAATCGGAGCTGAATCTGTGAATGGGCGGATAGCTAAGA
This sequence comes from Stephania yunnanensis, assembly GCA_039657365.1. Lineage (NCBI taxonomy): Eukaryota > Viridiplantae > Streptophyta > Magnoliopsida > Ranunculales > Menispermaceae > Stephania > Stephania yunnanensis. The sequence goes on from CM077582.1 coordinate 42,726,232, forward strand.
ATTCGGGATGGAGGAAGAAAAGCGTATTCTGGGACTTGCCGTATTGGAAGACAAACTTGATCCGCCACAACTTAGATGTCATGCACATTGAGAAAAATGTTTTAGACAACATATTCAACACTATTATGTGTGTACCGGGCAAGAGTAAGGACAATGCAAAATCGAGGCAAGATATTCGTGAATATTGTCACCGACCTTCTCTACACATTGATTCGGCGACAAATACTTACGTCCTTGGGTGCTATGCTCTTGATACATCAAAAAAACAAAAAATGTGCGAGTGGGTTGAAAAGTTGCGTTTTCCTGATGGTTACGCATCGAATCTTGGTCGATGTGTGGATCCAAAGAAACTGCGAATGTTCGGCATGAAGAGCCATGATTGTCATATATTCATGCAACGGTTGATACCAATTGCATTCAAAGAACTCCTCCCAAACCCGGTTTGGGTTGCAATTAGCGAATTAAGCCTTTTTTTTCCGATCCCTAACCGCGAAATGTGTCAGTATCCAAGATATGGAGGTCTTAGAGTCTGAAATACCAAAAATCATTTGCAATTTGGAAAAAATATTCCCTCCAAGCTTATTTGACTCTATGGAGCACCTACCAATCCACTTGGCCTACGAGGCCCGTCTGGCCGATCCCGTTCAATTTCGATGGATGTATCCATTTGAGAGGTACTATCTTGAGCCCTTGAAATTATTTTCCCATTCAATAGGTTTTATATCAACATTTCCTATAACATTCATACAGGTACCTTAAACATTTGAAGAACAATGCGCGAAACAAAGCGAAGGTTGAGGGCTCCATGTGTAATGCTTATTTGGTTGAAGAGGTCACATCCTTTTGTTCTTACTACTTCGAAGATCACTTCTTTACGTTGCATGACAAAGTGCAACGAAACGACGATGGCGGTCTCGGGCCCACACCGAACTTCGTCGGCAATTTCTCAATTTTCACTTATCCTGGTCGACCCATGGGCAAGTCGAAGGAGCGGTACTTAACAGAGCAGGAGTATAATGCCGCTCATTCGTACATACCGCTCAATTGTCAAGAGATCGCTCCTTACGTCCAGTATGTCCGTCACTTTCATTCAATAATGCAGTACATTCATTGTTCATATTTTAGTAAGACAACCTACTTACATGTTCGTTTCTTCTAGGATATTCTTCGATGAAATCACTCAAGCAATGGGGGAGTCGGAAGTTGATAGTAGTCTAGAGCACAACTTCCCCATTTGGTTTCAAACATATGTAAGGTCATTACTTTTGTACGTTATAGATTCATAAATTTCTTCCATAAGTAATGTGTCATATTGCATTTCTAATTTTTTTTGAATAGGCTCGGAATTCTATAGTTGACGAGACGCTCGTTGATCTTTTTGTTGGTCCTAGTCGATCATGTACTGTCTACCCTGGTTACCTTGTTAATGGGTATAAGTTCCACTCCGCAACATATGACGTTAATAGATCGACGCAGAGCAGCGATGTTTTGGTGAAGGGTTCAAACTACGCCGATGTTTCCCATAACTATTATGGAGTACTGCAAGAGGTTGTGGAGATTGAGTATACCGGCCTCAAGCGTGTGGTCTTGTTTAAGTGTGAATGGTATGACCCTACACCGAATCACGGTGTGAGGACTCACCCAACACTTCAATTGGTAGAGGTTCATCGAAGTCGACGATATAACAACTACGAGCCATTTGTACTAGCAATGCAAGCCACTCAAGTGTACTACCTTTCGTACCCTTCTATGAGGAACAACCGACAAGAATGGCTAGCAGTTTGTTGCTGTCAGCCAAAATTCGTTGACGAGGAAACTAGCAAAGACGATAATGACCAGGGCTCGGCAGAGATTGCTTTCCAAGATGGGATGCCCACCACGTGCGTAGTCGATGATGCAATCACCGATATCAACAATCTGGATGATCCGACTGGGACTCGATTCATTGTTGAAGCGGGTCCAAGTGAAGAAGTTTATAGTGGAGATGATTCAGAAGAATAATCCTCACCTTCTACTCACGAGAGTGAATTTGAAACGTATGATAGCGAATAATGTTCGTATATGATATGTCGACGTCCAATAATTTAGTTACTTTTATCAGCATGGATCCTGCGTTATTAAGTCCAATCATTTAGACTTAATTTCTAATTTTTGTATGCCCTCCTTCTCTGTTGTTTTATTGCTATTTTGCTAGGTTTCATGGTGGGAGGTGGTCATCCCCCACGTCGAGGTTTCCCATTGGGAGGACATCGTCCAGGCGGAAGAGGTGCAGCACCGACCTCTGGCGGCGAAATACCGACTGGGCCTCATGGTCAGGCCACACGAGGGGTCCATAGAGGTCGTGGCGGTCGAGGTCGTGGGTCGATACCTGCATTATCGATTCCGACTTCTCGGTCTCTCGAGCACGATACAGCCGCAGCGTCACCTTCCCCTTCCATACCGTCGGCGTCGTCTGTACCATCATCGTCGTTATCGAGGACTATACCAAATATGCACTTCCAGTCACCATCGCCGACATCAAGGACTCCTTTACCCACGAGGCCTGCACCCCCAGCCACAGCATCACCGGCAGCATCCCCACAAGACGACGTAAGAGCAGGGTTGGAGGTGACAGGCCCTCCGCGGCCACCTCAGAGGACAGGGATGGAGCCCCCTCGCGTGTAGGGGATCCCTATCAGACTGATTGCCAATGATACGTAAGTTTGTGTTTGACTTTTATATGTCGTTTTAAATATGGATGTCAATTATTGAAGAAGTAGTTAAGGTGATATGCATGTTCATGAAACACAGGGAGTTGCATCCTTCGCATTTTTGTGCACGGAGGATGATAAAAGTTTTCAAACGATGGATGATTCCTGAAGGGTATTGTTGGAAGTCGGTACCGCCTCATCATAAAGACCAATACTGGGGCCAATGGAAGGTAAACAAGACTACTAAATGCCTTATGATTTATACTATTTTCTCAATGTCTCGTAACAATAGCAATCGCCAATTTGTAGGTATTTTTTAGATGGGATGACGCGATTCCCGAGGATCTCATTCGAGCGGCGTATGACAGGCTTGCAGGCACAAGGTACACCGCATTGATGCACAAGTTAAAGAAGAATCGTGTGCAGCCAGTTTATGTTACAGACGAGGCATGGAGGAGATACTTGGAGTACTGGGAGAGCGAGGACTTCTAGGCCAGGTCTAGGCAAGCGACGAAGAATAGGAACACAGAGGTCGAAGGCCCTGGGATTGGACCCTCGAAGCACGGTGGTGGTTCCGTGTCTTTTGTGACTACCCAAGAAAGATTGGTAAGTTTTTTGTAACATCTTGGATATTTTTTACATTTATACACTTGTTCACTATGCTTGGTCCTGCACGCAGACTGATTCATCTGAGACGCCAACGACTGTGAATGAATTGTATTTGCATCTCCACACCGTAAATCACGACAGGATGACATTCATCGATACTAGATCAGAGCGGTTCTATGTAAGTATAGAAATTATATGTAAAATAGTATTAAGTTTACTTTAACCCATATCATGTATTTTGTTTGTTGTTCATATCTGCAGGATAGGCTCCTGAGCAGACGTCAGGAGCTGACCCAGGCTACACCGGACCAATCGGTGGATGATGAGGCGGTGTACCTTAATGTGGCGGGTGAGTGTCCCAAAGGACGTGTCTACGGACTCGGGTCCTTAGGGAGAAAGAAGAGGAGATATGGAGATCCTGGTGCTAGCACGTCGGAGATGCTGGATGTGGTGCCGTGGGCAGAGTTCAATGTCGTTGCGGAGCAATTACGAAAGGTTATGGAGTTCATGCAGCAGCATCTCGGGATGAACATGGACGAAGCAGGCCTAGCTCAGCAACAACCACCACCACCGCCACCACCACCGCCACCTCATGACCGATGCAGCAGAATACTGCCGCAAATAGATCCGGTCGATCCACCACAACAAGGGGACAATGTTGAGCGTGAGACGTAAGCGTGGCTCTCGAGAGATGAGCAGCTTGGCGATACATAGGTATTTTACTTGTTGTTTGTGTAAATTCTTAGATTAAACGTTTGCCTTTGTAGACAACTTTAGCAATTCTTCGAATTACTTTATGATTGACACTTCTTTTGTGCATATTTAGATTGATATTCCATAATTTATCATGGATTTTTCTTTTTTGACCTTTTCCTCCCCAAATTTTTTTTTTTATGTAAAGTAAAATATACTATAACTATAGAATGTTTGCATAATCCATGGGAGAAGAAAACATGCTGGCTGTTGTATGCAAGTCTTATGGCGTTGCAGGTTATCTCGAGTGCTATGATGAAGAAAGTGGTAGAATTGATAGGGAACAACATTTTCATGCAATAGCAAATGAATTTGGGAAATCGATAAAGGCTCGTTTTTCGTTCATCTGTGTTGAGAACATGTAGGCTCTTGTTCTTCTATTATTGCATGTCCCTAGAAGAACAAGAGCCTACATGTTCTCAACATAGATGACCGAAAAACGACCCTTTATCGATTTCCCAAATTCATTTGCTATGGCATGAAGATGTTGCTCCCTGTCAATTCTACCACTTTCTTCATCATAGCACTCGAGAGAACTCCGCAACGCATAAGATTTGCTCACAATGTACCAAAGATGTTTTCTTCTCCCATGGATTCTGCAAACATTCTGTACTTATAGTATATTTTACTTAACATAAAAAAATTTTTTTGGGGAGGAAAAGGTAAAAAAACTAAAATCCATGATAACTTATGCATGAACTGGGCTTCCAAGGCAACTAAGATATACAGAGGATAAAGGAAGAACACATTTACCTGCAATTCATGGTGGACTCGTTCATCTCAAAGGTATGCATCCAATAATCTAGGTTATAATAAAAAATACTATCTCAGCTTGATCCATGGTAACAAAAGGCTATTTGACATTACTCCTTTTAGCCATTGCATGCTAATTTGTTTTCGATTCCATGGTGGTTTGTTGAAGCCTGATGTAGTGGAGGGTACTGGTGATGAAGTTCTTTAGTTCTTTTTTTGCAGTTTTCAACATGTTGCTATTTGTTAGTTGTTGAGCTACCTATCTCATGTTGTAACAGAGAGTTTGGAGTTTGCCTTGCTGGGACCTCACTGAGACAAGCAAGAGAGACGATGGCATTGATCTTTTGAAAGACAAGCAAGCTCTTCAGCGCCTCACTGAGACTGCTGAGAAAGCTAAGATGGACCTTTCATCTTTGACTCAAACCAACATTAGGTATTATATTTTTTCTTTATGCTGCCTTCTTCTTCATTTTTTTTTTCTTTTCGACATATTGTACTTAATAATTTATTAATTGTTTATATATTTGACAGTTTGCCTTTCATCACTGCTACTGCCGATGGTCCTAAACACATTGAAACCACTATTACAAGGGCAAAGTTTGAGGAGTTGTGTTCTGACCTCCTCGACAGGTATTGCAATCATTTCCATATTGAATATGTTTATAGCTGTATAGTTTTACTGAGATGCTGCCTTCTTCTTCATTTTTTTTTTCTGGGATTATTACTTTTTCTGGAAGGCTTAAAACCCCAATTGAGAATTCCTTGAGGGATGATGTAATGTGTCACTTCTTTTCTTCTTTAGATTAACACTTGCAATGGCTGGTATTGTGATCAATTTACACCTACCAATCCCGATAGTCCTAAGCTGTGGACTGAAAATTGGACTGGCTGGTTAGATAATTCGCATTATATTCACTGTTTCCTTAAATTCCAAGAAAGTTTTTTGATCTTATATATCATTTTTCCTAAGAAGAAAATTACTTTGCTCAATTCAGGTTCATGGCTGGGGTGAGCCAGATCCTCACAGAAACAAATTACCAGATTGCAATGGCAGTTGCTTACAATACCGCCAAGGTAATTGTTATATATGGCTATTAGACATTACTCTTTTTAGCCATTGCATGCTACTTTTTGGCTGCTTGGTTTCTATCGTATTATTTTTACTTGCATATGGTGTTGATCGCTGTGAAAGGATTATTGTTTCACTGTTTTGGAGATCATTGGTAGATGACAGAGTTAACTCTAGAACTTGTTGATTCTATGTAAACTTCCTGGCTTCTGGTTTGATTGTTTAGATTTCTTTGGGTTAGAAGAAAGTTCCCTTGGTTGAAGATATCATTTTAAGTAAGATCATTGGTCTTGTTTAGTTTGGACTGGTTGGTGTTCTATCTGTTCTTCTATCTTCTTTGGCGCTACTTGACAGTCTTAGCTCTCCCATGTTGGGGTTTTTAAGGGTTTGTTTGATTTGTTGTCTTGGTCTTCTAGGTAATGCAGGATGCCTTCTTACTAGTCACTGCAGTAAAGAAGGTTTGATGGGATTGTGAAGCTGTTGGATTGATTGATTCTAGAGAAGGGTTAGTTATTGTGCTCATAATGATTAAAGATTGTTTGTGGTGTTTAGCATTTAGTGTTGGGTGAGAGATTTCAATGTCAGTTTTTGCAAACTTATTCTTCTATTGTCCTTTTTTTGTGTAATGTTGTTGTCTTGTTGATCTGTTGTTTATGCTGCTGAGATTTGCGGGTACATATGTCTTCTATTTGGCCGCTTGATTTTGCTAGAATATGGTCTATGTAAAGGTTTTGGGAATATTGTTAGTATATTTGAAGGTGCGTCATGGAAGCGATGAGCCAATGAGTTTGCTTGTTTATTAGTAGTATGTATATACATGTCATCCAATCACTTATATAATTTGTGCTGTGATCGCAATCTGTTCCCTACTTGCTTGATAAATCTTAGGTTTATAGAAATTGTTTAGACTGAAACAACTACGGGTTTATTGGGGTTTGATCGCGAATGATCTCATTTGTTTGAAATTCTGAAATGAACTAAAATGTTTTTCAAATCGACCAACTGGAATGGCCTAGGTAACTCTGCAAGACCAATACTGGGCAGAAATGGTAGGATGGTGGAAGTGATCTGGAGAGCTTTTGGTGTTCTTTGGTCAAATGTTTGTTTGGATTCGGCATGAAGGGCAGTTAATCCTCTCTCTTCTGTTTCAAATGGAATCAATGAGTAACTCTCTTCAATTTCGATAATTTTAGCTAGGATTATGGATATAACTTGGAGAAATAATAGCTACAGTGACACCCCAAAGTCACAACAACAACAAAACTTCAGTCCTAAATCAGTTCTGCTTGCTACTCCTACTTTTTTTTTGAAGCTTTCTTATTCTATTTGTATGGATTTTATCACCCATTTGTTGTTGCATCTAGTGTTGGTGGATGAGATGATGACTTTCTTTCAAGATTGATGGATGTGAATCTTGCTTTGATAAAGGTTTGTGCTTAACTTTCAGTTTTTACCTTTTAACATTCTTGAACTTCACCATTATCATATACATGTTGAAATGCATGCCTTACAAAGCTTGATAAATAATCCAACCAACTTAATGACCCATTTAACCCTGACAGAGAGGCTGGGAAAATAGAGGGCTTTGTGAGGGCTGTCGATCCTCTCTGTTCTGCTATGTTTTTTTTTAATGCAGCAGATCAAGGAAGAGGTGCACATTTCAATGTAAGTATACTATCTTCAAATGAGTTTTTTTTTCTTGAGTGCAGGAGAGGACCTCAGTTTTTTTTTTTTTTTTTTTGAGTAGGAACTCAGTTGGTTAATGGAGCACAAAACAATAGTTAGCGGATGAGATGATGACTTTCTTTCAAGATTGATGGATGTGAATCTTGCTTTGATAAAGGTTTGTGCTTAACTTTCAGTTTTTACCTTTTAGCATTCTTGCACTTCACCATTATCATATACATGTTGAAATGCATTCCTTACAAAGCTTGATAAATAATCCAACTCAACTTAATGACCCATTTAACCCTGACAGAGAGTCTGGGAAAATAGAGGGCTTTGTGAGGGTGTTGATCCTCTCTCGTTTCGCTATTTTTTTTTAATGCAAAGCGAGATAAAGGAAGAGGTGCACATTTCAATGTACGTATACTATCTTCAAATGAGTTTTTTTTTTCTTGAGTGCAGGAGAGGACCTCAGCTGGTTTTTTTTTTTTTTTTTTTTTTTTTTTTGAGTAGGAACACATGGCTGGTATTGTAATGGAGCACAAAGCAGTAGTTGGTGGATGAGATGATGACTTTCTTTCAAGATTGATGGATGTGAATCTTGCTTTGATAAAGGTTTGTGCTTAACTTTCAGTTTTTACCTTTTAGCATTCTTGCACTTCACCATTATCATATACATGTTGAAATGCATGCCTTACAAAGCTTGATAAATAATCCAACTCAAGCGAAGGAGTTCAATTCTTCTTGTTTTAATGCTAAAAGCTCCATGTTATTCTCATTGCACCTATTACAATCCCCATAATGTTGTTAATGCTTTGATCTTAATTTTCAAAGAACTAAATCAAAGTCAACAATGTGTGTGTTGTTTCTACTTTGTTTAAGTGTTTTATTAGGACTTGTTGTCGTTGTTGTCTTCTTTTGAATTGAATGAAAATTGGGTCTCCCTAAGGAACTTCATGTATTGACTATGGTGTTGTATTTAATGTTTAATATGAGTTAATTTTCTTTCATGTTCCTTATTAGCTCTAGTACTCTCTACCTACATATGTGTTGAATTGACAAAAGACCAAAGCAAACTCAATCGTAAAGAAATTAAAAAATAGGTTCCAAGCCTACTTTTTATGTACGATTATTATTACTTTCTATGTTTCTTCAAATCCACCATTTTTCTCATTCGCTTCCAATGTACTATCAAGTTCAATAATCTCTCCTTTGCCTACTTTTTTCAGGTGCGTAATCACTGGTTGTTGTCTTCAGATGGAGAATCAGAAATGCTTCAAAGCTGCGTTATAGTTATTATATGAAGTCCTTTTTGCTATTCTTATTCTGACCAGTCATGTTGGAGTGTTGGTGATTGGATGTGTTGAACATTAGATGGATTTTGTTCTTGGTTATTAAACTTAATTCTTTATGTGCATATTTATAGGATTGTAAGTGTTCTTTTTTTTTGGTTGTTGAACAATAAGATTGGTGGTTTTTGTGTATACTTCCAAATTTGGAGCTTTTGTAATACATGACAATTTTCCGTGGATATATAAATTTTTTTTCAAATTTTGAGTTTCACATTTTTTCTTTCTCTTTTGAATATTTGTTGATATATATTGTCGATGTATGAATGTGCAATTTGGCTTTTTTGTGGGATGTTAGCACCCCCAAGGAGTTGTTGGAGGGGGTGCAGGCGATGGAGTAGGTCATATGGTTGTAATTTGAATTTATAGGTTGGAGAACCAATTGGATTATGTTTCGTGTCATAATTAAACAAAACAGAAAATTAGAGACGGATTAGCAACGGAAGTCAAACATTCCGTTGCTATTCCGTCTCTAATTTTCCAGAAATATATGTATGAATCACAAACGGATCAGAGACGGAAATAAGAATTCCGTCTCTGATTCCATCGCTAATCAGAAACGGATTCAGAGACGGAATCAGAAACGGAAAAATCCGTCTCTGATTCCGTTTCTGATTAGCGATGGAATCAGAGACGGAATATTTGCATTCCGTCTCTGATTCCGTCTATGATTCCGTTGATGATTAGAAACGGAATCAGAGACGGAATGCAATTACAAATGTACCATTTCGAGAAAAATTCCATTTCTGTTCCGTCTCTGTTCCGTTTCTAATTTCCGTCTCTAAATCCGTCTCTAATCAGAAATGGAATTTTTCCGTCTCTATTCCGTCTCTAATCAGAAACGGAATCAATTTTCCGTTTCTGATCGAATCAGCGACGACGTTTTCAGAGACGGAATTGATTCCGTCTCTGTTCCGTTTCTGATTGCAATTAGAGACGGAATTTTTGCAAATCAGAAACGGAAAATTTCGTTTCTGATTTCTTTTTTTTTGTAGTGATTCAGCCTTGTACAATTCAAAAACATAAGACAATGTAACATAAATATGCATACTGAATTACAGAGATTTCATCCATGCATCAATACACGAAAAATAAAGATTATACCTAATGGTGTCATGGATCACAGAACACGAAATTGAATTCATTGAAATTATTCGAATTAACCTAACATGGTTAGTAGCATGTAAGAAACTGATTTTAATTAAATCACGAATATATGTATCATATACACAAAACATGATAATAAATCTCACGGGAAACTTATGTATATCACATATACATCAACTATTAACATGCTTTCAATCATATATCATGTATATATCAGAAGAAAACATGCAATGAATTTAATGGAATCAAACTCGAAGGCTCCGATACCACTGTTGGGTTTTGGGGTTCATACGCAGCGGAGATTACAAAACAATTTTGACAAAAACCCCAACAGGATCCGAATCTAATTCCATTAAAAATGTTTAAACCATGAAAACTTAATCATACCTCAGTCGCAATGTACCTTTCTGAAGGTTAATCGATCTCTAAGGCGCTGCCAACGACGAACGCCCTCAACCAATAGTCCACATACAAACGGCGGCCGAGATTCAAAGTGCTAGCTTCGAGAGAATACAAAACCTTTTGTTTTTCTCTCCAAAACGATCCAGAGCATACCAAAAAAACCTAAGTCGTTTCTGAAACTAAAAAAGAGTTTCGGCCTTTTGATCTTTCGTCCGTGTATTGTAACTTAAAGCGTCTATTTATACAACCCTTGTATATAGACGATTAAGTAAATTACAAATATACCCCTACTTAAAGAAGTATAAGTGTAATACACCACAAGGACGTTTCCGTCATAAATTTTATCATATAAAATTCATTTTTCTGAACTATCTTAAAATCTCGCAAAACCATTCTTAGTGTGCGACCCAATAGGCTCATACAACGTTGGCAGTGTACCAAAACACATTTTGGTATACAAGTCATAAGCGGCCTCTAGCAAGACATTATGACTACCCAAGTTGTACGAATATCAAATCGAAACAACATAATCAATAGTGTATATAACATCCTTTTGTCACACGATATCCTTTTGATCAAACATAAGGCATGAAATTGTCATCCAACATGTTCAATCGTACTAGTCTCGATCTCTAGGTAGACTGAAAATATCAAAGTGACATTGATCAATATCAATTCACTTAGACTAGGCCTTTTAACAGTCTAACACATCGAGGGATCCACTGGATATCTCTCTTTATATGAGAGGGACGAATTCTATCTTGATTACACAACTTTATCACATTGCTCACATAGTAACCAATTACAACCTTTATAATCGTCCGGTTAAAAACAACGTTTGATAGTGTCAAATCACTATGTTCCTAATGTTGAAGTCGCTGATAATCTCAAGTCAGAGGACTGAAAAATATACTTATCATGAGAAACAACTATGACTTAATCCATGTGATGTTCTCATAGCGGGTCGGTCCAATACTTTGTTCCCTAACAAGTACTCGTGATCTTGATTCGTATCCCTATACGTATAATCATCATATGATCATCAATCAAGACTCACACTAGTCTTAATTCATTATAGTTCCCAGTATAATGATCGACTAGGGACATTTAGGATATTTCTGTAAATACCCATGGATCTTATTATAATGTAAACATGCAAATTAATTATAATAAACAGCAAATGAAATCCTCTATTTTATTAACTAAAAGTATTCATAAAGACGGTTAATGGATTGACCTAGGGCACATGCCCCAACATAGAATAGGAGATCAAGCCCAAGTACTATACAACCTGGTCTCAATCTTGAAGAGTTACTCTTATGGACACTTTAGACACCGTTTTCTGTTCATTAGAAAAACAATCACAGCGTACATAATCCCCCATTTTAACCCAACAACTACATGAGCTATATATACTAAATAGCCAGACAATATTGATAGATAAGCGAATCCGTACCTCGGTCGTAGTCTTTGTCTAAATCTCCTAACTTTTCGATCATCTCACTCTTCCTCGGCATTCCTCAACCGATCACCAATCATTTGGGATCAATATAGGTTCATTATACTACATTTATAATTCCTAAATGAGTCCCTAAGTTCCTCGAAAATTATTCATAAAACATAACATAATTGCTGGTTTAAGGGGTCTGGTAGCGTGCTACATGACATGGATAGCGCGCTATCCATAAGTCAATCATCTTCCCAGTATGCATAGCACGCTATGGCTAAAGCATACCACTCTACGCGCACTAAACCTGCAACACCAGCATGCTTTTGCTAAACCAATTTTGACACAAATCACCTCTAAAACATCCGAAATGATTCGAGAGGACCTCTAATGAGTTTATAAACCGTTTATAATCAACAACAATCTCGATTCAATAAGTTTTGATCATCACCATCAAATTGAACTTCAAAAAACATGAAAACCAAACTTACCAAAGTGATGATCAGTAGCTTCTAATCCGTTTAAGCTCGTCGACTTGATTAATTCGGCTCCCGAAATAATCTCTCTTCGATTCAAAATTGACCAAACCCTCTTCCTCTTCTCAATTGTTCGAATGAATTGATAAGCTTTAAGTTTTTGTTTTTATATATGGATTTTCCTCGAGATACGTGTTGCGTCATCTAGGAACTGATCGCGTGGTTGATGCGTTAAAGTCACACTTCTTAAAGTGATACAAAGTTTGACACATGAAGCACTTACACTTCGTTCAAGACGATTTGATAATCCATATGTTTTCAATATTATTTTATTTTTCAACATATATATATATATATATATATATATTTAAAAATATATATTATCGCGTATTATTCACCAATAAACTTACCGAACATGCCTACAAGTGTCCTTGAGTGTGCACATTCTAGCCACGACTCCCTCATCACACTTGGTGTCCCGGTAAACCATTATTTATTTGGTATTTTTTGTTTTAAAGACTTGTGTATAATTTCCTTATTATACAACAATCTATATATACATTGAATTAACAATCCAAACAAAACCTATACATCATGCAAACGCACACACATGCCAATCAAGGTACGTTAGTAATTTGGATTAATTAGGATTTGGATAAGTACTAATCACCAGCTTAAGTTAACGAGTTGTTACAAGCACGCTAAGGGAATTATGTAGCGTGCTACTATTCTTCAGGACGAAGAACAGTTGCAAACCCAGAACGATTACTGCGCTAACTGTTCCAGGTAGCGCGCTATCGGTCCTTTGTGATAGAATTCTCAAGTCTAGAATTATGTTCTAACCTCTCAATCAGCTACCTCATTGGTTTATACACACTTTCTATACATAATTATATTCAAAACAACCATTGAGACATCCCAGAACATCAATTTTACCTAAGTTCCTACAAATTCATGCATTCACCACAACTTCTCAATTTCATCAAAATCATCAAATCTAGCTAAACTAATGATAAATTTCTACACATGTGATCTAATAACATGTAATTTTTGAAGTTTCCATTAAAAATTAGAGACGTAAACACCAAATTGAATTTCACTAAATTATAGCAAAAATTGGTTTATTGGAAAAAGACGAGGAAGATGATTACCTAGGTTTAAGCTCTTGATTTGGTCTCTAATGTGCTGATTTTCTAGCCCGAATCCTATCTTCTTCACTGTTTTTCCCAAAATTGCATGTGTAGAGGAAGCAGTTTGATCTCCAATTCCACTTAACTTATATATATGGGTTTGATTAAGATCAAGTCTGCATACAGATCTCGAGGATTATCTTATGGTTCATAAGCATACTATCCCACACCCCCTTGGTGACTCTAATAGAACACGCATCCCTTATAATGACTCAATATGACCATCTTGATGTCCATCTTAGGGTCATCATTATTTAATGTAGACTATAGGCTTAGTATTAATTTGATTAATTCACCTTATATTAAGCCCATACAATAATATTGTTAATGTTTTATTTATCTCCAATTTACCAACTCTTGGTCCCACCAACCCTCAGCTGCCCGATATCTGGTGCCACGCATCTCGACACGCATTTTGAGGCATGCCATAGACTAATGTTTGAATCTTAATTTAATTAGCCTATAGTTACATTACCTATTTTAATTTAATTTCCTAGTCATATTTACGTGAATTATCGAGTTTATCTAGTGTACGCGTACTTTGCCTCTTGACCCCTGCGTCGACACGCACTTCGAGGTAATCACCTATCACACAAACTCGCCCGATAGCAACTTACACATATGTGGTGCAATACAATAACATTTTAAACACCACATATATACAAACACCATCCATACATAACATATTTCCTCGGTTCTCGTGTCGAGTCAACTGAGTAGTCCACATAACTCCTGAATTTTGACTGTTAATCCTCGAGATTAACTTTAATCCTATTTTAATTAATTCGGCGCATTGCATCAACAAGGGAGTTTGGAATCAAATTTGTTAAAGATTTATGGTTTAAAGTTTATGTAACCCAAATCCTTAGTTATCTTCTTAATTTTTGCTATAATGGTGTATCGAAATGCTACAAAAAATGGAGGTTTTTGCCAAAAAAGTTTGAAGGAGATTTCTTTGATGATTTTTAGGGTTATTAGACTCAATATAATAAATAAAATGCTTGAGAAATATTGGCTTTTAAACTGATTCTTGGGTAGTTTAGTGTTCTTGATGAATATGATGGATGCATGTTGATGATGGTGATGGTTTGATAAATTTGCATGGATGTTGTTGTTGTTATTGTTGTTGGGTGTTTTTGAAAAGGATTTAGAGTAGTTCGCCTCCCCCAAATCTCGATTAAGGAGGGGGGACTAGTATGCACACACAGGCTTAGCCCAGTTAGACCGAACCGGCCTGGTTCAGGTGGGCCCAACCCCTATTAAATAATTAAAAAATAATTAAATTTTAAATTAAATACAATTTAAATAAATTATAGAAAATTATAGAAAATTAATAAAAATTACAAAAAAAATCCAAAAAAATCATAAAAAACACGAGAAATTGTGAAAAAGGTATAAAATTGGGTTTCAAGAATTTTTCGGGTGTTTGGCACCATGGCGTGACCCGAAAAAAATGTTACAACTAAAATTAGAATAAAGTTCATATTTTTGTTCTCACAATATAAAATCAATTAATGTGACCATAAATTGTTTAAAATTGGTATGTAAGGAACAGACAGATAGGTATTCTGAGTTACGAACGAGTGAATTTTCCTCATGCTATTATGATCATTTTTGTTGTATTGCTCTTGCCTAGCAAGAATTGTAGCCATTTTATTTATATCTTATTATTGAATGCGAATTGAGTTTCTTCTGGGGCTTTACTTATTGGATTCGTTGTCATCAAATGTTTTGCATGGATGACCAAGTGCAGATCCTATGACAAATTGAGGGAAGGTCAAGCTTTGCAACTGCCTTCGATTTTAGAAAGCCCCTTCTAGCAGACTTGTAGGTGTTTTGTATATATTATATTACTATTTCATTTTGGGATGTTGGGAGACTTTTACACACTAATACATGTATATTGACTTTGATTGGACTTTTATCGCCTATTATATACATGATATCCTTTTAATGGGTTATCCAATACTTGGGTTTGTTAATTTAATGCAAATTATTTTCATTTACTTATTGGATGATGAAATTTAAAACTTCTGCTATTATTATCATTTATAATATGTAAAACACAAACACTTAGTGTGTAATACACAAAAAAACTAGTTAAACACTTTGTTAATTGATTAAGTAAGCTAATTATAGTCTAACTAAATTGATTAAGTGCAAAATTCTCATAGCACACCCGAATAATTGGAATAGTTAGACTAAAAGAAAAAGTTAAGTAGATGTTGTGGGCCCTTGTAGACAACGTGCATGTGACATGGCATGGCCTGGTGATGTGTCCGATGACGTGGCAGTGCCCAATTTGCTTTAGGATATTGGGCCAACACACTCTTTTTCAAATTCATTTAATCCAATTGCATTCGCGCTTGCAAGTCACACAAACACCAAACAACACGCAAAATCACACATACGCTAATCAAGATAAGTCGGACTTAACCACGATCCTAATTCGGGTTAAATATGATTTGAATTATTGCTAATCACCTATTTGATGTAACGTAACATTTTAGCTTCCCCAATTTAAAGAAGTTTCATCCTTGAAATTTAAGGAAACGTAAAAAATACCTATAGTTTTGAAAAGAAAAGGAAACTGGTCCTTCACATACGATTCCTGCTCCCAAGTTAGATCAATGAAATTGTCATTCCACTTTAACCAAAGGATTCTCTTCGACTCTCAACTTCTGAATGTTACGATCAAGAATCAAAATAGGTTATTAGTCGTAAGTATGACTTCCCAAAGATTGAGGTTTTTTTAATAAATCTTTGGAGTAAGCTAAGTCTTTGCCTTGCAAACCATCAACATGTGGAAGACATCATGAATAAAAGCTAGGTGAAGAGGTAACACTAACTTGTACGTAATGGGACCAACTCTTTTCTCAACCCTAAATGCCTTATTTTATTTTGGAGCTAATTTGCACTTAATCTGAATCTGCATAAACTTTTCATTAATGAGAGTTTCAAAAGAACATAATAGTCCTTCGAAAACTCTCACCACAACAACATATCAATAATGGAATAATAACGAAAATATCATCTGAGATGGAATAACGAAGAAATAAAATTTGTTCAAAAATACTTCATCGCTATTTAATCAACGACGAAATTAAGTCTCATTTTTATTTAGAGATGAAATAAATATGGAATAGGAACAGCTTTGAAATGGATTACCAATAGTTTGCAACCCTAAATACGAGATTATGGTTGCAGACCATCTATAATGTGTCTTTAATTAGTGATAAAATTGAGTTAGAACGCAATTCATAAACCTAAAATCTTAGGGTTATCATTTGATGACCGTCTCTATTTTATCTCTAATTCGTTATGATGCCTAAAGCTTTTTTCTACAAATTTCATTCCATCAGGGTTGTTCTATATACAAAATCTGCACCAATCCAATTATGACTTCTCTAATGCCCTATACCCCTATAACGACTCCTTACAAGTGCTACAACAAACCTCCAAAAGGAAATCTGACACAATTCATTCATAAAAATGTCAAATATTATACTAAATGAGCAAAGAAAATAGAAAATCCGATCTAAATACCTACAAAAAGTATTTTAAAGTTTGTTTACAAACAAAAAAGTTGCACAACTACCTAAAATACCTAACCATTTCCACCAAGGTGCTCCTCATCCATCCACTACTAGATGTGCCGATCATCGGCGTCGTGTAGCTGCTGCTCCAACAGATGAGCTGAATCCATCCTACCCTATTGGTGCTGTTCTTTGGGTGGCGTATGCGGTGGTGCCTGAGATGTGGTTACTTCAAAGATTATGCGCACTCGCAATTAGCTTTACACGAAAGCCTCAAACTTTAAATGCCATACCATCGGCTCTTGGGATGTGCTGACACTGGGGTTGTGACGACCCTAATTTCCCATAAATTGGACCCCGCTCGGCCTAAGCCCACGCGGACCCTCGAGCCAGTCTCGCAAGGTCAACGCAGACTTAGTCAGCCTTCCAATCCTTCATTATACTTAAATTCACAATTTTAAGTTGAGTTATTAGTACTTTGCAACTTTTACAATTTAGCGGAAGCAATTTCTACAAATCAAATAACTCTACAATAATGTAAAAAGTTAGGCAACCTAATTGTGGAACCCAATAAATATGTTAATCAGAGGAGAGTAATACAAGGTATACAAAAATCTCACCTAGCTACGGAGCCTTCCCCTTATTGGACCGCGGATCTACACTCAGTCATACCTAAAAATGACGAGCCCAGGTAAGTAAAGCCAGTAGGACATATACAACATTTCAAAATAACCAAAGCAGTCGAATTCAGGCAATTTGAAAAAAATGAACAGGTAACGCATGAATATAAAAGACCGTAAATAATCAATCGATGAGCTAGGCCAAATAACAAAGAGTCTCGACCAAAGGTCGTTAAGTCGCGATACAAGCCCAGCAGACTCGGGTTTAGGACGAGACCCCAGCCTCCCAGCCCTAACCCTTGCGACTATGAGACATTCACAGACCCGGATATAGGACGAGACCCCTGCCTCCCAGCCCTAGCCCGTACGACTACGAACCATCCATGGACCCGGATAAGAGCCCCCAACGTACACTCAATTGAGAGATATCAACGGGCGACCATGAAAGACCTCGGGTTTACGACGAGACCCCTGCCTCCCTGCCCTAACCCTCTCATATCGCAGATAAATAGTAACCATGACTCACTTGTCAATGGACCACTCAACCGATAACAATTTCAAAGATAGCTATCACAAAGCAATAATCAACAATAGTGAAAGGAACCTATCTCAAAGCAGTGAACAATAGCCAATGAACCACTCCACGCAATAGCACTTTCAAGATAATATCCAAGCAATGAATAACAATATCAAAGCAATGAACAACAATATCAAGGCAATGAAATTTATGTACAGTTCTTAACTGGTTTACTTACCTCGAGAAATCACGAACCTTAAAACGTCTCGCTCGCGTCTCGACTTGTGCACGCGACACCGGACTCCTAAGTCCCTGGTGTCCATTTAGACATTTTAGGCCTATTTTACTTAAATCGTTCAAATCACAACTCGATTAAGTGAAATAAACCTCACCTCCATCGCGTCGTCGAAGTCACACCTCCGATCGGTCGACAACGCGCCACCGAGACGTTCATCGCGTCACGGCCACGCCGGCGTCGCTGTCGCGCCACTGCCGCTGCCGGTGCCGCCGCTGCTTCTGTCCGGCGCTGCCAGTGCTCGCGGCGTTGCTGCCACCATTCGCACCAGCCGCACCTGCTGGTGTTGCCACGCCGCGCCGTTGCTGTTCGTTGACTTCATCCGCATCAGTGCCGTCCGCCGCCGCGCTGATCGCCGTCCGCGGCTTCACGTCAACCGCCACCGCGCCACTGGTCCGCACTGCACTGCTGGTCCGCGACTCACTGTCCGCGCCATCGCCACCCCGGCTGCTCACTTGGCCAGCTCCGATCTCGCCTTCGCCGTCTCCGCGAGCCGCCGTCCGACACTCTCCCTCTTCCGCCGTCGTCCATGGCCTGGAGCCCCGTCGCGCCGCTGGTTCGCGTCGCTGTCCAGGTAGCTTGCGCCCTCGCGTCGCCATCGAACCACCGTCAGCGCCCCCGTCGCTATGAGCCGCCGCTCGGATGCCGGAGCTCGCAAGCTCCTCGCCGCTGATCTCCTTCTCTGCCATCTCTTTCTCACTCCCCGGTGCTCTTTCTTTCTCTTCTCCTCCTTTCTCCCTCCTCCATCTGATTCTTATCCAAATTCTTTTTTTCTTTTATCCTTATCCTTATCTATTTCTTATTAATTTTAAATCAAAATTGCCATCGAGATTCGTGCAACACGAATCTCGATGCAAACTCAACAACCGAGCGGCACGCATCTCGAGGCACTAACCCGCCTCATTTCAAAATCTCGATATTAGCGCTACACGCATCATGAGGCATATCAATGTACATTTTAAAACCACATAAATCCACTATAGCCATATTTCGGTCCCACGTTGGCACGCGATTCGAGGTGCATCCCCGTTTGTGTTTCAGTTCACCGCATTCCCCGCATATACTATTCTCAACAATTAACATTATAATCTCAAATTGGATATTACACAGTACCTCAGAGTCTCCACCCGAGATTTGGACATAGGCATTTCGACGAGTGGATCCCATAAATGACCCTGACCTGACACGTGGCACAAGTCAAATTTTCGGGTCGTTACAGGGGTCTCCATGTTTCCTCTTCTACTACAATACAACCTGAGCCATAAATACACCCATTTAGGTAGTCCCCCATCATATCTTAATAGAGCTGCACCTCATCCATAGGTTGATCTGAAGTATCCTGAGTCAGCTTCTCACGCCTCTTCCCAATCTCAGCCTGCACAAAAATAAAGCTATCAAAGCTTCACATAATAAAGAGAACTAAGAACTAAAGAACTTGAAAGCATAGATTAGGGAACTTACATTTATAGATATGGCGATTTCAATGGTGTGCTTCTTATTTTATAAACAGAATAAAAAAAAATATTTAAGTTAATTCATATAGTTAATTTTAAGATTGGACTAACTTAAGTTAGATTTATCTTAATTGGTTTTAAATGAACTTAGGTATAATATTTGAGGTTGTAACCCATAAAAATAAGATATATTTATTTTATTGCTATATATAAAAGAGATTGCTAATAAACATGTCCCTTACATGCAACCGCGCGAATCTGCTATCAATAAATGTCTCCCCATCATGATCATTTATGTGGACGTGAATGAAGACATCATAGGAAATAAGATCCTCCCTATCCCGAGGCTACATAAAATAGATCAAAGTTGATAAAATATTAATCGTTTATTAATAAGTACTAAGAAAACTTTAAATAACCTTGACACTTTCCAATCTATTTACATGTGTCCAAAAGATCATGACTCGTCGGTGTACTTCAAGATACTCGTATTAGGGCCATTCTTCTCATTTATCATGCTATCTGAAGCCTTCTAATACTTGGCCTTGTAATCTGTGTTTGACCAATACTTATAGTATCTAATCCATGCCTCATTGGTCATGAAATCTAGCCTTACGCTAAAGACGCGGAGCTTGTACATCAAGGTGTAGTACCTCAATTATGCCTTGGCATAATAGGCTGCTTTTACGATCGCCTCATCAATCGCTGGATTCGATCGAAAGTATGGCTGAAAATTATGTGTATAACTAATAATGATTTTTTTCAATGAACTCATTAATTTTATCATTTATTCATTCGTTTAATGTCAATTTACTTACACTCCATATATACCAATAAGTATCCTTTTGATGATCGGGTAATGACTTCCAATAACGTCCCTTAGTAATCATCACCTACTTGAAGATCTTGGTCATCCTCCAAGCATGGACATCCGAATGATGTAAAAATAAGTGGTTATTTTTGTTCACTTCAAATTTGATCAAGTAAGTAAAGTGTTCTTCTTGTTATGATTCTAGTTAGGTTATAATTAACTAGTTATCCATAATGAATGATAACTTACCCATCAGTAATGATAGTAATCATGAACCTAACAGTCGGAGGCGCATCTCCTCTTCCTATTTTAAGTGATGCTGTGGGAGCTACCGGAAGAGTTGTGGGAGGGCCTATAGGAGAGCTTAGGGGAGCTCCATTATGCCTCCGAGGTGGTCGAATGGGGCTGCCATGGCCCCGTGGAGCCTATCATATGGTGCGGGTAATGCAATGGAAGGTGGAGCAGGTATAATTGTCAAAGGAGTGTCATATCTAGAAAAAATAGTAGAATGATCCGAATGTAATGATGGGGCATAACATGATGATGAGGGGATTGGTGAAGAAGCCGGCGGTTATGTCGTCGTCGATCTCATCAACGATGATGGTGAAGACGTGTCTGAGCCTCCGTAGGATGATTGCACCAGAAACATAAGTATTCCATGGAGTCAAAGAAGCTTAGAGGAAGTACTTTCTCTAACAATAGTTTGATTATTAAAGAACATAGGAGTAGCTAATATTTAATGAATAGATAAATTACCTCTCAAGCAGGTATATCAAGCGAAATTGTCTTGGGCCGACAAGTTGACCCTCGTAAGCCAAGTGGTTTGGTAAGTGTTCCATGGAGTTAAAGAAACTTGGAGGAAGTATTTCCTCCATCTTACAAATTATTAGATGTATTTCAGACTCTAAATGGGCCATATCCTAGGCTCTTACACTTTTAGCCATCAATGATAAAAAAGAATAAGCTCTATAATGGTGACCCAAATAGTGTTTAAAACGAGTTCTTGAAATGCGATTGGAAGCAATATTTGCATTAAAAATAGGACAATCATAACTTTACATCCCAAACAACTTTTGTCCCTTTTGGTATTTGCAATGCTCGAAAATGGAAATATATCTGTCGGAAAGACGCAAAGATCGTATCCACTCGTATAGTTTTTGCTTTTTAGGGTTATCATGTGTAGGATACAAGCAGATATGTAACAACCCATTACTTTAAGTAGGTGATTAGTATTAATCCGAATTCTAATTAACCCGAGTTAACCTTGTGGTTAAGCCTACCTTGTCTTAATTAGTGTGTGCGTGGATTTGCATATCGTTTTGTGTATGTATGGGTTGTATTATTTATTATGAAAAATAATTGGATTCATTGAAAAATTATGGGATGCCTAATACCATGTGTGGACCAAAGGTGACGCATATGGGTTGTGGTGTAGCGTGCACACCCGAGTGTACTCGTTGGAGGTTGGCGAAATTATAAATGCATGAATATAGGCATATAGATAAATATATAATATAATTAATTAATTGGTGGGCACCTAGTGACACGCATGGTCGATGGTGACATGCATAAGATGTATAATAGTGTGCATGGTTGAGTGTGCTAGTTGGCGCATGTGGTGAATTTATAGGTGCAGAAATACATAGTTATCTATCTATTTTATATATATATATCAAAATGAAGCCAAAAGTTTAAATCAATTTAAATTTTAAATCTTAGATTTACTTTGAGATACGTGTAGCATGGATATTAAGGAGGTGAATGGTGTTGAACATTGGATGGTCGAGAGATTATCTACACATCAAGATGCGTGCAACCACATCTAAAAAATATTCAATGTTCCATGTGCAGTGCATGTGTTAAAGGTGATGTATCTTAGAGGAGTGTCACTTTAACCTATGATTCTTTGGATCGCCCTCGAGATTCATGCCTGTGAATCTCAAGGAAATTTCGTATTTATCCCAAAATGCAAGCAAACATTGCTTTAACAGATTCATGCCCTCAAGATTCATGACAGTGAAAATCGAAATTGAAGAAGAGAGAGATGAGATCGAAACTATGGAAGGGAGAGGTGATGGAGACATTGAAGGTGATGTTGTGTTATTGAGTTGTTGTTTGTTGTTGTTCTTGTGATCATTTTGAACAAAGAAGTAGGGATGGGAGGCTCAGACAAACTGCTGTGCAGTTTGTTTGATGAAGGAAACTGCAGGGAAGTCGTCCTCAAGTGCCTAAGGTTGGGCAAAACCCAATGTAGTGAATAAAAAATGAAAACAATTTATAGGTAGAAACATAGTTGACATGAGGAAGATGGGGGTTTGATCCCCTAGAAAGGATTGAACCCAGTCTAGTTCAACTGAGCTATACCGGTCCAATTCAAGATCGAGCCCCTCATAAAAAAACACAATGATGGAATTTTGGAAAAATTCTAGAAAATGGGAAAAAAATAGAAAACTAATATTTGTGGACCAAATAAATAAAAATTATGTATTTCTTTGAAAAATAAAAAAACTTAAGATTCTTTTGAGACTTTATATCGCGATTTTCACCATAAAAAGTGTGAAATGGTCGAGTTGAAGTAAAAATTGGCAAATTGGTTTCGAATTCAATTGAGATTAGTTTAGGGGTTTTAACTAATGAGTATTATACTTAAATTGATGATGATCAATCTATTTTGGGTTCATGATAAAGAGAAAAAGATCTATGGACTATGGGAGTTAAGTAAGTTGGCATAAAGTTAGGAAAACTCGACATAGGTAAGTGAAACTGATATTCTTATCAACTATGCAAAGTAATTTGTATATAAATAAGCGAATAGCTAGACAATGTTTTATATAGTATATTTTAGAGTAATTTTAGATGTAAAAGGCTATATTAAACTGGATTTTCTCTTGTTTTTATGATTTTAGGTTATAATTGCAATATGTGAAAAAATGGATGAAAAAAATTAAGAAAATGAAGGATTTCACAAGTAACGCATCACTAGCAAATCAAGGACCGACAATTAATCACTGCTAGCGATTTCGCAATGATTTAAAGTTTGTGAATAAATTGCTAGACGAATCAGTGAAACACACAAACCATTTCCAAGAATCTGGCCAACGATTTGAGTTATAAGTGGAATCAATCAAGAATTGCTAGGTACGAGTTTGAGATTATTAGATAATTACAAAGCGTTAGCATTAGTTTGGGATATATACTACGTAAAATACTATATATATGAACTTATGGCTTTGAAATCAATTGCTTTTGAGTACCTAGATCAATACTTCATTGCTCATGGAGCCATAATTTATTGCTTTCTTATTTATTAGCATTTTATATTTATATTTCATTGCTTTTAGAGACAATTTGAAGATTCGAAGTATTTATTCAGAGTTATTTATCTATGTCTTTTATTTACTTCATTGTGATGTTTATTATGATTATGTGTGAGTAATGTATTAATCTAATGAAAATCCGAACATGAACTTGATTCGCTTCGTGATTTATTTATAATGAGATGATTTGTACTTAATGTTTTAAACCAATCGTATTCTTCGATTCACTAATTTAATAGATTATTATTTGCAGATTTTAGTCACGAAACTTTGTATTGCATGTACAGTCTAGAATGTGTATTGTGATACTTGGATTCAATATATAGTTTGAAGTAGTAACTAGGATTGTTTAAAATGTCTTTTACCATTTAAATGTTCTATGTGGATTGAGATCTAAGTTTAATATTGAAGTGGATTTTCAAAGGTATTAGGCTTAGTAGTTTGAAGCTTTCATGGAATGTAATGCGATTTAATCACCTAAAGTTAATTTCTTTAAGTTTTCGATTGATTTATTCAATAAAATTAGAATGTGGCTTTTCCATTAATATAAGGAAAAATGATGACTTACTAAAGGCTATCTACTTACTTATGATTTGAGTTTAATGATCTAGAATACTTTATAATGAGGTTAAAGTATGTTTTTGACTATGATTTAAGTAATATGTTTGGATAAAAAATGAATTGATGTTTCACTATTCAGGATGTTTGTTTAGATGTGTATTTTCTATAGAATTAAATTGTTTTAAATTTAGTGATTTGAATTGTGTTAATTATATTTGTTCAATTAGTTTAGTTAATTAATATAGTCTGAATTACTGATTTTAATTACTATTTTAATCGAATTAAAGTAAAAATAATTAATAAAAACCATGGAATCCTTTTTCCTAAAAAAGTTTCCTAATCCCTATAGAGATGATCCCATTTATCAGTACAACAAATTATAAGGGTATACAGGAAACTTATTGTAGACGCTCGACATGTGTCATATATTTAGTTCATATAGCATTATGAACTGTAAAATCTTTTGTATTTGTTTTTAATTGTGAAAATCCTCAGAAGTGTCGATAAGGTGGTCTGGGGCTGAGGAATGTGAAGGTTAGCCTGGAAATCAATGCTGCCCTTTACTCTAATAAAATGAAAAAGGTTAGCCTAGAAATGGATTCTGCCTTTTCATCGTTAGTAGCCGGAGTTTTACTTTAGTCATTCACTGTCCATTTAGGATTGATAGCTCAATTACACTTGAACATACTGGTATAATCACATGATGACCACATGTGAGTTTTGTTGATCATATTCTTAGGTAAGATGAGAATACAAATTTCAATTCCTTAATAGTTGATAGCTCGATTACATTTGAATCCACTGGCAGAACCTAATGTTGGTCAACATGTGGATTCTGCAGACGTATTCTTATGTAAGGTGAGGGTATGACTCTAAAAATGAAAATCAAAATACAAGACATGAGTACAGTTCCAATTGACCTTCGAACTTACATTATGTTATTTATTGTTATATCATTTTTAATTCATGAATAAATATGTTATAGATTCATATTACTATTCATTAATTCATTAATATTATTTGATAATTGATATATTTACAAGCATCACTTATTAAAAAAGTTGGATTGATCATTCCCCAATCAACATTTCAAGTTAACAACGTGCGCTTCGACTCAATAACAAAGAAGACTAGGAGTTTATCATCTTCTTTATGGTGCATTGATTTCCTTATTGCTTTATATATTGTATTGATTTATTGATTTGCAATAAAAAAGGTTGAGATATGGTTTTACAACCGAGGTTTATGTCATTTTTCATATATCTTATGTTTTATCAAAAAAGTTTTAAATTTCGCTGCATTTTGTTTTAATTATTATTCATTTATGAAGATATATAGGTTGCATTTATTAGGTATTGAGAAAAGGCTGCTAGATCTGTTTAAGTCTAGCAAGTAAACTAAGGCATAATTAGATTTTCAGTCTGGGTATCACCCTAATCGGGATATGGGACGCTTCAAAATAATTTTTCAAAACTTCATCCATTTGTTGAGAAGGTCGGTTACAAAGTTCACGCGCATCTTGTTTGTGCTTCGCATTATTATTAGTCTTTCCCAACATACTCATAATAGTGTTGAAGATGTTGTTGAACATAATTTTTCTCTATGTGCATTACGTCCAAGTTTTATCTGATCAAGTTCGTCTTCCAATACGGCAAGTCATAGAAGATGCTTCATTTTCTCCATCCCGAACATTTCACAATCTTAGCATTTTTTCCTCGACCTCGATTTCTGTCACTTTCATCAATCCCAAGGACTCGATATCCATTAAAATCTCTTCGCCATATTGTATTAAGGGAGGTTCATTACTTATTAATGTTTTGCCTCTTCAAAAATCTAATTTTTTCTTACCTAAGTTCAGTGTCAAGTGGCAAACAATGACGATGATAGTATGATAAGTGATTATTTATACGTACATATAAGGTTAGCTTAGTCATATATTTAGTATAAATATCCTCAATTCTAATTTATAGTCTTATTGCATTTTTAGGGAATTAAGGTATAAAGAAAAGAAAAGAAAAGAGGAAAAACAAGAAACGGATAAAAAACCCATAAGAACATGGTTGGCGCTATAGCCACACATGTTGACATTATGGGCACAAAAGGCACAACGTGAAAAAGAAAGGCACGACGTATGATAGATGAAAAAGTGAAGAAAACCAACTCTGGAGGTCCGGCGTAGTGGCAACGGTATGGTGCAAAGGCGACGACGTCGAAGAAGCAAGTGACAGTGCTGCGACACTAGGGAGCAAAAAAATATACATGCTGTGGCATTGTTGTGGTGGCGTAGTGGGCTATAAGGCGTGGCATTGGGACATAAATGACCGAGCCAGATACACAGGAAATAGAAAGATAGTTTTAATTCAAGTTAAATTATAAAGTATAGTTTGTAATAGTTATTAGTGAGTATAAATAGAAAATATGATGTGGTAAACTCATCACGTACCAACTATTAGCTACCATTAAAGTAATTTAGCATAAGGTTTACATTGAGTTCTAATATTAAGGAGTTTGTGTAAAGAAAACATCGAAGACTTCGCATTTGCAATTCAAGTTTGGCTTCATTGATTAAATTCAAGGTAATATTTATATTCATCTATGATTTGCAATGATTTCCATTAAGAAGTGTGATGTGTGTGCTTCAATGAAGTGTGAGTAGTCTATTTATCTTAGTGATCAATGGATCCTATGGTATGAACGTTATGCTTTGAATAGGAATAAAAAGTGATTATAAAAAGTGCAATTGTTAGAATTTTGTATCGATTATGAGCATAATGCTTTAAACATCTTGATCATTTGTTTAATGAACTTAGGCTTTTGAAGTTATCATGGCCATTGAAGTTTTTAATCTAGACATGAATGGTACAACCGTAAAATATACAACATAAAGCGATAGTTGTTGATTAAGGATGCACGGATAGTAAACTTAGTTGGTTTTGAATCCAATGATTTGGAACTTAAGGCAATTTGGAGTTTACATTATTTGCACCAATAGATGTAGTTCTAGTTTGCACATTAGAATATTTTCCATCACGACAATGCGTTGAAGCAGATTTGAAGGAAATATGTCTATTCTAGTTAGGTATTGCAAACTACATATTTTGATGTAAACATAAATACAAAGCATAGTATTAAATTACCTAGCCGAAGTTGTGAACTAAGATATCTTTAATATAATAGTTCAAGCAAAGTTTAAATTGATTTGTTAGATTAGTTTAGTTAATATAAAACCAATTAAAAATGATTTCCTTTCAAATTTAAATAGGTAAACCACTAGTGCAAAAACCTTTCCCTAAGCACGATATCTGTGATCAATGTAAATTAATTACACTTTACTATAAGTGAGTCGTTATACTTATGGCACACACATCAAGTTTCTGGCGCCGTTACTGAGGATAGGTAGCCATTGTAATTACTTGGTTAGTTTGAAAAGTTGCTAAGTTTTATTTTAAGTACTTTACTTTCAAGTTAATAAAAACAAAAAATAGTCTTAAGTTGATTGACCCTACTTCACTTGATCAACTTTCTCTTATCTAGATGTTTTAAGGATGTAAAGAATGTATAGTTATCATGTTAAGGAATCAAATAGTGAAATCATCGGTTGAATCTATACGGTAGTCTATCAAAGTGAAGCTGTTCGAGATAATACCATATACCAAACATAACCAATCCCGAGTGGTTTGGCATGGATTGGATAGAAGCAACCATATTATAACCCATATGGATTTACAAGATTTGTAGGAAGTCAAGGGTGTTACAACTACACACAAGAGAAGGAGTCATATCAAAATTATCAAAGCTTATACAACCCTCACATTCAAAATGTATATAAACAATTAAGGAGTTCTCACGACAACTGGCAATCATGATAAGATCAAGAGATAGATGAACAATTATCTCTTACATATTTTGAGCAATTAATAAGAAAAATGGTTGAGTAGAGCGAGAATGATCTCAAAAAGTATGAAGAAAGATTAAAGATCTAGGTGCAATTATTTAACATGATGGAGGAAGAAACAAAATTAAGCGTTCTTGAATTTGGAAAAGAATTTAGAAGAAATTGCAAAATTTGTAAATTCAAGACAAGAGGTTGTGGTTGAATACGAAGAGAACCAAGTCGAGGAGTTCTGAATTTCAAAGGAAGCATGTTATGAAACAAATGAAGAACTAGAGAACTACAATCAGGATGATAGAAATGTTGTTGATGCTTCAGAGCCAAATGATTAACTTGACCATGATAGAGAGGAGATTCAACTCGAGGATATTATGCAACATGATAGTGGCGTTGATTTAGAAAAGCTTGAAATAATAACGAGTAACAAAAGCAAAGATAACTTAAGATCTAACAATACAGAGTTTGTGCAAGGGACAATCAATTTTGTTGTATCACCATCATTGTTTCAGCAAGAATTGCAAGAGCAAGGGATTGGTGACAAAATTGTGGTTTGCGTGATGATATTTGAAAAAATTACAAAGACAATTTCTTTTGTCAAAGAATAGCAATGTGTGGTCAATTACATGAGGTTTATGAAGGATCAACTAGCATGCTAGAAAAAATTAGAAAATGTGAGGAAATCTACGAAGATACGTTATTGACGTAACCTTGGTGCATCACGGTGATCATTCGAGAGCCGTGATGCATACATAAGACTAATGAAGTTAAATTAAGTGATATTGGGAGGCCGCCCAGAGTTTTTAAAATTCTTAGTTTTTAAAATTTTAGTTAGTAGTTAGTTATTTAGTTCAATAATTACAATTAATAAGTTTTAGTTTTGACTTTTGAAAATTTGAGTCGAATGTGCAACTAAGGCTATTTGCTGATGATGATTTATTGGAATGGAAATGTTTTGCTAACTTAATTAAAGAGCGAAAAATAGCAAATGAGTTTAAAGTGGTGAAGGAAAGCTGCACAGGCAAATCAAAGGTAAAACTTATTAATTTTTATATTTTCATGGATTTCATGTGGTCATGACGTCTTGTATGAGTGATAGGTAAAGTCGGAGGAGCGTCAAAAAATAATTAATGAACAATTATACGAGAGGATGTTGGCATAGGGGTCAACTTCATGGGTATTACCTATGGGGCTGTAAGTGTAGGCCACAACGCCGATAGGGCAATAGGCAGGAAAATAACACACACCTGACATCGTTATTGATGTAGTGGCAGCGCTATCATGGCGCCTTGTTGCGGTCATTTTAAAGTGGTTTAAACCCTATTTCCCATTCTTTCTTCACACTTGCACTAAAACCCTTCACCGGAAACAAATTCGGCATTAAGGTACATTTACAATTTCATTTAGTTATGCTTTGAATTTTGAGAATTTTGATGATATTGTATGAAGTTATGTATTTTCAATTGTAGGATAGGTTTAGCAAGATTATATATATGAGAATTAATATTACCCATAAAGATTTAGTTGATGTTTTTGCATTATTTACTGTACGCGTGATCCATGTTATATGAATTTTGGATTTTTTGGGTGATTTAAAGACCAAGTTGTATTGCATTGTTGTTAGTTGCATGAAATTTGAAGAAATGGCAAGAACAAAGAAACAAGTTAGCCAAATGAGAGAAGTTGATTTTGAGGCATCTATCTTTAGAAATCTCTATGAAGAAGTGCCTGGACCTTTTAACACCAATTTTTTTTTGTAGAGAGGCTAAGGACCGATATGAGAAAATCCTTCATAGGGAGTTCATTTATGAAAGGGGAATTGATTTGCCAACCATATATGATAATAGAGTGACCAATTTCACTAGGCACCAATTGGCAACAACTTACTCAAGACTATAGGAAAAATAAAGTTAAAAAAAGTAAGTGTGATTGTTTTTGAGTTTTATGCCAATGCGAAGTTCATGGCTAAGGATGAACCAGTGAAGGTGAGAGGGTTTTTGTTCCCTTTAATATACATAAGATCAATACTTTATATGGGTTAGAGGAATTAAGCTTGTATGAATTCACACTGACTTTCCCGGCCAAGCTATATGAGAGGTCTTACAATTTATACCCTGTTACCGCTATTGAAAATGCATTGGTTGTCCCAGGACAACAAAGATGGGTTTTGAGAGCTGAGAATATGCTGAAGCACATTAAGAAAATGAGTGTTAAAAAGTTTATAAAGAGTAGCAACATTTTCTTGTTGCTTTGCTATACCCTACTTCTTAGTAGGGTGAGATCAACAGGCTGAAAGTGGCTCGTCTTTATGAAAGTTTGAAGTATGGGAAAATCAACATCAAGGAGATCATACACACTAGTTTGAGGGACTCCATCATGTCGAAAAGGGACAACAAGTTTTTTCATATATTGATTACTCAGATGTGCTTAAAGGCTAGAGTGAGGTTGAGAGATAATGAAGAATTTGATATAGAGGCCTAACCAACCATGGATGAAGCTTTCATGCTCACGTTGAAATCACTGCCAAGTTATCAAGACTCGTAGGAGGAGTAGGAAAGGGCCAAAGGAGCTAGACTTGAGGCCAAGTTATTGGCTAAAAGATAAGAGAATCAAGCAACAGTAAAAGTAGCAACAACATAACTAGCCCAAGAACTAGAAGAGGCGGAAAATGATAAAGAGGAGGAGAAAAAAAACATGGATTTATTGAAGGCTACGAGTTTGTAGACCCAGAGATATAAGAGCAAGGCTTAGATGGTCTTGAAGTCTTTCCACCACCTCTTCCACCATATGCACTTATACCACTACCAGATGATTTGACTCCATGTTAGCGGGGGCTATGAATAGCAAAGATGAGGAGACAATACCAGGAGGACAGGGCGTAATACCATGCAGTAATGTTGAGATATGAGTAAGATATGGGGGAGGAAAGAGCAATACCAACGAAATAGGGAGTGCGATTTCATATTATTTGTTGATCATCACAGAGACATATCTAGATATGAGAGGAGTAAACGGTTGCGACTTACTGATACATTAATTGGTTTTCCAACAGCACCAATATACATGTTTGATCAGGACGGTGCAAAGCAGGTGGGTGGAGCGTTCATTGACACCATCTAAAGCTGGAGCTGATGAATCAAATGATAATGATGATCAGTCCAGAATTCAATGTACTAGGAATCCTTTAGACTTGGGAGTTGAGAGTGACTTTGATACCATTTAATTCTTTTTAACATTTGGGATATTTTGTTATTTTTTTAAATTTTAATTTAGTTTATTGTATTATAGCTTAGTGTTATTATATATATTTGTGTGTTGAAGTGTTTTAATATTTCATGCTTACTTTTAAACCTTGAGGAAAAGCTTTGGTTTAAGTTTGAAGGCTTCGACACTATACTACACTATGAAAAGTGGTAAGATAGGCTGAGAAATATGGATAAACACTGCAGGTGTGATTATTTAAATTTTAAAGTTGAAGCAATTAAGGAGGAAAACATGGTAGTGTATAAATTTTTAATCTTATTTACTATTTGAATGTTTAAGTAGTATATATTAGGTTATATATAGTAATATGTAATGAATAATTAGATCATTTGCATGTTCATGCTTTTAATTATGGATGAGTAGATTACAAGTATCTTGTTGATATGAAACTCAAGAGAATGTTTTAAATATTGAAGAAGAAATAGCGAAATGTAGCTAATGACGATGTGATTTCATGATAAGAAACCTAGATCTAGGGAAGACGTTGAACTTAAAACAAAAAAAAATAAACAACAACACTTCATATCGAATAAGTTAGATCTCTAAGTATTCTATAATAAGTGTGAATTTTACTTGAAAATAAAAAGAAATAAAGACTTAGTGGAAATAGGGGAAGAAATATGCATTATATATTAAAAGTTGGAGTTAACTCACTTGATTAAGTGAAAATGAGAAGTGCTAACAAGAGTTTAAGAAATAAAAGAAAATATGAGAGAATCTCACAAGTTCTATAGGAAATGGAGTAGAGAACTCGATGGTTGAAAAAAGTGAAGCAGAATAAAGTCCGTAGGAAAACGAGTAGGGATTGTAAAAATAAAAAAAATGAAAAAAGAACAAGAAAAGAAATAAGAGAATAAAAATAAAGAAAAGAAGGCAGAAGTAAACTAAAACTCTTCAAATATAAGATTTAGCTCCAGTACGAGTAGCTAATCGAGATAAGTTTCCATTCCAACTATGTTAAGCCCTATAAGCTCTTGAAGTTTCCATTCCAACTATGTTAATCGAGATAAGTTTCCATTCCAACTTGTGAAGTTCTGAACTTATGAGAAATCATGAGATTGTATACTTGCTACTTAAGTGTTGAGATGAAAAAACTTGTGAATAGTGATGGTTTTTGGTTGTGATCTACTTTAGTGTTTTGAAAGAGAAGTTATAGATGTTGTTAAAGTTACATGTCTTGAAAATACAAGTTTTTGCAAAAAAAAAAAAACTCTTGAGTAGATTGTTAACTTGAGACTTAATAACTTGAGACTTAATGTATTGAAGGATACCCCATGAACAATGATAATTGAATGAGAATTAGTTATAAGGTGACTTAGTAGAATATATTTTTGCATGGGACGTGCAAAATCTTAAGTTTGGGGATAATTGATAAGTAATTATTTATACATACATATAGGGTTAGTTTAGTCATTTATTTAGTATAAATATCCTTAAATGAGTTCTAATTCATGGTATTATTGTATTTTTAAGGAATTAAGTTGAAGAGGAAAGAAAAGAGGAAAAATGAGAAGAAAGAGAGCAAAAACTCACAAAACATTGATAGCATCGTTGCCACACATATTGACATTGTCGACATACAAGGCACATCATAGGAAGGAAAGGCACA
The DNA here is from genome assembly GCA_039657365.1 of Stephania yunnanensis. Lineage (NCBI taxonomy): Eukaryota > Viridiplantae > Streptophyta > Magnoliopsida > Ranunculales > Menispermaceae > Stephania > Stephania yunnanensis. Next base: position 42,759,615 of record CM077582.1, read on the forward strand.
ACAATGGATAGATGAAAAAGTGAAGAAAACCAATTTTGGAGGTCTGGCGTAATGGTGACGCTGTGGTGCAAAGGGTACAACGCCGGAGAAGCAAGTGATAATGTCGATACACCAGAGAGCAAAAAAAATTAACGTAGTGGCAGCACAATGGGCTATAAGGCACAACGCTGGGACATAAGTGACAATGCTAGACACACAGGAAATAAAAAGTTAGAGTTTTAACTCGAGTTAAATTGTAAAGTCGGGTTTCTAATTGATAGTAAGGAGTATAAATAGGGTTTACATTGAGTTTTAATATGAAGGAGTTTGTTTGAAGAAAACATTGAAGAATTCACATTTGCAATTCATGTTTGGTTTTGTTGATTAAATTCAAGGTAGTTTTTATATTCATCTATGATTTGCAATGATTTCCAGTATGAACTGTGATGTCTGTGTTTCAATGAAATGTGAGTAGTCAATTATCTTAGGGATCAATGGATCCTATGATATGAATACTACGCATTGAATAGGAATAAAAAGTGCAATGGTTAGAATTTCTATTGATTTTGAGCGTAATACTTTAGACATCTTGATCACATGTTTAATGAATTTAGGCTTTAGAATTTATTATTGCCATTAAAGCTTTTAATCTAGACATTAACGTTATAACCCTAAAATATACAACATCGAGCGATAGTTGTTGATTAGGGAGCGTAGATTGTAAACTTAGTTGGTTATGAATCCATTGATTTGAGTCTTAAAGCAATGTAGAGCTTACACTATTCACACCGATAGTTGGAGTTCTAGTTTTCACATTATAATTTTTTTCGTCATGGCAGTGGGTTGAAGTGGTTTTGAAGAAAATTTGTCTATTCTAATTAGGCATTGAACACTAAATATTGAGATGTAAACATGAATACAAAGCATAGTATTAAATTACCATGGTGAAGTCGTAAACTAAGATATCCTTAATATAAGAATTAGAGTAAAGTTTAAATTTATTTGTTAGATTAGTTTATTTAATATAAAACCAATAAAAAATGATTTCCTTAGCAACAATTCAAATTTAAATAGGTAAAGCACTAGTGCAAAAATCTTTCCCTAAGGACGATATCCATGATCAAACCATGAAGTTTTCCCACCATGAAGTTTATACTTGTGGCATGCACATCACAGTCAAACCATGAAGTTTTCCCACCATGCCGAAGTTTTAATGCTTATGTATCTTTCTTGCAGTTTGGACAAACCATTTTTTCATGTGTGCTCCAACGCGACGATAAGCTATGTGCAAGGAAGTCGTTTACCGTCTACAATAGGCGGCTCGCATAAGGAAATTCGATTTTGTCAAAACATCTTACATTATTAAACCATTGCCCCATAAATCTTGTGACTTTCTCTGAAGCAGTTGTAGGAAAGCAACGATTTTTTGGCTAGGGTTGGTCGATTTAGGAATGATAGGCAACAAGAACATCAACTCTTCTTTCTTGCACATCGATTGTAGAAGGTTATATGAAGTCAAACTCAGATGAGTAAGGTCTCCCATTTAGGCCAAATGGTTGAAACCCGTCCATGGATAGCTCCAAACAAACATTTTGAATCTCTATGCTACCTCGTGATTGACTTCGTTAAAATGGCCCCATGGTATTGAATCTACATAATGTTGCATAACATCGCCTGGTGACACATGCTCCCCATGCCAGTGCATATGTCTAGTTATTGATTTGGAAGTGAACAAGCTTTGCAAAAGAGGGCTTAACGGAAAGTAATACATTTTTTTGTAAGACCCTTTTTTATGTTCTTATCGCGATCATGTCATTTTTTCATGTACAGTGAACACCTACAAACTTGCACGATACTAACTCAAATTCCTCTCCCAAATAAATCATAAATTTGTTTACACAACAATCTATCTTCTGGACAGGTAGAACCAATCCTTGCATTAATCGTTTTGTTGAGTAAAAACTATCAATTGAAGCATTGTTATTAGACAACGCTTCCTTGGTGAATTGCAAGATCTATCGTACCAACGTTTAGAGACGTGGTGTTCTGATTTTAAAGAAAGCAATATAGCCATGACATACGATTTTGTTATATTCTTGCAATTTGGCCACAATTGTTCATTACTTGCATCAATGATGTCGTACAGTTGTAGCACTTCAGGGTTAGGTTTTTTTTCATTTGATTCTAGTCAAAACAGGCCCCGCCACATTTTGTATCGTCTCTTGGTCAGTCAGCGTTTAACAACCAATGTCGATGTTGATTTTGTCATCATAATTGTTTTCGAAAGTGTTGAAAGTGGATGTCGGATCCTAACCTTCATTCTCACCATGTTCATACCAATAGTAGTATACGGGAAGAAACTTGTACCTACATATATTGTACTCAACAGTTTTAATGTTGAAGTAATGTAGAAGTTGACATTTATTACGATTACATGGGTACCTAATCCTACTATCATTGTGATAAGTGGTATTGTGCCTTTATGAACTCTATCAATTCTTTTACCCTTACATCAAACTTCCTTTGAATGAAGTTGTTATTGAGGCAATTGTACATCCACTCTGTATTCGCAGTCGACCTCACCTACAAAATACGGTAACTTAATCTTGATGCAAATGTTCACAATTAAGGATTTATTTTATTCATGTTTAACTGATCTATTATTAAGTTTCAATTTCGTTTCTCACACAAATATTTTGGACAATGTTTAAGTTAGAATACACAATTACAAGAACAATAGTAAGCAAAGTAAAAAAATAAAAAAGTCATGAATTCTCAGCATAAAAGATAACTTTTTCAAGACATAAATATTCTATATTTTTTCAAAATATATTTTCTCTTTTACATCTTATATTTCATATTTTGAGTCGGAAAGGTTTTTATTGTGTAGTTGTTAAACGTCATACAAAAAGATGGTAAGAAGCACTCATACTTATACCTACAATGTTTTTTTTTTAGTTAACAAGGTCATGGTTTATCAATTTATTATTTGATTTCTTTTATGTAAGTAGTATATTTTGTTACTAATCTTTTTTTGTTAGTATTTTTGGTTTTGTGTTGGAGAAGGTGGTTTGTAGTTTGTAGGTTTATCATTTGATAGAAGTTATTTCATATAGAGTGTTAGGTTTGAAGTGAATGCTTCACCAACTTTGCTTCCCTTTATTAATATTATGGAAATTAGGATAATTTGATGAAATTAGGAAAAAAACTTCTGCTTAATCTTTAGAAGTTGGAATTGAAACCAAACGTATCATTTTTTTGTTCACAAACCCAATGCGGCAGCCGCAAATACTAAGGAAATAAGGCACCGCCATGTCTCAGGATAAATCATTAACCCATGTCATGTCATCTGCATTCTTACCTATAACGACCCGTTATATAACATTATCCTCAGCCTATTTACGCTAACTTGTCCTATTAACCAATTTTTCATGTTATTCAGTTAAGTTAGTCATTTATTCGTCAAATTGTTATAGATAAGTCTATTAACTTAGCCAATTATTCGTATGTTATTTTGGTTAATTAGTTTAAGTCATTTACTTAATTTTACGTACATTCATTTAGCCAAGTTACATGGGTTATACAAGTGATTTTACAAGCAATTTAGCATTAAAATAAGTAGAAGTCTTATATTTCATGGAAATAAAATATATAAATAACTTTTCATGTCATTTTAACTTCAACATATAGTGGGAAACTGGAAATAGAGTACCATGTATATAAGGTGACAAGTAAACAAATAAAAAATATATACTTGTACAAGTGTCACTCAAGTCCCAAAATAACCAAAATGTAAAGCAAAATAACAACATTAACACTTGTGAATATGTCCTGGACAACAAGTAATATAAGATAGTCGCAAGATCCACTTACCCCTTCTCGTAGAAGGATTTGCAACTCGAGTTCAAACAAAAAATGAGTTCTAGTGAGTAAATCCTAAAGAAAACCGCCAAACATTTTAAAGAAGCCAATAAACAATGCCTACAAATCATGCGAGAATCAAAGGGCAGTAAAAAGTGAATCGCATGAAAATAAAACATATAGAAAGCAAAAGAGTGCGTGTGTATTCAATCTCAAACCTAACTAGACCATACTTCAGTATGTTAGGATCCCACCATTGGGTATCTCCACCCCATCCACTGGAATCGGTATCTAATAGCCCTTGCAGTGGTCGGCCTAGACTCACGACCCATCGACACGTGCACCAAGGACAAGAAATTTAGGTTGCAATTCATCGAGTGGGTGGGTGCACTTGCTATGATCTAGTTGTTAACAATCATAGCGCATGATAAAAGATTTGATATCAACACTGACAATAGTAGAAACATTAATGAACAACAAGAAAAAGAAACAATTACTTAAGGCGTGTTTCTTGTGGGTTTACTTACCCGAAACACGCAAAAATTGCACTTTAACATGTCCTCGACATTCCTCAAAACATGCATCTAGCACCAGCCTACGGATCTCTAGACTCTCGGTGTCCTATTAGTACATTTATAGTGGGGGGTTACTTTAGTGTCTATTACCTCCTCAAACTAAAATTCATTTCAAAATCCAAAAATTATTAAATACTCTTTTATCAGCTTAATTTTTTCAAAATAAGACGAAACCCTTAAAATGAAAAATTGGCATGTCAAAAGTTGGTTCTTGCTAATTACGTTATTTAAACTCATTTTTATCAAAATTCTGGTGCCTAGTTTGCATGCATACCACACAATGTAACTTAGGTTTCTGCCCTAAATTGTTAGTGCGCTAATGAGCTTAGTGCTCTAATGAGGCTCATTGGCGCGCTAATCGGGTTGAAATCCAAAATTTGTAATTTGAAAATTTTGAATTTTCTTCCCCGTAGTTGTCTCCATTCACCGTTGACTCTATCCTTACCTCGTGGGGGACCACAACTCTGCCAAAAAGAACAAAGATTGATATTCATTAATCAAATTATAGGATCATGCATTTATTTTATTTGGTCAAGAACACAAATTTAAATAGAAATTTATTTCTAAGACTTCATCATGAATGTAAATGATGTAGAAATCATGTAGAATTGATAAAAAAAAATGGTCAAAAATCATTTGGAAGTTCAGTTTTATGGAAATACACCAACTTGATGGGTTTGAACGCAATTTTCATGAATTGAACAAAATGGAGATAGGGTGTTGATTATCTGATTGGAACTCCCTAAATTTGATCTCTAAATCCACAACTTCATTTATTTTTCTGCACAATCTCTGCATAATTTCTTGTTTAAAATAGTTTGCATGCTCATATTGAGCAATAAGTGCGTTATTTATACTTAAGGTGTTCTAATCCCATCCTTACAGCAATTTGTGTCTTCTCATCTCTATGAGATCATGTGGTCAATATTTTGTAGAGTTCATAATTAAGTGACACAATAATTTACTAATCTTTTTTAGACACCCTCAATCTAGGATCATCTCCATGAAAATCAAAAACCATAATGAATTATTTCTGTCATAGATTTAGTTTAATGAAATTGATTTATTTTAGTCTAGCTTAATAACTTAGTCACACACATACACTACAAGAAAAGTGGGTTTTTGCTACGTATTTTTTGTTTTGATAAAAAATTGTGTTAAAAATAGTTGTAAATATTAAAAAATAAAATCAATTTTTACTTACTACACCTATTTTAAAATGAGACAAAAAGTACAGTTTTTGAGATAGTTTCAAGATTTTCACTTCAAAAGGGATTAACTTAAAGACTCATTGCACACAAAAAAGGGGGAGTGGGAGACCATAGTGAGACAGTGAGAAGAGTAGCGGATGAAAATGAAGAGTGCGAAAGAAGCCCGCGTAACATTGGAGAGACCGAAAAAGGGGATTGCGAGATCATGGGAGGTTAAGGTATGGATTTCGATTATGTTTTGAAGAAACAACAAGCTCGAGATATGATGAGAGGTAGAATAAGAAGCAAGATCTGGAAAAATGCATTGCAAGTCATTGTTGTCAATTTGAAATTAAATTATGATCTTGTTATGAGTATCTCTGCTCTTCGACCTCGTTTGGTTCGTTTTTGCCAACTTACAGTGCAAGTGGAGACAACTCCATAAAGTTAACTTAAAGTATAAGTTCATATTTAATGTTTGGTTGAACCTTAAACTTGCAGGGAAGTTGCAAATTTTTAAAAATAGAAAATGTGGGAATTGACATAAATGCCTTTCAAACATATTTTTAAAATAAAAAAGATGATTTGGGAGGGACTTGGGAAAAAGATGATTTGTAAGAGGTATTTTTGTCCATTGAACTCTTGGAGATCTCCTATGGGGGGGTAAGTTGGGAGATATCTCGTAGGGAGTTGGACAATCAAATAAGATTGGTTGCCAAACTCCCTGTGAGATATCTCATGGGAGATATCTCACCCTCATACCAAACACGGCCTTCCTATCCTTTTGATTTTTTTTTGATAAGTAGAGGCGACGAATACTCTTTCTATAGATATATATGTCCGTTTCCAACTTCTTTTCTTGTTGAGTGGAGGCAAAATTGGCCTTAGAGCTTTAATTCAATATTAGCTCTCACATGAACTTAGGTATCTAAAAGAAAAACTTTTTAGGGTTGGAGCCTCAATGATACATTGATGGTCTTGATGCCTATGTTGTCTTTCAATTTAGGTTAGATTAATGGGTGCCTACATGATTTTGTTCTACTTGGGAAAGCGATGGGATGGGTGCATTTTTTGTTTTCTCTCTTCTATTTTTTATTTATGGTACTCGAACTTGGTAAATCTTTCATTTGGGGTTAACGCGGTTCAAGTTATCTCTTGATTGACAAAGGTGCATCTTAATGTTATCCATAGCAACGGTGCAGTCACTAAGGAAGGATACCAAAGTGATCTAGCTTATTTAAAGAAAAAGGTATGGACTAAAACACTGCTCTGCCGTGACAAAATACGGTTACGGTTGTTTATTGCATTGCGGTTGCCGTTTGATCCCAAATCTATGGATTGAGGACTCAAAAATCTACTTTTAAGACAGGAAAAACTTAGATTTGAAGTATTTATCGATTTGCTTATTGTTCTCCCATAATACTAACTTCATTGTTGTACTTGCTCATAGTTTCCATAAGTAGAAACCTGAAACTCAATTGGTGTGAAGGCTATTATTTAGCGTTGATTATAAGAGTAAATAACATGAAATAATAGATACAAAATTAACATATAGTATAATGTTTTATTAAGCGTTAGCAGGAAAATAAATAGTTGATTAGATTATCTCATTACATTTATGTAATGTAATATACATTGGATATCTAAATCTAGAGCAAATTATCCAAACCGATGCCATATGTGTGACAAAACTTTAAATGACTTGTGCCCTTGAACTATTATACAAATTTATAGCCAGTTGTTTATATGTTATCAAAACAATTTACACTAATCCATGCAATAACTTTAATTCACACGCATCAGTCTGCTCAAATATAGATACTGGTAATGTTGTCTCCAAATCAAACTAATCCTAGTACAGTTTAAACTCTTGGATTAAATATGCATTAAGTAGTAAATTCCTAATAAATCTATGACACTAACTATATCCTTAATATTGAGGCAAATTTGATGTAGTAATCGAGGGTCAATTAACCAGCCACCCAGCAAAAGAAAACTCCACCTTAAACAAACATTTTTGAAGAACCAAATCATTAAATCTTTCAAAACACTAAGCCCAGGTATTGCTGTACTTTCAATCCTTACTTTGTTGGCAGTGGTATAAGACTTGTTCACCTATCTATTTGGACATGATATGGCTTTTTTGGTGACAAAAATGATAATCTTTCTCCATTAATGACATAAAAAGTTCTAGAGATTACCTTGTCATTTATTATACCCAAACATTCATGTATCCCTATGCTAAAAATAGGAAATCTTAACATGTTTAGTATTAATTGTTTTGCTTGATTTAGCCATTTAACTCACCTCTGATCGAGTTCAAATTCAAGCCTGAAATAAGTCCATAAGCCTTAATGAATACCTTATGCAAAATGCAGCATAGTATTGTTTCACACTTTCATTTTTATGATTGGTCAGTTTCTCAAAATTTAGGAAGTTGTAGTATGGCAGAACATTTTAATTATTTTCCTCCAAATTAATTTTTCATAAGAAAAATATTAAAAAAATAGATAAGATAGAAACCAATTTATCTCGCCGTTTTGGGTCTCAAATTCCCATCCCTATGAATGATAATCTTGAAATTCATGTCACCGATTTTCATTTGCACACTTATGTCTCTCAATCATATGCTTGACCTTTGTCAACATGTATCAGTCATGCGCGTGCTCCATAAATTTATTGATCTTCCGTTGCTTTTTTTCTTATTTTCGAAATGCTTTTATCTTTTAGGAATTGAGAGAAAGGAGGACTGAGTAAATGCTCTCTGCTTTGCAAATTTTTGATTGATTTCTAAACTAAATCGATGATTACTACAAAGGTACTATTTTTTTTCTTATATAGATACTTACAAACAATGCATTGAACTGTACTCATGTTTTGGAACAACTCCATTTTCAATGTTTCTACTCTTTATAATGCAATATATTCTTTTGATACAATAGTTCATTTTTTTGTGAGGCTTATAGTTTTCAAAGTTCAAATTAATATGTTCTTTTAGCAGACTCCAAAAAAATAAAATGAATTAAGTAGGAGAATGATTGGTAACTATAACAATTGCATGCAATGATGTTTAACCTAACAATGAAAAAGAATAGTGTACTATAATGTAATAGAGGGTATATTATTGTAATGTAAATTACTATTGTCGCAATTCTACTTCCTAATGGTAATTGCAAAATAATTATTAATTGTGCTTTAAATCTTTGTTTGTGGATTTAAAGGACTTTTAAGAGAGTCCTCACTCAATCATTACGATAATGTAGATGACTACTTCTTTGTTTTTGCATGAATGTATAAAGTCGTATTTTCTACTTTAGAGTTATTTTATGAGTATTTATTTCATTAGTTTTTCAATTGTTCAATATGTTATTATGTCCAAACTACGCTATTATTGAATTCCTTTATTTAGATAAATGTTATATGCTTTATAAAAAATTTGAGACAAATAGTCCTTTTTAATTTGTTGCTGCTACGAAAAACATGGATAAAAATTGGATTGACTTGCCTTATAGACTATCTGAGGAATATGAAAATGGGGTTGAAAAGTCCTTAGATTTTGAATTCTATAGCAATTCTTCTGACAACATTATTTATTGTCCATGTAGAGAATATCGTAATCGTTATTTTCTTGTAAGGAAAAAGTCAAGAGAACACATTATTGTAAATGGATTTTGGAAAAAATATAAAAATTGAACTTCTCATGGGGATCGTTATGTTTCATTAAATGTTAACGATAATGTTTTAAGAGATAGTGACTCTTTCAATGGGGACGATTTGGTGGGAATGATACATGATGAAATAGGAATTCTGAATATTAGTCCTGATGTTTGTGTTGAGTGTTCAATTAGAGATAATACTGGGGATGGTCCAAATAAAGATACTTGTATATTTTTGAAGTGGATCCAAGATGCTGAATGTCTTTTGTATTTTGGTTGTGAAAACTTCACAACATTATCATACCTTGTTCAACTTTTACATTTGAAGGTTTTATCAGGGTGGAATGATAAGTCATTTACGATGTTGTTAGAGTTATCGAAGAAATAATATCTTGAAGGAGAAAAATTACCTAGTTCATATTATGAGGCCAACAAGATAATTACTGAATTAGGTTTTACATACAAAACATGGGACGCATGTCTAAATAGTTGCATGTTATTTAGAAATGGCGATGAAAACCTTGATACTTGTGGTGTGTGTGAGACGTCGAGGTATAAACTGATTGACGATATTGCTAATTCTAGTGCAAATGATGGAAAGAAAATACCTGCTAAGCAAGTACGGTATTCTCCCTTGAAACCAAGATTGCGGAGGTTGTTTATGTCTTCTAAAACTTCTTCACTTATGAAATGGCATGTGGATGAGCGGGCAAATGATAGTATCTTGAGGCATCCTGCTGATTCTCCTGCTTGGCAAGATTTTGATCAAAAATATCCAAACATTGCATTAGATATTCAACATGTGAGGCTTGGGTTGGCGTTTGATGATTTTATTCCATTTAGGTGATTGACATTACCTCGTTGCACGTGGCCTATTATCCTTATTCCATACAATTTACCACCATAGTTGTGCATGAAGCAACCATTCCTCATATTATCTACCCTGATTGATGGACCTATAGGACCTGGTAATAAGATTGATGTTTACACACAACCTTTAATTAAAGAGTTGAAGGAGTTATGGAATGAAGGCGTTCTTACATATGATTTATCGAGTTATCAAATGTTTACATTGCAGGCAACATTACTATGGATGATTAATGTTTTTCCAACATATGCTAACTTATATGGATGGAGATTTAAAGGAGCAAAAACATGTCCCATATGTTGTAAAGATACAAAATCTTGATGGTTATCATTTTGCAATAAACATTCTTACATTGGACATCGACGATTTCTACCGACAAATAATAAATTTTGAAGAGATATAATGTCTTTCAACGGAGCTCGAGAATTCTGTCGTCCGCCATTTAGATCATCTGGAACTCGTGTAAGCAATCAAATGAATAATATACTTACAGAGTATAAAAAAGAAGACATTCGAAAAAGAAAAAAAAGGTGATAATATACTTACAGAGTAAAAAAATAGTATATTTTTCGAATTGTCATCTTCGAAACATAACTTGCTACGACATAATCTTGATGTCATGCACATTGAGAAAAATATGTGTGATAATATACTTTACACGATATTGGGAGTTGTGGAAAAATCAAAAGATTATTTGAAAGCTCGTCGTGATTTGGAGAAAATAGGTATAAGATATCCACTACATCCTCAACAACAAGGTTCTAAGGCATATTTACATTTTGCATGTTACTCAATGAATAACAAACACAAGGATGTATTTTTGAAAGTTCTAAAGGAAGTAAAGGTTCCAGATGGATACGCATCTAATATTTCTTGTTGTGTACATATGAAAGAGCGCACTATTTCTGGTCTTAAAAGTCATGACAATTATATATTAATGCAACAATTGCTTCTTATAGCTGCTAGAAAAGCACTGCAAAAAATGTTGTTAAAGCATTGATCGAAGTAACAAATTTCATTTGGCAATTATGTTCTAAAACAAATAAACCTTTAGATCTCGAGATAATTCTTTCTCTCATCATACTTACACTTTGTCATCTCGAGAAAATATTTCCTCCATCATTTTTTGTATGATGGAGCACTTGCCAATTCATCTAGATGAGGAAACATTGTTTGGAGGACTTGTGCAATATCGATGGATGTACCTTATAGAAAGGTATTATCCATGTTTTTTATGTCTTAATTATTTAATTATTTTAAATAGTCATACAAGATTATTAAACATATTTGATGGTTCATAGGTATCTTTTAACGCTTAAATGTTATGTGCGTAATCAAATGCATCCTGAGGCTTCTATTGCTACTGGCTATTTAATGGAAGAATGCATAAATTTTTGTGCTCGATACCTAAGTGGTGTTGAAACTAAAGCAACTAGACCATCTCGAAATAATGATGAATGTAATAGGAATGGGCGTTCACTTGGCAAAGGAGTTGAGATTCATCTTGATAACGTCATATGGGTGCAAGCACATACGTGTTAATTAACATAGATAGTGTCTCACCATTTAGAGAGAAAGTACAAGTGACATCATTTATATCCACATGCTTTATGTTAATCTTGATTTAACCTTCATATGTTGTACATATATATAAACACTTATGCACAATAACATAGAATATTTTTGTAATGTTACTAGAAAACACCTTGCAATCATTTCAAGGGAAATACCGCGTGCATCAACACACCAGATTCATAAGGTCCACAGTGAATCATTTCATGTGTGGTTTAAGAATATGGTATGTCCTATAAATTAGTATGCTATATACATTATGATTTTCATTTAAATTAAAAGCCTCTTTGATTTTTTGAAAGGTTCAAACGACTCGACAAACATGCAACATAGAGCTCTTAGAGGAAATATGCAAATTAGTTAATTGACCCGATCAATTTGTAAGAAGATACAAAAGATATATTATTAATGAATTTCGATTTTGCATAAAGGCTTGTGGTAGAAGTAAATCTATACAAAACTCGGGTATTGTTGTGAATGTGGATACACCAAGTTTTCACTAAGTTTTTCTGATTCCAGTAGTATGAGTCCTTTTATTAATGAAGTTACATATTATGGTGTACTGAAAGATATAATTGAGATTTGCTATACAAACAATATGAAAATCATTTTATTCAAAGGTGATTGGTTAAATTCTCGAGGCGAAGATATCGAAGATAAGTTTAAATTCAAGATGGTGAATTTCAAGCACCTATTGTATAAAGGCAATCAAATTAGTGATGAACCATTTATTTTAACAACTCAAGTGGAACAAGTTTGTTATGTGTAAGATCCTTTAACATGTACTCTGCTGATTCTACTCATATTTCGATAATGGTTCCTCAAGTTGAGTTATATGCTCATCAACAACTAGATGAAACTACATATATTAATGATGATGATGTTGGTTAGGTAAGGGAAGGTTTTGATGGAGCAACAATAGAAACAAGTGAAGTGACTAATGATAATGATATACGACGACATTGACATTGAAGAGTTTGATTAAAAATTTGAGACGAATAATTATTTGTACAACTTTTTTATAATTAGATAAGATAAGTTGTTATATGTTTTAATTATTTAATTATTACAATATAAAGCCTTATTGTTTAATGTTATGTAAAATTGATATTTTAATTTAATATATTTTATTGTAGTTAATTATCCGTCATCAGCGAAAAAAGGTGCCTCAGTGGCAGATATCATTCAATCTCAAGTTGTTTTTTCTCGACCTAGGCCATCAACTTGCACTCCTAACGAAAGTCATTTACATGTCTCATCTTCACCTGTTTCTGAGCACCCTTCACCTGATTCTGATATGTGTTAATTAAAAAAATTGTGTACATTATTCATTTCTCTTGGTCTAGCATAATTAATGGAATAATTTGATCCTTATAGTCGATCCGATTAATTTGAGATTGAGACTATGTTGTTGTTGCATCCGTTTCACTTAATCAATGCTTAATAAGTGTTTGTTTAATAGATCCCTTATATTCGAAGTGAGTTTCAAAAACACATGGTGGTGCTCTAGCCTTTGATGATTGGGGTACATGATATGTTATGAATGTTGAGTTTGATGAACGTTGGGAACCGATTGGTAGAAATTTTGAAAAGTTTAAGTCTCAACTGGGAGTCATAGCTCGTGATGAGAAAAATGTCCCCTTGACTTAAAAATGATGGACTGATGTACTTGATGCTATCAAAATTGATATTTTGAAAGAAGTTAAGGTATGAAATACAATACACTTAGATTTAACAATCTATGTAAAACTTGATATGCTTGCATTTGTGTTATATTTATTATAACTTTTTCTATAATATATGATAATACAAATGTGTCTGATGAGTATAAAGTATATTGTTTACAAGAAGTCGGTTCACGTTGGAGAGATTGGACATGCAGAGTAAAAAAGAAGTGGTACAGTTGATGGTCGAATGACTCGGATCGCTTAGCTAATCCTCCTCCATGCTTTGCAGTAGACAAATGGAAAACACTTGTTTTGTATTGGGGTCTTCCTAAAGTGCAGGTGATTTGTTTTTAAGATAAGTATTCATTATAATTTCTTTAAAAATTCTACATTATGAATTAATCATCGTGTAGTTTTATATTTATTGCAACATATGTTTTATTGGTAACTTCTATTTATAGGAATGCTATAAAAAAATGATAGTCGTAAGCAAATTGAGATGCTTTCTAGGACGGTTCTTTCTTCGTATGCTATTTTGCGGGATGAGGCAATTCACTAATTACCATATCAATGATTCTTAGTTATAATAATGAAAACTATAACTTATCATAAAATAACAATACGTAGATGAAAAAACGGCGAAGATGTGAACTATATGACTATGTTTGTGAACACACGTACAAAAAAGAATGGATCTATTGGCGATAAAGACAGTGCAAAAGTAAGTCTGAAACACACTTTATTTATACATGTTTGAAAATCTTTACACATATTCTTTAATAGTCATTTATTAATATCGTTTATATCATCGCAACACCAAATGAATGAACGCTTGTCAAAAATACCAGAAGATGAACGAACTGACTTTATCAGCAATTAAATTCTTGGTGAAGTTTTGGGAACTGATGCACATGGTCTTGTTCGTATGCATGGGTTTTAGTTCCTTCTTTAGTTTAGAGTGCGAAGAAACAAATATTAAATGAAGAAAGCATTCGTGAAGATGAGCGAAAAAAGCTCAACTTATTATTGATGATGCTAATGCAAAATATGACCGAGTCATTCAAATGCTTAAATCTCAAGAAGGGAATTCTAATGTTTGCTCAGATCCTAATGTGACTGAGTGTGTTAGTTTTAACCTTAATTGTTATTTATTGTTCAATTAATGAATCGAACTTCCATTTTAATTTTTTTTTAATTTTGTAGGTTCATGGAGTTTCTGATATAAATCTTTTAAATGTTAGGTCTTTTGTTAATGATTTGGAAACTCTCTACCTATAAAAAATATAAATTTCAAACTTTCAACTTAGTTGATTTTCATTAAAAACTTTTATTAATTGAAAACTCATTCATTAATTTATGAACTTATCATTATATTTTTTTTAGGTGCATGGACCTTCTACGTCTCATTAATCACATTGCATTTCATTACGCGTAGAGGTATGTATTATATCCATCTTATATCAATGTAATTATATTTTTTGATTTTTCTATTATGAACCTATAAATCTAAATTTTGATAAAGTAGTTTCACATTCATAAGTTTTTACTTTTAAGAATGCATCGTTTAGGTATATTTCTACTTATAATTGTTAAAATTTTTGATACTTATGAAAGTATAAAATTAAATAGTTGTGGTCAATCTACGAATTATTCGTTGTTGCATAGAAGTAGAATTTATGTTTTGTATTAAGATCTGATGTCTCATATGTTCTCGAGAAAATAAATATATTATATCTTATACGTCTAGAGCGTTATCAGTTTTGTTGAGATTAGTGGTTTACCTTTATTGAGTTGTTGTCATGAATTATTTATGGCCCCTGTGACTGTTATTTTTGTATTGTATGGCGATTGAGTGTTTTCATATGAATTGCAAATTAATGTGTGAAATCTTGATTATCTTGGGATCTTTTTGTTATGTTGGATTCTATTAAGTTGGTTGTAGATGTCTCTCCTGTTCATTAGCTATTTGAGATTGTGACAACTATATGAGTGCACTTTGAACATGTTAAAAATATTGTTTGCTTTGGTTTAAAATTAACTTTATTTGAAGATTGATTCATTTACTTCTGTTACTTCTTGTACTCATCTTTGGAACTTAGAAAGTTGAACATTAAACTTGAGATGAAAGCTTCCAAATGTAAGTTAAGGAGATTGTTAGTATGACCTATGCATGGTTATCTTTACTTATGATTTTTCTAAATTATTATTATTATTACGTGCCTATTTTATTAATTTTCTTGGATTTTGCTATTTCGTTTGAACCAATATATTTGTTGTCGTGGTTGAAAATGTTTGTCAAAGCAAGTTTCTAATTTATTTATTATGATCCATGCATGTTTTTCTTTACTTGTGATTGACTCTAACTTATTTTATTTACTTTTTATGTGATATTTGTCAAAGAAAGTCTCTAATTTATTTGTTTTTTCTTATGTTCTATCTTGCTTTCATTTAGGGTTTTCTGCTATAGTTTCTTTTTAGAATTTTTTATATATTCTAATAATACGTCAATTTTTTTTAGGGTTTATTGAAAATGGCACAAGATATGAATGAAAAATATTATGAGTTGCAATTTCTCATGAGAATTTCTTCAAACACCTCTTATGCGACAATAACAACAACAAGAATAGAAACTTTTCAAAATCTTGGTTGACAATCCTAGCAATGCAAACCTCATTTCTATAGATTTCTCGTCGCAACACCAAAAACAATAATGACAAGAAAATTCTGAATTAAAGCTCCAAAACGACAATATCAAAGCTCAATCACAAGAAAATACTTTTGGGCATATCAAATGATAAGAAAGTGTCGAGATCTAAATTCAAAGGTTAACATATTCAAAACCTTTTGAGGTGTGTGAAGAGATTGAACGAACTAGAGGAAGAGGGGCATCAGAGGAGAGATTGATCGGGGATAGGGCATGCGATAGATAGGTTAGAAATTAAACAAAAGGGAGGCCATAATTAGAGAGTTAATGATGAGATAGGACAGTGAAAAAGATTCATGGGATTAGAGCGTCAGTCGGGGTTAAGGCATGAGAGATGAGAAATTGCAAATAAAGAAGAAAGCTTACCAGCAGAATAACAACAAATTGTTATTCTGTTGATGAATTTACGTCTTTAATCCATTCGAAGTCCATTGCTGACTTCTCAAATGGTATTCTGACTATCGTTTATCTCAATTCCATCTCTAATCCATTGCTATTTACTAATTTTTTGTAATATATCCCTTATGTTGTAATCAAATGGTGGGGAATATACTAAATTATCTCAGTATAGTCATGTATAAACTCACGCACTAGCAAAATTGTACCTCTAATCTCTGCCCACCACGTGGGTGAGCGATAAAGTAGACCATACATAGCCTCAAAAGGTGTCATGCTAATATTGGCTTAATATGTTATGACCCAATATCTTATTAACCATGTTTCTTCATATTTTTAGACTTTGATGACAGCTCGGACCTATGTGGATGTCTCAAATAGGAGTAGGGCACGCCTGAGTAGGTATAATTAGTTATTTTTGCATGTTGATTGCTTATATTGTGGTGTTTAAATTGTAAATTATCATATTGCTATTGCAAGTGTGTGCCAAATTATCATTTTCAGGTGAGTTAGTACTATGAGTATTCACCGCGAGATACGGGTCGACACATGTATCGAGTAGGCGAGGTATGGGTACACTAGGATAACATATACTAAATTGATAAATCTCCAGTGAATTATAATTCGAGGTGACATAATGAATATAAACCATAGCTTAAGTATATTAAGTAAATTAAATACAAAGGCTATATTACGCCTCGAGATGCGTGGGTATGCTTGGGACACTAGTGCTGGGTAATCGAGTACTAGTATGAATACAAGTACAATATTAAGGACCTAAGTAGACTACCAATGTGATAATGGAACTAAGGAAGACTAATATAATTTAAATTGAAGAAACCTATAGTTTGGCCGAATAAAATAAGAACCCTTAGATAATCTTAATATGATCCTAGTTCATAAGTTACTAGGAAAGATGAGTGTGAGGTGTGTGTGTGTCACCTGTAGTGTGACTTAGCAAACAATAGCCATATGGTATCCTAAAGATGATAAATTTTATATTAATGAAAGGCTAGGATCTCATTTCCACCTTATATATATAATGCGTTAAGTGGATTTTCTTTAAATGTAAAGTTATCACCCTGAAGAAATCATTATTGAGAGGAGAGAGAGAGAGAGAGAGAGAGAGAGAGAGAGTTGAGGACCCCAGAAGCTAGGAAATTTGTAAGAGATTGATCACTTAGGTATCTATCCCTCCTTTCTAAGTTCAATTTCATGAAATATGGAATCATAGAAATTTCAAGTCTTGAAATTTATTTGCTCAAATAAGTTCTAGGGACTCTTTAGTTGTTTTTAACACTGATTTCCTAGAACAAATCGATGAAACTGGCTTTTTGAAACTGAATTTTATAAAAGAAATGGCGTTATATGAAAATCCCTTAAAATTAAGGAACTATGTGATATGATTGTGATCTCCTATTGTTGTTGGAGTATGTTTTTCCCCTACGAGGAGAGGGTAGGGCCGACGGCACAAGGAGATGGCCATTTGAGTGCAAAAGCTCAGAATTCCTAACACGCGCCAAACACGTCAATAAAGTAAATTTTCCAAAACCAACGATTTTGTAGAATAGTGGCAAAAGGTCGATCCCACAGAGACTGGTTGTCTTTCTTAGTTTAAAAAGAACAAAGAAGGAAAATTGGGGTTTTTAAAATAAATATTAATTTAACTAACTAATATATCTAAACTAAATAAATAAAATAACTAAACTAATTTCTAGAACAATTAATTAATAATTAAGTAACATCTAAATCTCTGGTTCCATAAACCAGAATCAAGATTCAATAGCAATCATGGTCTTCAATCCTTCCCAAAAAGTTATTAATTTAAATTCTCCTAGATTAGCTATAGAAAATTGACATCCGCCAGAAATTCTTAGTTCCCCTAATCTCGATAGCCAGGATGTTTGCCACTAACTACTTCCCTAATTAATGTATAATCCTAGATATCCGCCAATCGGGTTTAACACACTAACCGCAGTAATATGGATATGTGGGAACACTAATCCTAAATAATCGGATCACATCCGCTCCTGATTTAACCTAGATTCAATTGTTGCACACTCAAGCACCGAAAGGGTTTTACGACAAACAGGTGAATGTTTGTTACTTTATTGGTCTAAAAGCACAATTACACGGATACTGATAGTCCAAATAACAATAGATTGTCCATCTAAAAGCATGCACTGGCCACATACATACCCTAGATCTAAATCATAATAATTAAAATCAACAACAATGAAATAGGAGAAATTAAATTAATTAAATAATAAAATAAAAGATCTCACATAATATGCTATGAATCCATGATCCCGACTTGCTTCCCTTCGACTTAAGCAAGAAGTTGATTGGCCGGAGCTCATCATCGAAGAAAGTTGATACTAAAAATAATAGTAATTATCTAAAAAAAATAGTAACTGGTTCTTCTCCTTAATAATACATAGGTTCCTACTATATAAAAGTACTCAAATTTGGTCACGTATACTAATTTTAGTGGTTGGGGACGTGAATCGTGCACCGAGGAGCATCCTACGGGTATTTTTAGATCAAAATTCGGATTTCGCCATGTGTTATTGCATAATTCGCTATTTTTCTGCATCGCGATGACGTGTGAACACCTTATTGGACCGCCTCTGTTACCGCTGCTGATTTGGCGCCGCGTGAGTTGCCGAAAACTGTGGCGTTTGCTATGTGTGAGGTGAGTCATCTCCACGTGGCATGATCCGATTAGTCAAAACACCTGTCAATGACGCGCTGGATGGATGAGAACTCGCCACGTGGCACGCTGCTAGCGGAGGAGAAAGTCACACTAATCACCAAAATTCTGGGAGTTTTTGTAGGAACGCATCTCGAGGCAGATCGATGAAAGTTGTGCGTGAAGAAAGAATGGCGGTGTGTGACGTGGTTGTGTTGATGCTGTGGACTAATAGACGAGTGATACTTGGCAGCTACATTTTTACAAACCACTGATGTGGCAGCTCCTTATTGCCTGAAATATACTATCGGCTATTCGACCCAACGCGCAACCCGTAATTCGAGGCAAACTGTCCAGCATCCGATTACTTCAAGTAAATACTCCATTTTAAGAATTTTTTCGTCACGAATTCAACCGCGCACTCCGTTTCACCAAAAAATGACCAAAAAATAAATGAAATATATATTTTAAATACTTTCTATAATTAAATATACTAAAATAAATTACTAAATATATAAAAATACCGACTTATTAAATACCCCCGAACTTAATACTTTGCACGTCCCGAGCAAAGGTGTAAATGACAACACAAACTAAACTAGACTTCCAATAATATAATAATACTAACTCAACTAATCCTACACCCGACCCAAATTCATGGAGTTCCTTTGATTTTCATAGTTACCAAATTAACAAGTAACTCAGAAAATTTTAGAGTTATGATAAATCAAGATTCTCAACTCAAATATAATTAAGATCCCACTTTAAAAACATAGACTCGGTCGATACAAAGGCCATCAACTACTCACAAGTTTTATTGGTCTATACATTCAAGCACGCAAGTTCAAATTTCACTTAATATAGTGAAAGCACTCGAACTAAATCTTTTATTCGAGGAGTTTTACAACTTCCACCTTTATTCATTTGTTATTTCTCTATTTTTCATCACTTTTTTTTCAAGTAGTACGATCCCTGCCCCATTTCATGCGGACTACTTTTCTCGCTTTTTCCCACCACAAGATTCCCTGCTCCATTTCCTGCGGACCTGTAGGACTCTCTATTTTTTATTATTTTAGAAAAACTCCTGTTAGTACTTCTCACTTTCATTATAATCAAGCAAATCCCCCAATGTAGGTTAAAATAATATAACTTGCATAAATCTGACCGTTTACTCATTTTCGTTAACTAGCACAAAGTCCAACCATCATCTAAGTCTCTAATCATGAAATCATAAAAATGCAGAGCTACGAACTTGATTAAGCGTTTCTCCTACTTTTCTCTATGTTTTAAGTAAAAAAGGCAACTATAATTTACTCATCCACAACCAAAGGCATGAACAAAGTTTCAGGTGACTCTAAATAAAAAAAAATATCAAATGCATATATACATGAAAGTGTATCAAATCTTAATGAAATGTGAAAGGAATATGAATGGACAAGAAATGAAAGAAATGGAAGAAATAATATAAAACACCACCATTACCATCCAATATCCACGTAAAAAAATTAAAACGTTCTCGCCTGCGGTCTTTCGCAAAAGAATTCATCCAAAACAATCCACAATCCATAAAACACCCCCAAACTTATTTCGAACCTTTTCCTCAAGGTTCAAAACAAGTCAAGAAGTCCAAACATATAAAACAAACAAAATGGTGAAAGAATATGATAAAAATAAGATGAAGGAAATGATACAAAGTCATGCATAACATAAAGTTTCTAAAAATCAGCGAACGCACAAAACCTCTCATGTGTGGTGACTAAGGAAACTATAAAAGAAAAATCATAAGAAGAGCAAGAACTAGTAACCATAGGAGTTAACTCAAAAAACTCCAATCAAGTCTCGCGAGCCCGAAGTCTATCAACTAAGGGTGAAATCAACAAGATGATGGAATGAAGTTTTGGGTATATCCAACCAAGTCTCAAAACACATAAAATCCTGAAAACATGTTAATTCCTAAAAAAATGCTCAAATTATTCTAAAAATGAAATCCAAAGTCAAACTTACAAAATTCAGCGCTCCAACTCCAATAAACATTAAACATAATATATCACCTTTAAAAATAAAGAGACTAAATTAGAATGTTATTAAAAATAATAATTAAAAAAAAACTAAAACTGAAATAAAACTAAAATAAATGCAAGAAGTAAATAAATAAAAATAAAGTTGGGCTACCTCCCAACGAGCCGCCTTTCTTTTAAGTCTTTGGTTAGACTTAGCATGATTGATCATGTGATGCCCTCTCCTTTCGAGATGTCAACAACAAATGGCGCATCTACGTAATTGGGCAATGAAGCATACACGCCCTCGTTCATATTTTGGAGCTCATTCGGAACTTACAACACGAAAGAATCTATCATATCAGGACCGTCCAATACAAAGGTGTCGGCAGGGTAGAAGATCTTCAAACGCTCCCTTACTTCCACCCCCTTATAAGGTGTACCAAATGTGCACGAGAGGGAGGGTGGTTGCACCAACGCTAGAGGTTGATCTTCCTCGCTCTCTATCTGCGGCTTCTCTGGCTTGTCTGAATTGACATCAATATTCAGCTCATCTTTTCCCTCATTTAATGCAATGACAATCTCTGGCTCAATTCGAAAGACTTCACATTCTATAGATGAATCTATCAAATAGTCTTCCACTTGTGTAACGTCATTCACCTCAAGATTTGTCAATGTATCATCACTCACATCTTCCTCTGGGTTAAAAGTTGGTTGTGTACTACACAACTCTGCTTCATCAATTTTTCTTTGAAGACTGACACTATATCGATCGAATGAAGTTTGCAAGTCCTTCAAGGCTGGAAAACTAAAATCAAGTTTTCGAATCTTATCGTAAATTTGTCGACAATCTTGCACACTTTCTATCACTTGCATCGCCATATCTTCAAAGGAGAGGCTTTGATGAAACTGTTGATTTCCTTCATGTTGAGGAACCTGTGAGTGTGACATGAATGTAGAGAAGTCGAGTTGTGGTGATGCATAACTAGAATAGTGGTAGTTCTCATATTGTGGATAATAGGGACAATTATGTGCGAAATGAGAAGAATCTCCACAAGTTTCGCAAACCTCGACCTGTTGCACAAATGAATTCATGTTAAAATATTGATATCTATTAAGTGGCATACCTACCCCATTCACATTATAATAATGCGAGTCTTCGAATCGATCATAATTTTGGATGTAGGAGGAATCCATCACGGGATTGCCTGCATACATGTTAAGAGCAAAGGACTAGATAGGCAAAAAAAATTAAAAAAATAAAAAACAATAAACCAAAGAAAGAAATATACAAATCCCCGGCAATGGCGCCAAAAATTGACGCGCGTCGAACACATCAATAAAGTAAAGTTTCCTAAACCAACAATTTTGTAGACTAGTGGAAAAAGGTCGATCCCACAGAGACTGGTTGTCTTTCTTAGTTTAAAAACAACAAAGAAGGAAAATCGGGTTTTTTAAAATAAATATTAATTTAACTAACTAATATATCTAAACTAAATAAATAAAATAACTAAACTAATTTCTAAAACAATTAATTAATAATTAAGTAACACCTAAATCTCCATTTCCACAAATCAGAATCAAGATTCAATAGCAATCATGGTCTTCAATCTTTCCCAAAAAGTTATTAATTTAAATTCTCATTGATTAGCTATAGAAAATCGACATCTGCCAGAAATTCTTAGTTCCCCTAATCTCGATAGCAAGGACGTTCGCCACTAACTACTTCCTTAATTAATATATAATCCTAAATATCCGCCAATCAGGTTGAACACACTAACCGCAGTAATATGGATCTATTGGAACACTAAGCCTAAATAACCGGATCGCATCCGCTCCCGATTTAACCTAGATTCAATTGTTGCACACTCAAACATCGAAAGGGTTTTACAGCAAACGGGTGAATGTTTGTTACTTTATTGGTCTAAAAGCACAATTACACGGATACTAATAGTCCAAATAACAATAGATTGTCCATCTAAAAGCATGCACTGTCCACATACATACCCTAGATCTAAATCATAATAATTAAAATCATCAACAATGAAATAGGAGAAATTAAATTGATTAAATAATGAAATAAAAGATATCACATAATATGCTATGAATCCATGATTCCAACTTGCTTCCCCTTCAACTTAGGCAAGAAGTTGATTAGCCGGACATCATCGTCGAAGAAAGTCGATACTAAAAATAATAGTAATTATCTAAAAAATAGTAATTGGTTCTTATCCTTAATAATATATAGGTTCCTAATATATAAAAGTACTCAAATTTGGTCACATATACTAATTTTAGGGATTGGGGACGTGACTCGTGCACCGAGGAGCATCGTACGAGTGTTTTTAGATCAAAATTTGGATTCTGGCATGTGTCACCGCGTAATTCGCTATTTTTCTACGTCGCGATGATGTGTCAACACCTTATTGGACCGCCTCTGTCACCGCTGCTGATTTGGCACCATGTGATGCGCCAAAACTATGGGATTTGCTGTGTGTGAGGTGAGTCATCTCCATGTGGCATGATCTGATTGGCCGAAACACCTGTTAATGATGCGCTGGACGAATAAGAACTCGCCACGTGGCACGCTGGTAGCGGAGGAGAAAGTCGCAAATCACCAAAATTAAGGGAGTTTCTATGGGAACGCATCTCGAGGCATATCGATGGAAGCTGTGCGAGAACAAAGAATGGCGGTGTGTGGCGTAATCTACCCTCATTGGTCGCGTTGGCTTGTGTTGATGCTGTGGACTAATAGGCGAGTGACACTTGGCAGCAGCATTGTTGCGAACCGCTGACATGGCAGCTCCTTATTGGCTGAAATATATTGTCGGCTATTCGACCCACTGCACAATGCGTAATTCGAGGCAAATTTTTCGGCATTCGATTACTTCAAGTAAATATTCCATTTTTAGTATTTTTCCATCACGAATTCAACCGTGCACTCTGTTTCACCTAAAAATGACCAAAAAATATAATTAAATATATATTTTAAATACTTTCTATAATTAAATATACTAAAATAAACTACTAAATATATAAAAATACTGACTTATCAATTCCCAAACTAGAAATTTTGAGTTTCGATCATCCCTCATCTATTCAAAGCTACTCCAAAACTTAAATTCAAATTTTTTTTCTAAAATGGAATAAAAAAGAGAGAATTAATTTTAACCTGCCTAATTCTAATAGTAAGACATAAATAAAGATAGATTATAGCGTGCATCCCATAAAGTTCTTTTGTTTACTGTCATTGGGTTGGCTGAACCACTTTACTACTGGTTTGTGTCTATATCAAGAAGCTCCATCTTTGGATTATAAATTATTATGGAGTTCCTTTTTAGTAAACTTTTTCACCATCCTTGAAGACAATTTCTTCATCTTGAACATGTAATATAATAGTTTCTTGTGCTATATCAAGAATTATATTAGAAGTTACCAGAATAAGTCTTCCTACTATAACATCCACATCATCTAGTGGATCGTGATCCATAATAGAGAAATCTAACAAAAAATTGAATTTACTAATCTAAACTTCTTCGTCATATACTCTTCCTAGTGTATCCATAATGGATGCATCTGCACGGTGAGTTTGAGCTTCTATATCAAATTTAGTGATTCTCTTAGAGAGATTTACTTTGACAAGATGAAAGAACGATATCATATTCATTGATGCTCTAATATCACATAATATATGTCTAAATCTCTCACTATTAATTGTAACAGAGATACGAAATTCTCCTCGGTTGTTCGACATCTTTTTAGATCTAGATATGATTTTCTTGCCTATAGTTAATACATTGAATGCATATTGGATTTTCCACTCTAGTTTCATTCTAGAAAGTGATTGATTGACTATTTTCTATTAAAGTGATAGTTCTATTTCGGGTATCCTAAACAACATGAGAAGTAGCTAAAAAGGGATGAACTAATATCCATAAACTAATCTTCATTGATATTGTTTGGCATAATCAAGAAATCTTTGGGAAAGACAAAATTATCCACTTCAACTAGCACATTTCTAACGACCCCTATAGGATTGATGGAAGAACCATCCAATAGTTTAACTTTTAAAGATACAAGTCCATCCAACTCTAATTAAGTATGAAAAATGAAATGTATTGGCATAAGATTTCCATTTGAACTTGTATCGCATTAAGTGTTATATAACCATGCTCATTTGACTTTGATGTTCAGATTTATATAACAAGGATCATTCAATTTCGCGGGGATTGAACTTATTATTTTCTTTTTATCATATTTTTATTCACTTTAGGCTTTTTCGGTGACTTAATGATTGACTTTTCATTTCCTGTCTATTTAATTCTCCATTGTTGAATAACTTTCTTATCAATTGAAGTCTCTTCATCTTTTTCATCTTTTTAAATATTATTGTCGTTTTTCATATTTATTACATTAACTTCATGAATTTTAGCATTGATCTCATTATGAACATTTAATTCTAAAGAATCATTATTTGGAGTTTTGAATAAAATAATTCAATAGAATTAGTATAGTTATTCATATCATTAAATTGGAAAGTGATAATATTATTTTCAAATTCCATAGACATAGTTCCTAAAAAAATATTTAACTAAGTTGTAGTTTTAAGAAAAGTAAAGGTGGAGAATGAAAGAATGTTGAATCTCCTAATTCCATGCCATAAAAGCTTACTGGAAATAACAAGTCGTTTACTTTACCACATCTTCTAGAATCCGTTTAGTTTAATTATTGTTGTATTACCTAAAGTAAAGATTAATAAGTATATTTGTCAATGAACCTATTTTTAGTGATTCATGTAAGGAAATGGATATCACGTTAATTGATGGGCCAATCCCAAACATTCCTGGATCAGAAAATTTCTTTGATATTTTCTTCTTCGTTAAAGCTAACAATTTTTCTCCTAAGTTTTCTGTAGATTCTTCTAAAAATTTGTCTTTTGACTAAGTAAATCTCTTTAAAAAATAATCATACTTAAATAGTTGCATTATTGATTCCATTAACTGTTTATTAATTTCTAGTTTTCAAAACACTTAAAGAGTGTCGCGTTTTCATCTTCCTTCATAGTAATAGCTAATCAAGTTGAATACACATTTTGCATCTGGTTATAAATAATATTTCTTCTTTCACATTTTCAGTTATTACTTCCTTATAATCTTTTAGAGATCTTTAATAAGCTTCTACTTTCTCTAAGTATCATGCATGAGTGTATAGGTTTTTTAGGCTGGGTGCAAGCCTTAAGTGTTCTGCTATCCATTCTCTAGTGCAAATGACATTGACCATAAACTCTTCTTCTTTTTCTTCTATTATTTTTTGTATTTTCTATTACTTTTTTTTGGTTATCTTATCATATACGTATGTTTTTTCCTTAAGTTCACAAAATAAAACATTTACTTGTGTCTGATTAGTAGTTAAAGGTTAAGTGGGTGTTTTATTTTGATTGCTTAATATATTAATTTGCAAATTCTTTTGACTTAATTGATTTTTCAACTCAATGATTGAAGCATTGGTCTTAATTTGATTTTCAAAGATTTGTGAAAAGTTTTGATGATTTTGGGTCTTACAATTTTTCAGGATTTGCTCTAAGTTTGGTTGCATAGATTGAACCATTTGTTGCGGTTGCTTACTTTGTGCATTTTGTGTTTGTGCATTTGGCCTATAAGTCATATAGTTATGGTTCTATAGAACATAGATAAGATTCGAATTTTGTTTACCAATATAATAACTATTGTTGTTGTTATTATTATTATTATTATTATTATTATTATTATTATTATTATTATTATTATTATTATTATTATTATTATTATTATTATTATTATTATTATTATTATTATAATGATTCCTTGGGTTTCCCAAAATTGATTCATTTCCACATTAATCTCTTTAGTATTTTCTTCGTGTAAAGCTGGACACTCATCCTTAGGATATGTAACTTCATTACAAAATCCTCATGGTTTTACTTAAGGTGCTATGTCTTTTAGTAACAATTGAACCATATCTGTTAACTCATTAGATTTATCCTCTAAAGGGTTTATTTGTCTATTATGAACTTCATAAAGTTTTCTTTGTGGTTTCATTTTTTTTACCATATTGTTTAAATTGTTTTGTCAATTTGTTAATAGCCTCTATTGCTAATGTTGGTTTTGCTTCAAATAAAGATCCACCATAAACAAAGTCTAATAGTCTTTATTCAAAATAATTAAGTCCTTCATAGGATTAATTTAATAATGCTTTTTCAGTATATCCATGTTGTGGACAAGAAGAAACAAGTCTTTGAAATCTATCCTAAAATTTATTAAAATTTTCTTCAGCTTTCATCTTTGCAACTGTGATTTGTTTCTGATAGAAACTAATCTTTCTTGCAGGCATGTATTGATTTAAGAAAGCTTCTAACACTTGACGCCAAGTAGTAATTGATTTTGAGGGATATAGAACAACCAATTTTATGCTTGATCTTTTAGTGCGAAGAAACGATCTTAGCTTTACTTGTTCTAAAGTAATGTCTTTGGGTTTCATCCCATTGACTTTGTGTTGGTATTCCCATATAGATTTTTTGAGATCTTTGTTATCTTTACCATTATAGTTAAGTAATCATGATGAGTCCAGGTTTCAGTTCAAATTCTAGAAATCCTTTAGGAATGGCAATGGACATTGGCTCATAAGCCATGACACTTTGATTGGCTTGCCTAAAAGTGAGTTCTCTATTTTCATTACCTTCCATTGTGGGAGCTTTTTGATTTTTTTCCTACATTGTTATTCTCTTGGACTATGATTTAAAGTTCTTTCTACATCACGATCATACGCTTGTAGTGATCCCATGAAATTAGAATGTCAATGTGTATAAACTATACAACGTCTAAAACGCATAAGAAATTATTTAAAAATCCCCAGTAACAAAGCCTAAAATTGACACATGTCGTGCGTATATAGTAAATTACCCCTAATATTATACTTATAATTTGTAGTAGTGGTAAGTGGTATCATCTCCAGAGAGATTTAGCAAACTTCTTAACTTGTATTTTCAAGGATTTTATTTTATTTTTTCACTAACTAAAGCAATTAACTAATTAAACCAAGTTAAACTAACCAAATGAAATAATCTAATTATTAATTGAAACCAATCAATCAATCCAAAATAACTCTTAATTAAAGATAAAAAATTCAATTCTCAAACAAACATAAACCAAAGATAAAGAATCCTAAACCAAATTGCATTAAAAACCAAGATATAATTATCATAACCATAGTCAAAGCATTGTCATAATTAGTACTTCAAACGCTTAAAGTGTCTAATAATAACAAAACAACATTTAAGTTCCATGAAAACACTTACTACTAAGTAAAAACTAATAAAAATATGCCATTATAAACTTAACTTAGAACATAATTCATCTAAAACATCCCAAACAATAAACATACCTTTTGAATAAATCTTAGTTACTACTTATATAAATTCTAGATTTATAACCTATCATTCATAATACATAATGCGCATTATGCATACAACATCTAGTTTCATAGATTGTAATACACAAAAATAATCAATTAAAAAAATAAATTATAGAATATAATATTGGTTTAAAGCATTAAGTACATAACTTCGTAGACTATTACTTTTGCAATTTGTTTAGTTCATATATAGGTTAAAATTAATAAAATACTCATTCAAATTAAACTTAAACATCATAAAATAAAAAAATACATTAATGAAAAATACCTCTATTAATTACTTTGAATCTCTAGTCAGTTCTCTAAAGTAATGACAGTAAAACTATAAACTAATGAGCTTCGGGTTTATTTGAGTGTTGTTTCGAAACCCCTAGCCTCCTATATATAGTAAGGTACCGATACATATCCTAATCAATCTCAAATTTTTAGTCCTTATCTAAAAACTTCCTGGCTGACCTAAGCAATTCTTCAACGGTTTTTGTTTATAATGTAAATCACTGGATAAATTGTTGAGTCTTCTTTAAAACATCTCTCAATTGCTCATCAATTCAGGTGGAGATTCCTTTGTATTTTGTACTTTGTTGGCATATCGTTGACTCTCTCCGTTGCTGGTTTATCTGACAATTTTTATGTAAATCCACTACATTGGTATATTGCCAAGACCTTTCCACTATTGATTATTCACCATTTTCCTTCATTTCTACATTATTCCTTATTTTTACCAGACATTATAAAAATAAGAAAAAATGTAGTCTAATATAGCCTATTTCATTTAAAATAACAATAAAATATACCGCAAAACACTGTCTAATTATCTACTTATAAATGTAAATTTTAGTTATGGATCGTTTTTATTTTGCTATGAGATTGTAAAGCTATAATTGTGGTTTTTAGACTTGAAGTTAAGTTTACAGTTTTATTTGATATCGTATTGTGAATTATAGGGAGTTATGAGTCCTTTTAGGTCTTTCCCCAACTTTAATGTTTATTAGGTATTTGGTGTTGGTAGTCCATTTTAGGGGAGTTGCTGCCAAATTTTTTATAAATTAAGAAAGTTATTTTGTATGATTTCCTAATCTGCTCCACTTAATCATGTTTTGGAGCTTATAAATGATTGAATCAAAAAAATATTTTAAGCTTTAAAGTTGTTTGTATGGATTAGGTGCCTAATTAGGGTAATTAAGTTAAGTCATGACTTAGTAAGACATGTATTACCAGGTTGTGGTGATGCATAACTACCATCATAATGATTTCCATAGTTCAAATAGTAAGGACGAGCATATGTTTTAGACCAAAATACACTAAATATAGTCCATAAGTTCATAAATATGCTATGTTTTGGACTATATTTAGTGTATTTTGTAAGATTATATCTCCCATTTGTGGTACTTATTTTTTTCTATGTTTTCTGGGTCTAAAAAGGATATTTGAAGGAAAAGAGGTGAAACCATTAAAAAATCAGTTCAAAAAGCCTAAATAGTGTCCAAAGATTCCCAATGCATTGGAGATAAACTTACGATGCTGTACATCACTGGTGCGGGTCCGAGCAGGACAAAAAATAGAGCATCGTAGTGCCTAGCTCAGTGATCCTTAGCACCACCATGTGTTAAATGTATGACGCTAAGGTCAGTTACGAGACATAAAGTTGAGATTTTGCAGTTTTAGAACATATTGCGTATGCATAAAAATGATTTTAATTGTTTTGCTTGTTAGTTTTATTCATTCATTAGATTCATTAATGTTCTTTACTATACATTAAGGAATGATAAATGTTTCTATGTCCATAAATGGCTATACACTCTGTCTAGATCAAGGGAGGGTTGATTGTAAGTTTCAAGTTTTTATGAGATTTTTGATTTAGTTTCTTTATTTTTTTTCATTGATTCTTATAATTTCATTATCATTGATTTATGAGGTTTTAAGTTTGCATAAAGACCTAGTGGTTTGACTTTTTTGTAGCGTAAGTGCACGTGCATTCCAGTTAACTTAGACCTCATATCTAGTAGTCTTACCACTGTATGGTGAGGGGGACTATGTTGGTAGTATCTAGGATTATAGATTGTTTGCTTTTTAGAAGTCCTAGGTGATTTTGAAATATCATTCAAGTAGGGACGCTCGTTAGCTATTGTCTAGTGCAAGTGCTTTCACGAAGCTTAATGCTACTAGGTTTTTTTTCTTGCTTAGCACTTGGAGTCACAACCTAGTTAGTATGTTGTTATGTTGCACGTTTCTTCTATCGACATAAGGAAAGCATGGTGATGGGCAATGGGTTTTCACTATAGCTTGTCTATAATAGTATTTGAGAAAACCACTTTTGAATCGAAGATTGAACTCAGGCTTATGTCTGTCTTTGCCCGATTTGATCTAGCATTTTAATTCATTGAGTTACCGAATATAGTTATAGTTCTTTTATTTTAAGTGTTTTTTCATTAAAGATTACTTCTATTAGTTTAAAGAAGTTAGTTCTTTTCGAAGTGCCCATTTTAAACATAAAGATTGTCCCCTATCCCTGTGGAATTGACCACGTTTATTGCTATTACAAATACATAGTGGTTCGCATTTTAGGTTATTATTGGTGTATTCGATAGTGCATCGATTTTGGCACCTTTTTTTGGGACTAGTGCTAACTAGTTTTAAGTTTTTTTATATTTATTTATGGTCTTAATTCATCACCATTACCTTATCTGCAAATTCTCTAGTACTATTAGATCTAAATGATAGACCGAATGTATAAGAGAATGAATAAAAACAATAGACAAAAAAGATAGTATGGAATAAGGATGGAAGGAAATGAAAGAAGCCAAGATCTTCCGGTGGTACAAAATGCTGGAGGCAATAGTCAACAAGGGCAAGGGCATGAGCGAAAGCTTACATTTCATAAAACTAATCAACACAAATATGGATCACTACTTATGAGTATAGAGTCTCACGGGGGACAAGAGGATTTAAAGTGAAATTGGGACTCATTTATAGGCTACCCAATTTATGTGGGAAGGAGAATGAAAATCCATTTAAAATCTTAACATAATTTGAGATGGTTGTGGTGTGGATGAATCTTGCCATTATAGAAGCATAAATGGTGAAACTTAAAGAAATTTCATTATGTTTAAAAGAAGTTGCACATGATTGTTTATTCCACCTACCAGCTGAATCAATCATAACTTGAAATGAGTTGCATGAGATATTCCAAGACAACTATATGCTTTCTAAGAGGATCATTTAGCTGATAAGGTAAATCTCTAACATCAAATAAAAGAAAATGAATATTTTTCGACTTTTGGGAGCATTTCAAGTGGTTGATATGGTATGCAATGGGAGTTTTCTCATATAACGAGAAAAAGTTGGTTGATATGATATGCAATAGGAGTGTTCTCGATGTCACTCAAATTGAAGCGAGAAGATACATTGAAAAAGTGGAAAACCAGTTCAATAAGTATGGATAATTGAGTGAGTCTCTTAGGTGAGGAGTTACAGCTTCTTCTATGGAGAGCATGATAGAAATTGAAGCTTCAGAGGATAAGTTAATGTTAAAGAAATTTATGGTTGAGAAGGTTAAAGGCAAGGCTTGTGGAATAACCATGGATGTGACACATTTCACCAATTAGTGTCCTTTACTCTTTAAGGATAACTAATAAGCAAATGCCGTAAGAAAATTACCAAAACCTCTTTATGGTTAGTATGGGCAACAGTCTAACCACTACAATGGATGGAAAGGAATAGTTATCATAATCTCAATTACGGACTGAGGAATCCAAATTACTTGTCATTTGTTCCTCGAGCGCAGTTACAAGTCAATAATTATATATGTTTTATAGTTCATTTTAGGATGATTTGAGATTTAAAAGATTATATTACATAGAGTTTTCTCTTTTTTTGTTAATAAAGGTAATAAAAGGAATATATGAAGAAATGAATGAAAAAGGGAAGATTATGAATGAATTAATCAAGTGAAAAAAGTATATAAAGAATCAGCACGAAGCAACTAAGGAAAAAATTGATTTTATGCCTAGCGATTTTTTAGCGATTCGTAAGGACACAAAATCGCTACTCATATAGGTGGAAACAAGGACTTCAATTTTACCAATGTACCCATCGATTTCACTTACATCTGAACCACTAAGGAATAGCTGGAATAGATTTCGAGGATTTAAGATAACTACAATTAGTTTGAGTTAGTTTGAGATTTTCACTACGTACCTAAGACACTGTAAATATGACCCTATGGTTACAAAATTAGTTACCCTTGAGTATTTACATCAATATTCTATTGCTCTAAGAGCCATTCATTATTGTTTTAGTTTATTGCTTTATTGTTCTTTGATGTCGGAGAAGATTTGAAGATTTAAATTATTTATTCCAGAGTTATTTATGTCTTTTATTTTTATTATTTCAATTTTATATATGATTATGAATGAATAGTTAATCACTCTAAACAAAGTTCGAACATGAACTAGATCTGTTTTGCAATTTAGTTATGATGAGAAGATTATGTGCTTAATGTTTCAAATCAATCATATTATTTGATTCACTAATTTAATAGGTTGTTACCTATTGATTTTAATCATGATCTTTGTATGACATGCATAATCTAGAATAGTTATTGTGATATTTAGATTCATTATGGATTGTTTGAAATGTATGGCTGTTTAGATGTCTTAGGTGAATTTGAGATCTAAATTTGATGTTGAAGTTGCTTTCCGAAGATGTTTGATTTAGTAGTTCGAAGTTTTCATAATGTGTGATGTGATTTTATTGCGTGAAGTTTATGTCTTTGTGTATTCGAAGATGTTAGCTAAATAAAGTTTGAACGTGGCTTTTCCACCCGTATAAAGAGAGCAAATGGATGGCTAAAGTCTATTTTCTTAGTTATGATTAGCGTTTAATGATTCATGGTACTTTATAAAGTGTGCTTAGAACTATATTGATTGAATTAACATGTTTGGAATGCAGAACGAGCTTATGTTTCATTGTTCAGGATGTTTGTTTAAATATTTATTTATTATTAAATTAAATTTATTTGATTCATAATTTGGATTGTGTTAGTTAAGTTAGTATAATTAATTAAGTATTATTATATTATAGATTGAATTAAAGAGTTTAATTACTATTTTAATTAATTTATTAAATTAAAGCAAGAAATTATAAGAACCTCTAAAAGTATTTTTTCCCAGATAAGTTTGATAAATCAATATGGAGACGATTCCCACTTAACATTACTACAAAATTTAAAATTATAATATAAGTGTCAAATTTATTGTACATGTCTGACACGTGTCAATTTTTGGCACCATTGCTATATATTTAAACGTAATTTCTTAGGAGTTTTAGATGTTGTATGACTATCCACTTTGTGGTTCCAATTCCATCTGGTTTTTACATCCGTTTGATCCTGAGGTAGATATGACATTTAATCGTAATTTAAGACAACAACAACGTAAAGAACACTAACCTACCACAACGAAAGCCAATAATAATTTTAATATTAATAATAATAATGATAATAGAAAACTTACTTTTAGGCAAGCTAATGAATCACTCTGCTTATGAACAAATGCATATTACCTATCCTGAAGGACTTCCCAAATTTGAACTTAGATTTGAATTCATTACTGCTCTATCTAACTTCTATGGTAAGAAAAATGAATACCTACAAAAATTTATAAGGGAATACCAACATAAAGTCAATGGGATGGAAGCCTAAAGACTTCACAATAGAACTAGTCAAACTTAAACTTTTCCTTTTGTATTGAAAGATCAAGCACAAAATTGGTTGTTTCATCTTCCTCAAGATTCGATAAGCACATGGGCTCAAATATTAAAAGCTTTCCTAGATTAATATATGCCTGCAAGAAAAATTAGTACTTACAGAAGGCAAATCACTATTGTGATAATGAAAGATGATGAAAATTTTAATGAATTTTACTATATATTTGAAAGATTAATTTCATCTTGAACACAACATGGATACACGTAAAGAGTTTTCTTTGAACACTTCTATGAAGGACTAAATCATTTTGAACAAATACTTTTAAATATCGTGTATGGTGGATCATTATTCGATGTTACATCAACTCTAACAAAAGAAGTTATTAATAAGATGGCCAACAATCTAAACAATTTGGTGAAAAGATCACCTTATCAAGAAAGAAAGTTTATGAAGTTAATAATAAAACAAGTAATAAAATTTACTAAAAAGTTGAAGAATTATCTAACATGGTTAAACTACTATTAAAAGATAGATGTATACGAATGCGTGTCCTACTTTATAAGAGGATAAAAACGAAGAAGTCAGTGCTTTTACAAACCAATATTCTGGTCTTCGTAGAAAGCAATATAATAATAACGATTATTACAATGGAAAACCAAATTCAAATCTTAGTTACGGTCTACAAAATCAAAACTATACCAGTTATAGACCGAGAGAACCTACATAATTGACACCAATGCAACATCCACAAAATATTATCCAACCTATGAAACCTGATTTAAAACAAATATTACATAACTTTATGACCCAAAGTCATCAAAACTTTATGCAAATTTCTCAAAATCAAATTAAAACTGATACGTCAATCAACGAGCTGAAAAATTAATTAAGTCAAATGACTCTACAAATCAACAAGTTAACTAATCAAAATAAATAACTACTCAACCTACAAACACTACTAATAAAGCTCAAGTTAATGCTTTATTTTGTGAAAATGAAAAAGAAATACATATGCAAGGACATACACTAGAGAAAGGTAAAAAGAAAACTATAGTACCTAAAACAATAGAACAAGAAGAAGAAGACATGATGACAAATGTCATTCCCATTAAGGAGTGGATGGCTGAACATTTGAAAAACACACCTTTTCTCAAAAGGCAATACTCATGGTATTTAGCTAAAGTGAAAGCCTATGAAAAATCTCTACGAATTTCAAAATTAATTAACCAAGACAAAGTAAATGGTATTTATGAATTAAATGAAGATTTGCATTCTAATTCTACCATTCCAGAATGATTAGCAAATGCTAAGGAGGAAGAAACTAAAGAAAATATATTTGAATCATTTAAGAAATTAGCAACAACAACAACAATAACAAAAACAACAAAAACAACAACAACAACAACAACAACAACAACAACAACAACAACAACAACAACAACAACAACGACATAGCCTCAGTCCTAAATTAACTGCCGGCTACATGGATCAAACTTTTCCATTTTGCTCGATTAAGTGGATTTTGGAAATTAGCAATTAATGAAAATATAGGATAAAATACACTATCGTTAAAGAGAATACCTGAGAAATGTTTTGACCCAGGAATGTTGTCATACCATCACAATAGGAAATTCCTCTATTGGATTTTGCTATGTGTGATCTCGAAGCATCAATTAATGTTATGTCACTCAAACATTGTAAATCATTGAAAATAAGACCATTAACTAATATGACTATTAACTTTACTTTAGCAAATAATACCATTATTAAACTATATGGATAATTAGAAGACATTTTAATACAAGCACATGATTTAATATTTTCAGCTAATTTTTAGGTCATGGAAATGAGAGATTCAATGTCACCTACACCTTTGCCTACACTACTAGATAGACTTTTTTTTATAATGATGGCTTGAACTAAGTTAGATATTTCTAAAGAAACAATACCTATGGAGTTTGAAGATAAGATTATCAAACTCAAATCAATAAAGAACACGGCTTTGACACATATGAAGAATATGATGAAATATTTGAAAAGATAAAATGAATTTTAAGACTTAAACTGTTATGATAAGTTTAATGCTAGAATTTATGCAATTAATGCAGTAACAATGGAAACTAATAAAGGGATTCTAAATAATAAATCAGCTGAAAGCACCTAAAAAGAAAAGAAAGTAACTCAAGAATGGAGAGTTAAGCAACTAGAGAATGGTAAAAGCATTAACTAGCTGAGAGTTTCTAGATCCTAGTACAATAAAAACTAGAAAAAGCCATACTTGAGTTATATAAAGCTTGATGATCTTGGAGGCATACATTTGTACATTAAAATCAAATGGGCTTAGTACTTCAGAACTCGGTGTGATACGAACTCTAATGTAAACCTCATGCGCATACATTTCTTTCTACGTATGCAATTGGAGTTGAATTCACTTGCTTCTAAACAATTCTTTTTACCGGATAAAACATCAATCCAACCAATAGGAGTGGTTATGGATGTGCCAGCTCAAGCTGACCACAACATCGTACCCACATACTTCTTGATAATGCCATACTTTATCGATGGATATTTTTTAATCTTTATATGACCTTTCTTAGCTACTTCTCAATCTGTTATGGATATTCTAAATAGAATAATCACTTTGACGATTAATGAGCGAACACTCAATTTCTGGAATGACACTAGAGTGGAAAATCTTAAATTCAAGTTTAGAGATCCAAACTAATTATGGAATGGTTAAGTAGAGCCAATGATGATAAACAAAAGCGCTCTATAAGAGGCAACCCATATTCTATGTTTATTTAACTTAAATAATAATTTAGTTTAGTTTAGTTTCATATATTTTTATTCTCTCTTTTTTGACTATTGTATTGGAAATATTTTTATATTTAAACTCCAAGGTAACTTCAATTAAATGGGAGTGATCGAATTGTTTTTGTTTATATAGCTTTTATGCAACTTAAATTATTTAATTAATTATTTATATATTTATTTATTTAATTAATTAATAAAAGTATTTAGTTAGTTACATTCCGACTCAAACTTTCAATTTTTTAGTCAATTCTACCTTAACATTGGTTTTAATGGATAATGTATAAGTTAATTGTTTGATAAATTACAAAAAATAGTAAAATAAGTCTAGTGATTCCCCAACGATTTGCAATAACATTAGGAATCGTTGGAAATATACGTACTAGAACATAGGAAAATTAGTGCAAACTTGAAATTTGCCGAATCCCTAACGACTCGCCTTACATAGGAATCACTGGTAAAATCAGTAGGTCATTCACTTTATACCAATTCGCATAGAGATTCCCAGTGATTCCACTTACACCAGAATCCCTGGGCACATATTTTGGTATCTAAAACTAAAATCCCAAATCGCCACACTCACCAACTCATTCACACTAACATACCGTTGCACCCTTTCACAAAAATCTCAATCTCTTGCCTAGAGTAAACCATTCTAAGCTCAGTCCTATAGTATTAAAGTGATTCTAACCTCAAACTAGTCTCGATTAAACCAAAATTCTTGATTTTAGGGGGTTTTGAACCAAAGCTAAAGTTTAGGAAATTTTGACTTAGAGTTTGGAGAGACGATCTAGAAGAATTTAAGAGCTTCAATCTTGAGAGATTCACTCTCAATAAGGTAATTACATTAACCCTAGCTCTTTACTTTAACGAATTCTTTCGAGTGACTTTCGCAAATATTTCGATGCATTTTGAAATTCTTTTGTTGAAATTTATTTTTATTTTTTTACGCAAATGGTTTCACTGATTCCAAAAGACTAAGAATGGTGATTACATTGATCATTGATTTACAAATTCAACAATTTTAAGATTTTTATTATATTTATTCATATTTGCAAATGGTTTACAACCTGAGATTAAAACGAGTTTGTGGTTTTCATCTTCATTTTGTTTTACTTTCAGCTGCTATGTTTTTGAAAAGACTACAATTTATCATATAATGGCTTCACGATATTCAGAATACCGATTTAAAAGTTTATATTTATGTTAAAAATTTGATGCCAATTCCATTTTAAATTCTTGACAAATTTCGTACCTATTTTCCAAATAGATTCCTTCTTTTAAAATAAAGTCTTGAATTTTACCAAATTATTTTCAAAAATGTTGTTTCTATCATTTACAGGTTTATTTAGTTTTTAGACTTGTGATATTTGAAAGTTGAAACAATGGCTAGAAGAGGTAGATGTATAAGCTCTCAATAGGAGAAGGGGAAGACAACTAGTAGAAAAACCGAATAAAAAATCCAAAGCTCTACCCACACAAATTAGACAAATGGGGATTTCAATGAAAAAACCCCAAAGTAAAGTACCTAGACAAACTTCTCCATCATTAAGTTTTATCGATGATTAAGAGGGAGGGAAAGAGATTGAAGAGATACGTACTATTTCGTTCCATGCCCATAACCTAATCAATGCCAAAATATTGCTAGAATGAATATAGACATCGGGAAGAATAGAAAAATCATACTGGAGAGGGGCTTCAATATGAAAAATGATGCTATGTATGGGCCAAAGATCTTGAACATAATAATGGAAAGGAACTGGAGACTTTTAACTAGGGATTAATATGTCGATAAATCACGATGGGTCCTCAGTTGAAATGGTGTGTGAAATACTAGTCAGAGAGTTCTACGCAAACGCGCACTGAGATGAAAATAAAGGTCATTGGACTACTCACCCAAAAGAATAACCATATTATAGTTTATCAAAATTTCATTTGAGACAAAATAATGGGTACACAAAACTTGAATATATGTATAGACATGGATTTCCCCACGAGACCATTAGAAATTGTTTAGAAGCTATTCCAGGGATGGTTTATTTTTTGATAAAGATGGGTACTCAAAATACATCCATGTCAAATATTTTAGGAAAACAACAAAAGCTTAGAGCTTTTCTTGAATGCAACAGGATAACCTAGTTCACAACAGTATGACATAGTGAACTAGGACGGTTTTTTATACCACAAAGTGCAAGGGATCGGCTATATTGATGTTGGCAGCATAATTTATGACTCGATTAGGAATGCCATGATCACTAAGAAAAATGAAGGATTGCCTTTTCCCTTGATGATTAATGAATTTTGTAAGCAAGACCAAGTTTCGATGAGAGATCTGGAATTAGATGTTTTATTGGATAGGACAATTACATACCTAGTCAATGAAAGCACCAAAAAGGTGCCTAGATATGTTGATTCGTAGGAGGAACAATAGAGAAATGTAAAAAAAAAAGAGTAGCCATGGAGAGAAGAAGAGCACAGATAGAAAATTAAAGAAATTTAGAGGAAATGTTGATTGCCGCATATAATGAGCAAGCTAACTAGAGCCTAGAGTTGCTTACATAAGACTTTCACTTGCATGTATGCAGAGGAAACAAAATGACAATGATGGGATTAATTTTGTGCAATCAGATGAGAACTCTGAGACATAAGGAGTCCTTGTTCTAGAACCAACGCTAGATTGCCAAAAGCATCTATGGATTTGAGCGATGCTTGACCAGGAGGATGCAAGGCGGGGGACTTCATATTCACGGTCCATTAACCAAATTGAGAATGCCCAACCAGGGAGTTTTTTAACAAGATAATCCGATGGCGGTAGTGGACTACACCTTATACGATCCTTCAAGGAGCTTCCATTCTCAACAACCTGATCATGGGGATGATGGTGACGATGCGACACCTAAAAGGCGGCTCTGATATTTTTATTCTTCTCGGCGTTATTTTTTCTGAGTGTTATGTTGAGAGGTATATGTTTGATGTGGTACGTGTTACTATGTTACCGTTGCTTTGGTGAGTTAACATTTAATATAATGGTTTGGTTTGCTATATCGAATTTAAATTTATAAAAACAAAATTGTCTTTACTTATGCAATTCATTCTTATGTTAGTTATTTACTCATTTATTTTATTCGCGTGTGCTTCACGAGGTTTTTTATTTTTGTTGGAAACCTAACTTAATTTTTAAACCTTGAGGACAAGGTTTGAAATGAGTTTGAGGGTATTAGGTCAAGTGAAGTATGAAGATGCAAAGTATGGAATAAACGAGAGGTAGAATCTAGTTGAACATTGTGAATTTTTCAAAATTTCCCACAATACAGGTAATATTTTGCGATTTCATTTTATTTTATTTAGTTTGGAAGAAAGAACATGAATATAATGGGAATAGAAATAGAAGTAATATATTATCATTACTTATGAAATAAAAAATTTTATGTTGAAAAGGCATTGTTATACCCTATTTAATTTAACCTAAATTGTGCATACACTAGAGGAGTTTATAGGAGATTGATTACTTATTGTAAGACATTATAATGGGTAGAAGATCGAAATGATAGTGCAAGATAAACAATACGAATTTTTAAGAATCTTGTTATACGATTATTAAAAAAAGCTTATGCCACAATTGAGGAGAAAAAAATAGGAAATAGCCGATAAACTTTACTTAGTTGGAAAGAGTACTTCCTTTACTATAATGAAAGTGAGAAAAGCTAACAAGAGTTTTTTTTTAAAGAAAAACCCACAAATACCGATGGAAATGGAGCAGGGAATATAGTGGTGAAAAAAATGAGAGGAATAATTCTCATAAAAAATAACAGATTCCAAAGAAAAATGGAATAGAGAACAGTAGGAATACAATATAAAGAAGAAAATGATTATATATAATTGAAAAAGAAAGAAAGAGATATAGAAAATGGAAGGATGTTTATGAAAAACTCTTCAAATAAATGATTTAGCTTGAGTGCTTATACCTAAGTTAGGGGAAGTATATATTGTTATTCCAACAAATGAATATGAAATATTGATTATTGGTGGATAAAAGCTCATATAAACTTTAATTGTGTAATTTTTTAAATAATATTTGAAAATAAGATTGATTTAATGATTTTTGTATCTTAAGAATCCATATTAGTTATCGTAAACTTGATGCTTGTCAGTGGAGATTGAGAAACCTATATAGTGCATTAGCCTTTGTAATTGATTTAACTTTAAATTATGAAGTGTATTGTACAATTAGGAGGTAGAAATGTCAAATAAATGGATTGTTCTTTAATTCTTTCGATTCTATCATGATTCTTATTTTTATGAAGTTAATATGTTTTTATTTTGAGATCATTTCTATATAAGAATAAGAGTATATAATTATGAAATCAAGACGAGGGAAGAAAATATAATATTATTGAGAATATTCCTTCGCCCGAGGCAGCAAAGTGCTGAGTTTGGGGGTATTAGACAAGTCAATATTTAGACATCTTTGCTTGGGACAACAAAGATGTAAAAGAATATATTACATGGGGTTTTCTCTTATTTTTTATTTCAGGTAATAAAATGAATATATGAAGAAATGATCGAAAAGGTGAAATTATGAAAGAATTAATTAAGTGAAAAAAGTATGTAAAGAATCATCACCAAGGAACCGAGAACAAATTGGAATTTATACCTAGTGGTTTTCCAGCGATTTTTAAGGACATGTAATTGCTACTCATATAAGTGGGTACATGGTCTTCAGTTTTACGTATGTACCCAACATTTCCACTTACACATGAATCGCTGAGGAATTGTTAGAGCAAATTTCAAGGATTTAAGATAATTACAATTTGTTTGAGTTAGTTAGGGATGTTTACTACTTAAAACACTATAAATACGAGCTTATGGTTATGAAATTAGTTTCCTTTTGAGTACTTTGATCAATATTCTATTGCTCTAAGAGCAATTCTTTATTATTTTAGTTTATTGCTTTATTGTTATTTGCTTTTGGAGAAGATTTAAAGATTTAAAGTATTTATTCTAGAGGTATTTATCTATGTCTTTTATTTATATTATTGCAATATTATTTATGATTATGAGTGAGTAGTTAACCAATCTAAACAAAGTTCGAACATGAATTAGAACCGTTTGCAATGCGGTTATGGTGAGAAGGATATGTGCTTAACACTTTAAACCGTTTGTATTTTTTGATTCACCTAATTAATAAGTTATTATCTATTGATTTTAATCATGATCATTGTATTGCATGCATAATCTAGATTGTATATTGTGATATTTGGATTCATTATCTAATTTAAAGTAATAACTAGGATTGTTTGAAAAGTATGACCGTTTAGATGTCCCAGGTAAATTTGAGATCTAAATTTGATATTTAAATGGCTTTCAGAAAATGTTAAATTTAGTAGTTCGGAGTTTTCATAAAGTGTAATGTTAGTTTATTGCCTGAAGTTAATATTTTTGTGTATTCAAAGTTAGCATAATAAAATTAGAATGTTATTTTCCACTGTTATAAAAAGAACAAATGGTTGGCTAAAGGACGTTTATTGATGATTAGATTT
This sequence comes from Stephania yunnanensis, assembly GCA_039657365.1. Lineage (NCBI taxonomy): Eukaryota > Viridiplantae > Streptophyta > Magnoliopsida > Ranunculales > Menispermaceae > Stephania > Stephania yunnanensis. The sequence goes on from CM077582.1 coordinate 42,802,279, forward strand.
TAATGATCTATGATACTTTATATAGTATGCTCATAACTATATTGATTTATATAACATGTTTGGAATGCAAAATAAGTTTATATTTCATTGTTCTGGATATTTGTTCAGATATTTATTTATTATTGAATTGAACTTATTTAATTGAAACTGAATTTGGATTATGTTAGTTAAGTTAATAAAATTATTTAAGTATTATTATTTTATCGATTGAATCAGTGTGTTTAATTACTATTTTAATTAATTGAATAAAAGTAAAATAATGAAAACCATTAAAAGTCCCTTTTCCTAAAGAAGTTTGATAAATCTCTTTGGAGATTATTCCAACTTACCACTACTACCAAATATTAAAAGCATAATATAAGCGAGGGATCTATTGTACACGCTCGACACATGTCGAGCTGCCGCTACCGTAAACTCAGCAAGTTCAGTAGTCAGAATCGTTTCTCGAGGAGATGATGAAGCAAATTATAATGGCTCAACATCAGTATCAAGTGAGGACAAATTCATACATTAAGGAAATAAAAGCCATAATCACTAACCTATCAGCTCAAGATGGTTGAGCTAATAATCAAGGGAAGCTACCATCGTAAGTAGTGTCTAACCTTAGGGTGCATGTGAATATAATTTCATATGTCTCTATGATCTCAGTAGTTGCTTCAGTGGCAAATTCAAGTGTAATCTTGAGCGTATAAAATGGAAATAAAAGCTAGGTGAAGTAGAGGAAGAGAAAGAACCACCAACTAGGGAATGGATGAGAAAGGTCCTCATATTAGCTCATTTCTTTTAGACGCTCTGCTTGGATATTAGAAAAAAATAGAAGACTACGAGAGTTTTTGAAAGATAAAAAGGTTGAAAAAACTACAAGGCCAAAGAAAGTGAAGTCAAAAAACCAAAATTTGAATAGGAACCAGAATTTGAATAGGAAATAGTTCAGGTTAAATTAGGAAGCATTCTTGAAATGAAGTAAATTGAAGCTAATGCGAAAAATCCATCAGTTTAGAAGGTAAAATAGAGGATACCCCTAAGAAATGCTTAGATCCATGTATGTTTACCATTCCTTGCATGATAAGAGGTTTCTTCGTGGATAATCCAATGTTTAATTTGTGGATCAATTAATTTCATATCATCATATTTATTCATTTCATTGCATGGTTATGACTTGAATAGCACTAACACACATTTATTTAGTGGATGGATCTACAATCAAACTTTTAGGAATGATAGAGGACGTACTAGTGTACGTCTAAGATTTGGTTTTCCCAGTGGATATCCATATTGTTATCATGGAGGACACACAAATTTCTAATATGAATTCAGTTTTGTTAGGACGATCATTTATAAAAATGACAAAAATAAGAATTATTGTCTTCAACGATTCCATATCAATCGAGCATCGAGAAAAGATTGTAACATTTCTTGTCAAAAATAATATACAATTGCCCGTTAATATTCCATTTATCTATGCTGCAATTGTTTCAGATGATTCAGTGCATAGTGGATTTTCAATTAAAGACTTATTGGAGGAACATGAAATAGTTATGAAAAGAAAAAGAAAGAAAACAATGAGGAATTCAAAGACACCCAAAGGTTACGAAACGAATGAAGAGAAAACAAACTAGAGTTTGTGTCCGTGAAGAGCAAAAAAAGGAAACTCCACAGAACAAGTTGATATCATGTCAAATAGGGGATTTAGACTACAATACAACACTTTATGACACAGGAGCTTCGGATAATGCTATTTTCAAATCACCACTCTAAATAGTTGATCGAGAGATCACCAAAAGAAATCCAAGTAGAGAAGTTATTTTCACAATGGAGCAACTCAAGTTATTCGAAATTGCAAAGAAAACCCATGTTCGTTTTGGCAAATTTTTCTATGTTCTTCACTTTTTGAGGCAAACAATACTACAAGGAATTCTAGTACTTTGATATTTGGAATGCTATTCCTCTACATTAATAAGACTGTAATTGACATGTATAAAGGATTGGTGTTGCTCTAAAGGGGTGTTTGGTTGGAAGGAATTCGGGGTAGGAATTGGAATTAAATTAGATTTCTACATTTGGTTCATGGGAAATTAGAATTGGAATTAAAAGATTTCAAATTCTCATGTTTGGTAAAAGCACGGAATTAAAATTGAGTAGAATTTCTAAATCTTAACTAACTTATTTTCACATATAAAGGAATTACAATGCATCCCAAATTTAACAGTTATTGTTATTCCAACAATTCCAACTCATAATATTTTTCGGTGTTCCTTATTTTTTTTTGGTCTTCCTAGATTTTCTCGGTCTACCTAATTTTTTTGGACTCTTTTATTTCAACCTCTCTTTTTATTACTAAGGCTTCCTCTCCTCCTCTTCTTGATATACTCTCCTCTTCACTACAACACTTCTTCCTTATTCTCCATCAAAATTAAAGTACGTACCATTTCCAATGATATTTTTAAATAGATTTATAAATCTTCAATAGATCTCCTATGCCAACACAAAAGCTCCCATGAGGAGGCGCATCACCATATGCGTAAAGTCCATGTGCATAGACCCTCTGTGTAGAGAAGATGCATAGAGGGCATGGGGATCATCAGCTAGCTCATAATTCTTTCTTTTACAATTTTTTCAATAATCTTCACTGTAGTAGTGAGTGGTAAGTCCCTTACATAATACTTGGCCTCTGAAACTCAACTCCTACATAGGTTTCTTTTCATATTTCACATTTATTAAGAAACCTATTCATTTTACAATCAAGAATTGACTAGTATCGATACTAGTCACTTGAATCACTCACTCAATTCCATTTGGTCTGCATTTTTTTGATGAATAGGATGCAAAACTCCTATATTATAAATATAATAAAATATAACATCTAACCATAATGTGTTCTAGAACACTGCAAGCGCTTGATCAAAATATGTTACATCCTGTCATATTGCTATCAGAATAACCATATCACTACACCATATTTTATCCCCCTCCCACTTGTCTGATACTAACAAGCCAAACTACAAAAATAGCAGTGACTTGTCTAACAATGCCATACCAAAAACCAAAGAGAAACATTATAGGAGACTTTTAAGAAAACATCTCAAATCTGAAATTCCAGACCAAAGTAAAAAAGCTCCATAAACTCCATTGATGAAAGAGCCTTCTCATATGGGTCATCATGAAGTTTGCCTTAGTATAATTCCATTTGATCTGCATATATTTCTCTAATTGATGAGCATTAGGTATTAGTGTGTGTGTGTTACTTTCTCTCTGGCCATCCTTCATAAGCCAACAACAACAACACATCAAGTGAGCTAAGAGAGAAGGTGTGTGTTATAGCAGATCCAAGGTGTGGTTGTTGAGTCGTCTGTTGATTAATCAATCGGACAATCAATCGATCAACCAATCAATCAGTCAACTCATCAATCAATCAAGTCAAGCAGTCTTATCAAGCCATCTCATTGATCATCTTCCTATCAAATCAAATCAAGGAAGAGAGAATCAAAGATGTCATCCTCTTCTGCCTTTTTGCTAGACCACCTTTCTCATTCTGAGCAGCTCTGTTACATCCATTGCAACTTTTGCGACATTGTTCCTGTAGTAATATTCTTCCCACACATACATACACACATACACACGTAATTTGCATTATCTAAAACTCGATTATAGGAAATAAAGGTAGAAGAATTATCCGTTAATAGGAAATATTCGAATCTACTTAACTTCTTTTTATTTCAAAAGGGAAGATAGTATTAACAGTACTCAATGTTCTAACCCAACAACGTAAATTTAGATATATTTTCTTGTCAACCAATGAAGTCCCTAATCTACTTTACCGTAGAAATTGATTTTTGTTGATTGTATTGCCCATAAAGACTCCAAAAATCTAGCTCCTTGTGACTCTATTTAATTTCCTCAAAACTTGATAGCATAGAAATTGATTTGTGTTTTTTTTTCACAACTTTTCAATGTCCTCTTAACTTATTTGCTTCCTTTGTTTTATGAGTAGTGTATAACATTAACAATCTTGACAAATAATATTTCTTTGCAGATATGGCTCGTCCTTTATTTAATAACAATTTTTTTTAACAATTATGATTCAATATATGTAGATGTTAAACAATATGGCACTCATTATTAGTATGATTCTAATTTTTATCATTACGATTAAGTTATCTAGGAGGAGAGTAATAGAAGATATATGCTTCAATAAAAATTTAATACGTGAGTTAAATTAGGATTCAAAAATAAGTACAAATGAAAAAAAAATTATTGATAATGTTCGAATGGATAGGAAAGCATTAAAGAAACGATATGATTTTTCTCGGACAACTATTGGTTTAAAAGGCACTTTAAATAGAACCATTGAAGAACTGGTTGCAGTTTTCCTCTATATAATAGCTTACGACACTAAAAATAGGGACATACAATGTCAATTTGCATGCTCGGGAGAAATAGTTAACCAACTATTTAACACCGTATTGAATGTTGTGTTACGTCTCCATCTAATATTGCTAAAGAAGCTAAAACTGGTAGTCAAAAATTCCACTAATAGTAGATAGAAGTGGTTTAAGAACTGCTTAAGAACACTAGATGGATCATACATTAATGTCAACATGCCAGCCTCGGATAGACCTACGTTTTGAAGCAAGAAAACAGAAATCTCGACAAATGTGTTAACTGTTTGTTCGCTAGAAATGCAATTCATTTATGTGTTACCTAGATGGCATGGATCTTCTACTTATTCTCAAGTATTGTGAGATGTAATATCACGACCTGATGGATTGAAGGTTCTAGAAGGTAAATGCGTCATTATTATTTCTTTGTTGAATGAACTATATTCTTCTTAAAAACACTAAAATAAATATATTCAATTATAATTTGCAGGATGTTATTATCTTTGCAATGGTGGTTACCTCAATGGCGAAGGTTTCTTGGCACCATACAGAGGACAATGGTACCATTTTGAAGATTGGGAAAACCTACCCATCACGCTTAAAGAATTTATTAACAGTAAACATTCTTCAGCAATAAATATGATAGAAAGGGCATTTGAACTTTTAATGAGAAGATGGACAATTCTTAGAGGAAAACATACTTTTTACCCTTTAAAAGTGCATATTTGTATAAATGGAGCATGTTTCCTTCTTCACAATCACATTCAAAAAGAGATGTCATATAATCCTTTGGAGACACATATTAACAATACAAATGTTGAATTCTTAAATGATAATTTTGACAATGATTCGCCGGATGAACACTACACACAAATCGAGTCATCGATCATTTGGAATGAATGGAGAGACAACCAAGCGAAGGATTTGTTTGATAGAAGAAACACTTATAAATCTTTTTGTTCATTGAGTTTTTTCTTTGTGCATTTATTTATTTATTCGATATATTTTTAATTCATTTAACCATGTTGGCACGTAAGACATGCATGTTTAGTTTATTATTTTTATTGGATCTTTTTAGCACTATTTTTTATTTGACATGTAATTGTCAAACAATTTATTTCTTGCAATATGTATTTTGTGCAATATAGAACGAGTGCTTCAGATGCATCAAGAAGTCATCATCGTTGGACGAGAAACGAAGATGACAAATTAGTAGATTGCTTGGTGGAATTGAATGAGAAGAATAGATTGAAAGCAGATAATGAGACTTTTAGGTCTGGTTATTTGACACATTTAGAGAGGATGATTGTTGACAAAATCCCCGATTATAAATCAAAAGCATCACCACATATTGATTTTCGGGTGAAGCTTCTCAAGTAAAAGTATAAGGCGATATCACATGTGTCGAACACTAGTGGATTTGGATGGGATGATCGTATATCTTGTGCGGCCGTTAAAGATGGCGTTTTCAATGACTATGTTAAGGTTACATTGTGATACAAGTTTTATATGACATTGAAATTACATTTGTTACCCAATTAAGCTTTGTACTTAGTTTAATTTTTTAATTTTTTTCTTCTTTTAACATATTTATCCATTGGCGATGAAAGCAAGGAATAATCCATTTCCATATTATTCATGTTATCGATGGTTTTTGGAAAAGGCCATGCAGCCGGGCATAGTGCAGCCTGCTTATTTGATATGGTTAGAGATGTCGAAGATATGGCAGATGGTATTAATACTGATAATTACAATGATAACATATAAGAAATCAGTCTTGGTGATGCAGTTGATGGTGAAGTGCGTTCCCAATCAACATCATCAAAGTCAACCAATCGAGCAAGAAAGTGATCAAAGAATGATGACATAGATGGTGGATTAAATAACACTTTGCAACAATTTTGTTTTGTCTATGCCGCAACTTTTGAAAACATGAGTTGCATGGTTGATTGTTATCAACACGAAGCAAGATTTTACCAGAAAGGGGTGAAAAGTGTCGATAGAAGATCAAAAGTCAATGAAGAATTGAGAAAGGTTGAAGGCTTGAGAAGTAATGAATGAATAAAACTTATCCGTTTTCGCAATAACAACCGCACTGACCTATATAGCTTCTTCTCATTGGAAGGCAATGACAAATATGATTTTTTGATGCACTTGTTGCATGAGCACCAACAACAATTCAATGTCCAATAGTTCTCAATTTCATATTTACATATGGTACCATACTTTGTTTTCTTTGGTATGGACATTTATGAAATAGGAAGTAATATTTTAGACTAGTTTAAAATTTTAACGCATTTATGACTTTGGGCATTAACATGCTTGGAACACTTATTACTATTATTATTATTATTATTATTATTATTATTATTATTATTATTATTATTATTATTACCACCTATTATTTGTTGTTCAAGAATAATTTAAAAATTAATGAATTTTCTTTTTATAAGCTAATGAATTATATGCATTACATTATGTATGTTTGATTTTCTAAACTTAAATCGTTAATTAATTTATGTCGTAGATATAACCAAGAATTATTAATTTTTAGCATTAATAAGATAAATTATTAGAGATATCAATTATTAAGAAAAAATTAAAATTTCAAGTTTTGATGGCAATTTTCCTTTCTGCAACCAAACATATGAATTTGAGTTCATAGCTATTTAAATTGCATAGAACTTAATTCCCACATATTTGGATTCCCATTCAATAAATTCCTAAGAATAATATTCCTATGACTTTAAATTCCAACCCCAAATTCCTACCAACGAAACACACCCACAATTGGGGGATGAGGAAGTTTTTTTCTACCATGGAAGAATGTGCTCAAAGAGCATGCAATTTGTTGAAGAAGAAGATGAGAAATCACCAATTAAGGTGATAGATGTGGACTCAGACTAATCCATAAAAAAGATAACATCAGGCCATCAACGATAAATATCTGCGCTCTGTGGGAGGTAGCTCAATAATTAATTATTTTTTGATTACATTATTTACTTGTTTTATGATAGAAATAATAATATCTTTTCGAATTTTTGATTTTGTAAGATAAATGTAAAATTTGGAGCGTTACAACGTAAAAATTTGGAAAAGAAATCAAGCTAGTTTTTTTTTTTTTTTTTTTTTTTTTTTTTTTTTTTTTTATTTTTGTCCTTGTACACTTTATCTTGATGCATTACATTAATGCATATACACTAACGGGGAATAGCGAACAACATAATTTTATCGAAAGTCTTTTGCAAATCTTATGGTCAGCGATTTCCAACACTTTGGCTTGAATGCACAGTGCTAGGGATCGCTGAAGTGAAAATAAAATTCCATTGAACAAAAACTTAATTTTTTATTAAACAATTCTTTTTAACCATACAATAGTCGACATCGCAGAAACAAAAATTTGGGACAAAAATGAAATCTCTATAATTTTGGTCTAACGATTCCTAGTATCATGCACATTGATTGTACAATGTTGGACGAAAATTTGGGTTTTTGAAAAATCAAACTCGAGCCCTCACTTCATCTTCCCCAAACATTCAACGCCTTCATTGCTACACAAACACACACATCAACAAAAAAACCCCTTCCCATCATCAGTTCTCCTTATTTTAAGCTCCATACCTAGTTTATTTGCATTATCTATCCATTGATAATGCATTTCTGGCCATAAAAGAAGAGATTGGTGACCACCTCCAAGCTCACAAAAGTCAGGGCTTATTGATTTCAAGGACTTAAGACACCAAGAAGACCAAGAAAGCTCTTATGAACATTGGGGACATCATTCCAAAGTAGGTAACACTTATATATTCTTTGTGATTGAGTGGGATTTTTGTTAGGATTTTAGGACCAAAATTCTTGTCCAATATGGGGTTTATGAGTTTTTTCTTGGAATTAGCATAACGCTTTTTAATGAGGTATTTGGGATGATTTGGCAGGTTCGTTGCAAAATTTGATCAAGTTAGGAAATTTCTTGATTTTCATGGAATTATGGATTGGTTTTGAAAAAAAATAAAAAATCCTAAATTGAAATACCATTTGGATGGTTTTGTTAGATTTGCTTGTGACCTATTGGGCTATGAAATATGTTTGGAGGAATACAGGGCCTTTCCATTGAATTTTTTCGCAAGTTTGAATTTTGTGAATTTTTGATAATAATTACGAAAGTTTAGCCAAACTCTACTTGGAGAGTTATTCGCGATTAAAATGTGTATGTGTGCACTTGTTTTCAATGGAATTTATGAATGGTTGTTTATCCTTTAAGTTTGGGCTGATGATGTTTTGTTAAGACTTTGAAAATAGTTTTCAAACCAAATTCTCTTGATATATTTTTGGCTTGGATATAAAATAATTTGAACCCTACCATGCATTATTTCAATTTTTTAATATCAATATTCCTTTGATATGAATAATAATGGATTGCTTTGGTTATGTGGTTCTTTTGTAGGATGGTTTATTTGTGTGATATATAAAAGTGGTGCGAACAAAAATAAAGGTATATGACCTAGTAGGGGTAGGGATAAGCAATTACCACCACTTAGACCTAGAGCACACCTTCCTAGGTGACGTGAGGCTTTTGGTCGATATATGTTTACGAAACAAAAACCCCCAGATTGGTACAACAATAGAATGATAAGGATATGATGAACAGGAAATCGCAAGCTGAAATGGGTTTGAAGATTGAAAATCCAAAGTATAAGAAGAGGATTACCTATATCATACGAGAGAGAGGTTAGGAGCTCCTTATTAGGGACTATCACACATTGATGCAACACCTTAATGACCTTAACCTTAACCTAAGATGTGAGGAGTTGGTTTGCGAGATATATGCGAATGGACATATGACCCATCATAATGAAAGGACTATGTTGAGAGAGGTAGAGATTGATTTTAGTTCTAGGGTTATTGCGCCCTATGTACCTTAAATGAATTATAAAATGAGGATATCCTTTGTGACCAATACTTGAGTTATGCCAACTACCCATACCAGAATGTTAAGAATACTTTCACCTATTTTGCTAAGCACACTTAGGTTGAATAGTAACTTCCTTTTCACGAATTGCAAGTCATAAAGGATTACATCCTTTATAAGCTATAATTTTAGAAATCTTAGGAATCTAAAAGAATACTCGGTTATAAACCAGTCAATACTGGCCTGGTACATTACTAAATAATCCATTCCTAGCGATACAACATATTCGAGAAACTTCATAACCCTCATATGGATTGGGAGCTCATTTTCCACAATTTTGACAACACATCTCTCACAGATCAGGTTAGGATAAACCTTTCACTCACTGTTATGCTCAAGATCAATAAAGTAATGGCTCTAATATGTTTTAATTTAAATTCATTTACCATTGCACCAACAATAAAAGAAACAATGATCCAATATCAGTTAAAACATGCATATCTCGACCAAAAATATTTTAAATATCTTCCATGAGCCTCCTCATAAAATCAAAATCAGCCTCAGTCACTGTGTGAGACTGTTATGCAATCTCCATCACATTGCCTATGGAAGAAACTAGATATGTAGTACATTTCCTCTTAATATGGCTTGGCTGACCATACTAATAATAAATCACATTTTGTGAGATCCTCCACTGGCCTAAGAAACCTATCCAGAACTGCTCGAGCTGCCTCTGCATCTACCTCTAGAAGATTGTGAAACACATGGTGCAGTAATTGGTGCGCTAATATATATAGTTCACTATGGAACTAACTAAACTTGAGCCACAGAAGTAAAGGAACCATTTTCTGTACTGTTTCTCCTTTATTGTCACATAAAATCCCGGTTCCACTTACTCCGAGATGATTAAGTCCTTCGAATATGAACCAACTCCCAATCCCTCTAACTACCCGAATAATAAGGTTCTTTGGTGGAACTATCATAGTCCATGTTGACCGGGCTAGCATAACTGCTTCCACCTCTATCACACTCTCAAAGATAAATGCATAGCTATTGCAAGGATAAGATGAAACTAATACACGTATTTCATAGTTTAGCACACTGAGAAGCATATCTATCTTATTCTCCTCCAATTCCACTATCTCTAGAGCGAACTCCATCCACTATGTGAACCTCAGCTCGTATTTCGTTACATACATATATCTCCTTGCTTCAAATATATGAACTTAGACTTCTTCCTATTTTTGACTGACTTTGGAATGTACTACCTGTAGAAAATAATCTTGAACTGTGGCCAGGTTGTGAGGATACTCCCATCTCTTTAGGGAATTACACCACTTATAAGCAGATCTAATTAACAAAAATGTGACCATATTAATCTTAAACCAGTCCTTTACATCACCAGCAACAAAATGTTGTTCCATCTCAAGAATCTAGGTCTCAGCATAGTGCCATTAAATCTTATTATGTCGTATTTGATGAATGTGTTACCAATTTTGAGAATGCAACCTTCTAATAATCTAATGGCATTACCGCGGATGTTTGAGGCACCTGAATATGTGCCACAACTAGTTGTGCTGGAGCTGTTATTATCTCAGCTCCACTGTCAATCCTTCTAACCTCAGGACTAACCACAAGCTGGATCTCAAGTTGCTGAGCTGTTGGTCCCATCTATGCCATCAGCATTACCATGAGACTTGCTTGAGATTCCATCAGTTCTCTCAATTGTTGCTCAGTCCTAGACTTTCACCGAGCTTCACTCTATCGGTTACCCTAAGGTCCAGGCCTGTATGAACTTTCTCCTTTATCAGCCATTGGATTTTGTAAATCAAAGGAGAGATAAGAACATTAGGGAAACATTCAGGGAAGAAATGGAAATCACATTTATACAATAAATAACAATAAATGCATCAAATAACATATAATATTTTTTTTAATTTTCATTCCTCCCCACCCAAAACCATGATAAAATCATTTATCACATCCCAAGTTTCTTCATAACTCAACACAACTCTAAGAGTTAATAAACTTAGGTTTTGATACCGAGGTGTATCAAAGCTTGAGTTTGAAAGACTTATAAATAATATAAAGCCAATTTTGATACCAAACTGTATTAGAGTTATTCCTTGATTTTAATATAAGGAAAATCTTAAACCAAGATTTGAAGACAATTTATACCATCCGCTATCACAATTAAGGTGATAACTGGCCTAAAATCCTAACTAAGCCTCGATACACCAGCCAGACTTAACTAAAACCAACATCCCATCCTTCCATACCCGATAAACTCAACATGTATATCGATATCGAAATATAAATAAAAGTACATGCAGCAGAAAATTTAAAACTCTTTTGATAATGTAAATGATATACATAAATCCAAAGTTTATCATAACCAAAACACAATTACAAAAGCTCCCACACTCGTTATATTATAATAGCATAATTTAAACAATACATATACAAGGAACCTAGAGAAAACAATAAAATTCCTAAGCCTTCTTTTTGCCTTTCGCTGAAATGCCAACTTGCGAACATAAGCACTATAACTTTCTAAGTAAGTGATGCTCGTAAACATATTAATAACTAACTAATATAAATGAATCAATGAATAACAATATGAATCTAAAACATATCAATTAAGGAATTGAAATTGATATAACCAATAAATAGCTGAATGTAAATGAAATAGGTATTTTGAGTTTAATGACATAGCCATACTCTTATATCACTCGAGATACAACCATTGAATCCACTTGTTGGCAGACAAGGGATTTTGTTGGTTTATTTACACTTGACTAAGCTACCAACTCTAACTGGATAATGACAACTAAGGTAAAACTCAAGAACAAATTTAAATTTGCCAAATTCGATGATCACTAGCTCAACAATTGTCTGATATCCTCTCACCTCCTAAATCACTCAAAACCCCTTCTTGAATCACTTTCACCATGGATCAAGCCCTCACCTTCTTATCTCTTAATTGATTAATACAACGGTGATAAGTTTGAGTTGGTTTTGATTTAAATATATCAATTTCCTCAAGATATGCATGATGCTATCTTGAGGCTGATCTAATGGATATTGTGTTCAACTGACACTACCATAAAATGACACACATATTAACACCATCCTCTACTTATACTCATCTCGAGGTGATCCAATGAACCATATTAATCAAATCAAACTACATGTTATTTTATATACATTCCTATGTATTTTATAGCAAATAAATTCACCGGATGCGTTTATGAGTATTTTTGGGCATGCACATTCATTCCATGACCCGTTCGTCGCAATTAGTGTACCAACAATTTATGAATTAATTATTCATTTCCCATTATAGGCTTATATAAATTTTCAATTAATCCAAACGCTTATAAAATTCATTAAACATGTTAAACAAACACCAAACAATGCACAAACTATCGCATAAGCTAATCGAGTTACACCAAACTTAACCACGAGCCTAACTCGGGTTAATTAGGATTCAGGTTAACACTAATTACCAGCTTATGGTTAGGTCATTACACCTTTGATCCATTTCCAACTCAAAAGACAACTTCTCATTTCTTTTGCTTTATTTTTCTTGTGAGCCCGTGCACATTAATACAAATGTGGGATCCATGTTCAGTATCTAATATCCAGGAAACACAGTAAATAAGTTAATTACATTCAATAATGTAAATACTCGAAGTAGTAGTCACACTACCTTTCTTTTTCTTCTTTAGATCTTCAAGATAGAGATCAAAATTTCTAAACCAATGACCCAGTGCAAGATCGAAATGGAAATTTCCTTTTTTCTCTTTTTCTTTTTATGGCTGTGAAGTCAGAGCATCCTGATGCTTGACTTGTTTCACTGGCTTTGTGGTAAGCACAAAAACCTTGGCCACTTTAGCCTTGTGTTTGCCTTTGTTCTTCATTGATTTTCATTTCTGAACCATCAACACATTAGTTTAGGGCTTCTTGACATTCTGCTCAACAATCTTAAGTATCAAATGCAACTCTGAGATAGACCTCTCCTTGTTATTCATATCATATTTCATCAAAAATTGCGAGTAACTATCTGACAATGAATTCATGATCAAATCCGTAGCCAAATTTTTGGTTGACGAGAAATCAAAGTATGTTAAGATTGTCAATATAGCCCTTCATCTTCAAAACATGAAGACTAAGTGACGCACCCTTAGCTACCTTGCAAGAATAGAGGCTTTTGACTATCTCGAACCTTTCTTTTCTTGCCTCCTATTGGAACATTTCCTTATTCAACGCAGCTATATCTTAGGCTTTCATGTGTTCCATGTCCTTTTGAATTTTAGGAATCATGGTAGCTAACATAATGCAAGCAACATATGTTGAATCATTGACATGCTTAATACGTTCGTCCTTTGCAGCTTTCAAGGCATTAGGTGGTGGTTTCTTTGGAATAGGATCATTCCGGACATACGACTTGCATTCATGCTTAAGAACAATTCTCAAGTTTCTGAACCAGTCAAGAAAGTTTTTCCTCGACAACTTATCCTTCTAAAAAATGGATCACAGTGACAAGGGATTGGTGTGATTCGAAGAGGCCATAAATCTATAACAAAAATTATGCAATGATCATTTTAGTATAGAGGAATAGACTCCCACTAAATCAATAACCCTCACAAAACACATTACTAATTTAGGGGAATAAAATCTTTATTTCACCTAATTCCAAAAATGTTAGGGCATGCCACTTTGAACTAGGTTATTCAAGTAGGTTCCTATTATCAATTACATCTTATGTAACTTTTAGTTGTTTATGTAATTATGACATCTTATATCTTAGCATGTTTTATCTCATCTTATGCCTAAAGGCGAAAACTGTTTTGATAGCTTCATTAAGTCTGACCATTACAAATGATAGAGTAACCGTTGTGCAGCTTGCCTCTTTAAGATTATACCTAGACATACCCATAATAATGTGATCAAACCCTTGACAAGTATTTGGAAATGGATGGCACTTAACTTGCAATTTGGAAGAAGGATTTTATATTAGGTTTTATGATTATTTGTAGTAGTGATAAACGGGATCTTCTCCAAAGAGATTTATCAAACTTCTTTGAGAAAAAAAAGTCTTTCAATGTTTTTATTTATTTTTTACTTTAATTTAATTAATTAGATTAAAACGGGAATTAAAAATGACTACTTCAATCTATAATATTATAATAATACTTAACTAAACTAATTAAACTTACTTAATTATCACAATTCAAATTCATTAATATACATATAAATTCAATTCGATAATAACTAAATATTTGAACAAACATTCGAAAAAATGAAACATCAATCCATTTTGCATCCAAATATGTTACTTCAATCATATAGTTATTAATATACTTTATAAAGTATAATAGATCATTAAACTCTAATCATAAGTAAGTAAATAACGTTTAGCCAGCCATTAGTTCTCCTTATACCGATGGAAAAGCTACATTCTTATTTTAATGAGCTAACCCCTTAGAATACACAAAAACATTAACTTCATGTTATAAAATTGCATTACACTTTGTGAAAACTTTAAACTACTACATCTAACACCCAAAGAACCACTTCAACATTATATTTAAATGTCAAATTCACCAAGTATAACTAAATAATAACACCTTTTAAAGAATCCTAGATACTAACTTAACCTAGATAATGAATCTAAATATCACAATACACATTCTAGACTTTGCATGCAATGTGAAGTTCATGATTAAAATCATTAAGTAATAATCTATAAAATCAGTAAACCAAAGAATACGATTGGTTAAAAGCATTAAGCTCATAATCATCTCATTACAACTACATTGCAAAATTGATCTAGTTTGTGTTTGGACTTTGTTTAGATCGATAAACTAATCACTCATATTCATAAATAACATTGTAATAAATTAAATAAAAGACATATATCAATACATCTAAAATAAATACTTTAAATCTTTAAATCTTCTCCAAAAGCAATGAACAATAAAGCAATAAACTAAAACAATCAATAATAGCTCCTAGAGCAATGAAATATTGACATAAGTACTCGAGGGCAATTGATTTCGTGGCCCTATGATCTTATTTATAGTATTGTAGGTTGTACATATCCTAAGCTAACTCAAACATCTCATTGTTGACTAAAATTCTCAAAATCAAACCCCGCAATTCCTCAGCCATTCTGGTTTTTAGTGGAATAGCTGGGAAAATCCTTGAAAAATGGTCTCTATTTCCACAGATCTAAGTAGCGATTCCTGTGTATATGCACATCAATCAGGAATTGCTAGTACTAAATCCCAACTTTTTTCTTCACTTATTGATGATTCCTTGCAAATTTTTTCCACTTGATCAATTCCTTCATAATCTTCCCTTTCTACTTTCTTCATATATTCGAATTATCACCTTAAAAAAAAAACTAGAGAAAACCATGTGTAATATAGTCTTTTACATCTAAAATCGTTCTAAAATGTACTACCAACCATGTCTAATTATTGACTTATCAACTGGAAAGTCGACAACCATTGATCATCTCTTTCCGCTATTAAATGATACATTGAATGCCAATTTATGATAGATATGCTGATAATGATGCTTAGACAACAATCTATGAGGTAGGATCATATTTGATACTTTGGAAGTAATTGGTTGTCACGTCACATAATTTATATTTAGTTTCCACTTCGTCGACTCTATGACATTCATGTTATCATTGTTATCATGTTGACTATCTTGTTTGGGCCTTGTATAATTGTATCATGTATTATATATTATGCTTGTTCATATTATCCTTTAATGCCTTTAATGATGTAGAATTGGTCAATAAACTTGTTCATGCTAGTTATTACGCAATAGGTATTACTTGGATGATTGAAGGTAAAACAGGCTTCTGCTTTTCCAAGCTCGTTGGATCTTTGCTCATTCCACTACTTTTCCCTCTCCTGGTACCTCAACTACCGCCCAAGACAGAGTAAAGAGCAAGGTTATAACAAAGAAGCTCTTTTTTCGTTTGCAACGTTGTTTATTTTGATTATTTAGTTTTGAAATATTTTATGCAATAAACATGGGATTTTATTATAGGTAGACTTGTGAAACCCATAGCCTTAACTTTTGTAAGACTTTTTATTTTATTTCCACACTTAATAGACTCAGAAGAATTTTTTTGAACCTATTATATGTCTTAGTAGTCTATTTATAGATTGTCTTGTTGTATTTCTGTAGATTAAGGCTTACTAGATAATCACTTGAGTCGTTGGGTCATCTAGAGGGGTTTAGCAATGGTTTAGGCCGGCCGACCATTATTGTAAGAATTGGAACCATCACATTTCGAGGTTTTAATTGAGTTTTAGATTTGAAGATAAACATGAAGGAAAAAAAAGAAAAGTGCAAAATTACCAAAAAAGGCTTGATACGTGTAAAAAGGAAAGGATACGGTCAAAGGTGTTTTGGTCTTTAGACTAATAAAACCCAAAGTAACGTGAATCGATATAGTGGTTTTGATTAAGCATACCTATTTCGATCCTCTTCTTCATTAGTTCATCCTCTCGAATGTAGACCACTCTCATCTCACTACCCTCTTAAAAACATTTTCTCATTCTCAATTGAATCCACTATCCTCTCACCATAACCTTTACTCACACTCCATCTTTTTCTTCAATGAAAACTTCTCCCGCATTTCTCTCACTCACTACGTTTTCCTTCATCTCCACTATTTTGGCCAATCAAATTGTTGCAGTTAAGATCTTAAGAGGTGCCATGGTTATGGTTTTGATAGGAAATTAAAGTGACATTTTCATTATTTTTTTTATAGATTATGGATTGCTTGCTTGGTTTTAAGGAATGATCTTGGGGTTGAAAAGCTTGTTTGGAAGGGGAAATTAAGGGAAATGGATAAAGATTACATGCATAATAGTAGAGGTTGATATTATTACCATATTTGTGGAACCTAGGGGAGGTCCTTGGGTAATGCAAATACATTGTCCAGGGCTTCCTCAGGCATGCCTTGCCAAGGCAAGGCAGGTCATAACCCTACAAAACCCAGGGAGGGACTAGGTTCTACGCAAGCTGATCCTTAGGGTTACTTAGGGACTGCCCTGTGTACTCACCAAGGTAGTACACCAAGTGCTTTGTAAGGTTGAGCCTCGGCTTGATTGACGTCGTAACAGTCTAAAATTGAAAAATTTTAAGAAAATGGGAGAAAATCTTAGAAAATCATGGAAGTTTGCAAACTCAAATAACTTTATTTGAAATGTTAAAATGGAAATTGCGGCTGTTGATACCATCATTTTTGTTATTGTTGTTGTCGTCGTTGTTATTGTGATGCTCGGTTGGCAAGGGAGCCATGAACTCGTGTTTTTATTTCGATTTTTCACTAGTTTGATGTCTATAGATCAAGGGAGGAGTGCCAATTAATTTTAAATGTTGTATTGGATTTTAGATTAGGTTTAAATTAAAATTTAAGGCATTAGTTTTATGTTATGATGTCATGCAATCTTATTTTCATGTCATGTTGGGATATGGTTTTGAGGGATCAAACTGTGACGACCCTTTCTCTAGTCTAGGGTGGCCTAATCCATTCATTAAGCTCTAATCACAACCACTTTTTACAATTATTAGATTTAACAAAAGTTTTAATAGTTTAGCGAAAGCAAAAAATACAAATTCTAAGTGTTGAAACATGGATATAACGATCACATGAATATATAATAGAGCCGGTGAATAAAAAATTATGATAGTCTTGCGTTAGGTCAGGGAACTAATGCTTAACCCAAATATATACAACCTAAAAGTATTTAAATGAAATAAAGTATGTAATACGACAAAACATCAGAAACCTACATAGTTGATAGTGAAATCATGCCACAGTTCGGTGGTAGACACTGATATTCTCCTTGCCTGGCTTGTTAGTCGTAGATCTACACCCAGCATTATAAAAAGGACTGTGAGTACGGTAAAGTAAAAGTAAAGCCAGAAGTTAGTAGTCCACATTTCCAAATATAACAAGAGGTATTTAAAACCATAAAAGGTAGCGAAGAATTTGCTTAAATAGAAATATGCTATAAAATACCCAAGTTAAATAGATGAGAGTAACACTGGGCTAATTAGTGATGATCTAGGTTCAGTCGGCTGTGAGTTATGTCACATTGGTCTTCAAGGCTACTCTAAAGGACGCGGGTACTATCGCATTAGTCTGGCAATCATTAGTTGACATCCCTAAGGAATCTAACCACTCATGTCGTTCAATAATAGTGGCGATTACTGACATCCTCTGGGAATCTAACCTCGTGTGTTGCTCATTTCAACATAGTGTAATGGATCCTAAATACTGGGAGTACTTTATATTTTCAAGAAAGACACGACATAGACCACAAAGTTTGGTAATTGATTAGAAAAGCACGACAAGTCATATTACAAGTCCATAACTCATTTATGAACACATATATCCTAATAACACGGTATTTGACTCATTACTAATATAAAACAACCAAGAAGAATGATGGACAAGAATGGAATCAATGAATAAGTACTAGGTATAATATTAATACAACATAACTCACCAAAGAAGTAGAATTAAGTCACAAGTCATGATATCATATCACAAAGACAAGTCCAATAGACTATGAAACAATATATAAATAAAAATGAAATATTGAAAAGGAACTTAACATGTTTACTTACAATTTAGGCAAAGTCCTAAGCTAATCCGGCCTCCTAATACCCTATTACTCACAATTTAGGCAAAGTTCCTAAAGTTAATTAGGGTGTTTGCAGACTTGTACAAGCTATTAGAGTTGGTTTAAGTGGTTGTAAATTACATTATTTAAAATCAACCCCATTAATAATTTATTTATGCTTAAATTTACTTTATTAAAATAGAGACAATTTGGTGCAACTTGAGAGTTGATTTCAATCACCAAAACATTAAAATTATGTATTATAGTCCAAATAGAAGTTTTTAGAGCATGTATTAGCTTTTGAGAACTATAAGGTTAGCACAATTTTGATAAGAATTGAAGTAGATATGAACTTTAAATAGTTTTAGATTCTGACAAACAACTTCGAAAAACTCATTTTTCCTAAACCATAGCTTCAAAACTCATGCATTTTGTTTTCTGAAGCCTACAAACATGTCTTTGAACATCATACTAAAAGTGAAGGTCAATCCAATAAAAATAATTGATTTACGCTCCAAATAGCAAGACATTATGAAAATCGTGATTTTCAACATGTCTTTAAGATTCATCACCTAAATTACGAGGATTTTCATGCAAGAAAACTTTCCGATTTCAAAATCTTTTAGTGGGTAAAAGTTGTTCTCTTTTTAGTTTGCATTCATATGCCTCTAGTATGATTCTATTTTGATTCAAAATGAGGAATTTATGACCAAATTATAGAGACCGGTTCATAACAACAAGTAAAATTTCTAGTTTTGTTTTACAAAGTTCATAAACTTGAAAAATCCGTAACAAATTCATTTCTTGCCTAAAAATAAAAACCCAATATTGTAGATTGAGTGGAAAACCCAAGGAATCTAAATATCCCATTTGTTTGCAAAGACCAAATCATTGTATAAATAAGAATTCCCACGAATTGAATGCATGTAGGTGATATAAATCATTACCTAGTGTTCTCGGCTTGGTCACCAAGTTCCCAAACTCCCATTTTTTGATGATCTACCCTCTTGAATACCTTATTTTTTTCTAGCAAACAACCCCTGAAGCTTTGAATTTCTTTATTTTAAAACCATTGAAATGGGGAAGAACCTTTAAATGTTGTACTTAAATGGCTGGATTCATCAAATGAAAATGGGGAAGCATAATATCTAGTCCTAAGCTAATCCCTTAGAAATAGTAACCATCTATGCTGCCTCATGTTCATCTCCTTCTGTGTAAAGAGAGACTTTAGAATCTTGTGATCAGTGAAGAATGTGAATCTCTCTCCACACATATGATGTCTCGAATCATCAATGTAAATACAACCGTTACCAACTCCAAATAATGTTTGGCATCGTTATTCTCATGTATCTTTAATTGTTAGGAATCATAAGCTACTATCCTTCTGCCTTGCATCAACACACAACCTAGATCCATATGAAAAGCATTGGTGTGCACAAAAAATCTCAATTCAGCCTCTGACAATACTAACATTTGCATGGTAGTTAATAACCTCTTTAGCTAAGCAAATACCTGCTCGCACTCATTAGACCAATGAAATACGATGTCCTTATGTGTCAATCTAGTGATTGGTGAAGCGATTTATGAGAAATCTTTCACAAATATGTGATAATTACCTGCCAAGAAATCTTTCACTAGGCAATGTTGATTTCGGGTAGCATGGATTGGACTTTTACTATTGTTTTAGGTTCATTTATAGGTCGGCTGATAAGTCAATGTTTGTGCAATATTTTATGGTTATTTTACCACTAATTTCATAAATTTTATCATCACTTATGCTAATTAATCATGGTTTTTGTGTTCATGTCAACAGCAGGCTCATATACAAAGGAGTGATTTCGACATAAATTTAGTCAAAAGCTGAAAATAGGCCTAGTACCTCGGCAGAGATCTTATAAAAAAGTCAAATCGCTAAGGAATCACAAGAACAAACCTGGTTGGATTGAAAGAAGCTCATTAGGAATATTATGGAAAGAAGCTCATTAGGAATATTATGGAAAAAGCCTTATGAAGACCCACGAGAAATACAAAGCTCATATTTCGAGGAAAACCCCAACACCTCCATAGTGTTTTCACATGTACGTAAGGCGATGGCACAACACCGGGCTTGATTCGAAACAAAATAGGGCAGAAACAAAGCATCGCATCGATGTCCTAGAGATTTCCCAACAATTTAGCATTACGAACGTACGACGCTGGAAGGATCCGATTATTGTTAGTTTATGATTCAGTTGTTTCGTAAGACTTCGATTTAGATATTGTTATATCCTATTCCTACTATATATATGAGACCCCAGAACGATGAAAAGGGATAGAAAGTTCCACACTTATAATTCCGTATAGAATTCTAAAAAGGAAACTTTGGTGCTAGTTTTTTCTTTGAAAGTCTTATGCGAAGAGTCTTTGCATGTTTTTATTTGATTCTTAAATTTACATTTTGATTTATAGATTTAATAAGTTTCAGAATTGTGTTTACTATAATGAGTGGCTATGTTCCACTATTTAGGCAAATGTGTTTGAGTTCTAAGGATTTATATGATCTGGGAGGTTTAGGTGATTCAATTCTTAATTAGTTCGTTACTAGTTTTCGTATTCTTAATTGCATTGCTAGTCTGAGGTTTTTCATTTTGGGTTTGAATCTTTAGTTTCTTTCTTTTTGTTTTGTAAGTGCACGTGCATGGCGATTATGGTTAGAGAATAACGCCAGTGATCCTACCGCTGCTCAATAAGGGGGATCACGTTAGGTGGTGAGTGGGGCCTTATCTGTAGGTGACGAGTTAATAATTTGACATGTTTTATTGTGTAATTTAGGTTGATTTGAGTTATAAATTATGATACTACACTAGGTATTCTCTTATTTTTGTGATTTCAAAGATTTAATTTGAAAAAAATGAAAAAATTGAAGAAAAGAGGAAAAAAAAGTCAAAATAGTCAGAATAGGTATAGTGAGGAGCCAGTGATATATCATTATATAGGAGTCGCTGCCTTAATTAGAAGCAGAGAAGAGCTAGCGAGGAGGCAACAAATTAAGATTTATAAAGGAATTGTTGGATGAATTAGTGGAGCCTAAAGATATTTTAGTGATTAACTCAATGATTTGTAAACATAAGATTTGCAGTCAAATCATTGAGTTCGGTGACGAGTTTTTTAGATAAGACAAGGAATTTGAGTTTTTCTATGATATGTACACATTAGGAAACTATATATAGGACCCTATGGCTTTGAGATTAAGAGCCTTCTTTTAGCCAGTATTAGTTTTAAATTCTTTTCAATTAGTTTTAGTTTAGTTCATTGCTTTTGGACCATTTTTGGAGATTCAAAGACTTATTTAATAGATGTATTTTATACTAATGTCTTTCAATTATTTGTTTAGTGCAATGTTTATTATTAATATATGTGATTAGTTTATTATTCTAAAAAATACTCTGGACATGATTGTAAACCATTCATCGATTTAGTGATAATGCAAAATTTATGTGTTTAGTGCTTTAAACCAATCACACACGTCAATCACGATTTTAATAAGTTAATTTTATGTATTACAACTAATGATTCTTTGTATAGAGTGCATAGTGTCCAATGTGTTTCTTATAATATGGTATCTAAATCTATGTCTAAATAGTAACTAAGATTAATATATATGACAAAATAACCCGAATGGATGTTCTAGGTGATTATGTTATAGGTTATTTAAGGACTAGCATAATGTTGGTTTTTATTTTTTTTCTATTAGGTATGAAAGTTATTGAATGTTATTGAATGTTATTACTATCGTAATTCTTAGTTTATTGCATTTTTTCTAATAAGTAGAGTTACAAGGGTAAGGATATGGCTTATTTTCATTGAATATAGGAAAGTCGATTGTTTGCTAAAGGCTATCAACCTATTGCGATTAAAGTTTAATGATTTAGTATAATTATATAAATATGATGATTTGATTATGACTATGCTTTAATGAAAACATTCAGATATGACGTTTAAATATCATTATTTAAGATGTATTGTTTAGATATTTAACTTGTATCGGTTTCTCATTTGTTTGTTTGAATTACATTAGATTAGTTTATTAAATTTAAATTGCTTATATAATAATAACTACAACAACAACAACAACGTAGCCTCAGTCCTAAATTCAAGATCCTGCCTAATCAATGCATCCTATATTAACTTTTGTTTAACCCTACTTCATCGAACTTTTACAATTTCCATTGAGTCAAGTTTTCTAGTGGGGGCATCTGTAAGCCGTCTTTACAGGTGACCAAACCACCGCAACTGCCCTTACCTAATCTTTGTATCAATTGGTGTTACTCCTACTTGTCTTTGAATTTCTATATTTCTTATTATATCTTTATAAGTCTTACCACATACCCACCTAAGCATCGTATATTCTATTACGTTCATTTTATGTAATTGTTGTTGCTTTACCACCTAACATTCACTTCCATAGAGCATAGCTGGCCTAATTGCAGTCCTATAAAATTTTCCTTTTAATTTATTAGGAACATTTCGATCATAAATCACCCTTATTGCAGTCCGCCATTTCTTCCATCCAACTTGAATTCTATGTGTGAAATCATTTTTAATATTACCATAATTTTGTATGATCGATTGATCCTAGGTATCTAAAATTGTTCACCTTAGGAACTTCTACTTCCCCAAATTTTACCACTACATCATCTCGAGGTATAGTATTTTCTAATCCATAATACATGTATTCGGTCTTCATCCTACTCAACTTAAAGCCTTTAGATTCTAATGTATTCCTCTAGAGTTCTAATTTCTTATTCACTCTATCTTTTAGTTCTTCCATAAAAAATATCATCTGCAAATAACATACACCATGGTATATCATCTTGAATATTCCTAGTTAGTTCATCCATAACT
Organism: Stephania yunnanensis; assembly: GCA_039657365.1. NCBI lineage: Eukaryota > Viridiplantae > Streptophyta > Magnoliopsida > Ranunculales > Menispermaceae > Stephania > Stephania yunnanensis. Next base: position 42,826,119 of record CM077582.1, read on the forward strand.
AAAGTAAATAGTTATGGGTTTAAAGCCAATCATTGATGTAGTCCTATCATAGTGAGAAATTCTTTTATAGCTCATCCAAATGTGTTTATACTCATAACTACTTTATCATAAATATCTTTAATAGTATCTATATATCTAGCATGCACTCCTTTTCTTTCTAGAACCCACCAAAGAACATCTTTAAGGACCCTATCTTATGCTTTTTCTAAATCTACAAATACCATAAGAAGATTTTTTTCCTTATATTTTTCCAACAATCTTCTTACAAGGAAAATCGCCTCCACAGTCTACCACCTAAGAATAAAGCCAAATTGGTTCTCTGATATTGTTGTTTCTCCCCTTAGCCTATTTCAATTATCCTCTCCCAAAGTTTGGTAGTGTGACTCATTAGTTTAATTCCTAGGTAGTTTGAGCAACTTCAAATTTTTCTTTTATTTTTAAAGGTTTGCACAAGCTTGATTCTTCTCTAATCCATTGATATCCATTTTGATTTTAAAATTTCGTTGAAAATATTTGTGAACTAAGTCAATCTAATTTCTCCTAAGCATTTCAAAAACTATATGGGTATTTCATCTAGGCCACATGCTTTCCCTATTTCCATCTTTTTCAATGCCTCTTTAACTTCTAGAGTTCTAATATTGCATGTATAATTTAAATTTCTTTCTTGGTGTGGGTTTTCATCTATTATAATATCAATTTGACAATCATTAAATAAACTATCAAAGTAACTTCTCCATCTCTCTTTAATATCATCCTCGCACTGAAAACATTTTTTTTGCCATCTCTATTACCTAGCCTCGTATATAGATCTTCGATGAAATTTGTTTTAGCTTGAGTAAATACTTTTTAAGCTTGTTTTCTAGCTTCTCTATACTGATTGTACACATCTTCATCTTGACACTTAGGTATGTTCCTATACATCTCTCTTTTAGTCTTAATTGCTCATTGGACATCCTCATGCCACCATTATGTTTCCTTCCTTGGTGGCCCCAAGCCTTTAGATATACCTAATATGTTTGGTCTTAGTCTCCTAATGCAGCTACTCATTTCTAGACACATTGTATTAACATCTAAATCAAGACTCCAAACATTTTCCTCTAGTAGGTTTTCTTTAAACTCTACCTGTTTATTATTTTTTAGGGTCCACCACTTCATTATAGGCTTGTTGTTTCTTTTATTCATATTAAGTTGCCATTTCAGCTTAATATCAAGTTCTACTAACTTATGTTAGGTCGTAAGCGCTTCACCAGTTACTACTTTGCAGGCTCTACAAACTTTTCTATCTATTTTTCTACTTAAAAGAAAATCTATTTAAATTGCTTATAGTTTAACTATTTAAATTAATCGATTGTTTTAGATAGTGTTTAATTCTTATTTTAATTAGATTAGTTGAACTAAAGTAAATTGAATGCAATAAAACTGTAGGGTAGCCTTAGTTCTGAAAAGATTTGCAAAATCCCTATTGAGACAATATCCTATTTACTAGTACTACAAATAATAGTAAATATGGAAAACTATTGTCCATGCTCTAAACGTGTCAGTTGACAACTGGTGTGCCCCTGTGCATTTAAGATATGAGATAGGTAGTAGTGTATTGTAATGTACACAAGTGATAGGTGGACAATTCGATACTAGTTATCACTCATGATAGGCATTGTCATAGAGTGTTAATGCTACTAGTTTGTTGAAAGCCAATGACATATTCAGTGGCTTTGCAAGTCTAGTTAGTATGTGGTTGTGTCATATGTTCCCTCCACTACAAGAAGAGAATGAGTTGATGAGAATCACTATAGAGAACCAATATTAGGACAAACATTTGATAAATTGAAAATTTAATTAGTTCCTTAGAATGTCAATTCATGCTTTGGTCTAGAGTCTTTCATTTATTGATTTTAATTTTAAGTGTTTTATTATGTTTACATTTGATTTCCTAATACAATTTAGTTTTTGCTTTCAAAACCATAGTTTTTCCTAAAACCTAAAAATGTACGACCAAAGCCTTGTGGGATTGGCCTCGTACTTGCCTCATTACAAATCATTGTAGTCAGTGAAAATGAGACTATTTTTGGTTTTATAGGATGCAATGTTAAATTTCAGCGTCGTTGCAAAGGATTGGTGCTAACTATTTTCAATTAGGTTTTTTTATTTGTTTTCGTTGTATGGTTCCAGGCCACAAACGTTCATTTTCCACTGATTTATTGGTTTCCTATGATCCAGAGATTGATAGGACTTATCGAAGAGGGAACAAAACAAATAGAAGAAGTGAACATTCAGGGGTGACTATGAATGACAATATGATAAATTAGAATCCTCTAATTGTATAGGATATTAGGCATAACAACTAGCAAAATACTAGGCGAGAATTAAGGCATGAAAGGGAGCTCACATTTAGAAAGCGAACCAACATTGAAGAGGCTTATTACAACTATTTATTGAATATCTGGCTACCACTGGTCAATTCAAGGTAAAGTCAGGATTGATAGATAATCTGCCTTACTTTCATGGTAAAGAGAATGAGGATCTTCAAAAGTTCCTCACAGAGTTTGAGATGGGCGCAATAGGCATGAAACATGCTATAATTGATTCTGATCAGTGAGATTGAAGACATTTCTTTTGTATCTCAAGGATGCTGCACAAGACATGTTATTCCACTTACCAACCGACTCCATCAAACATAAGAATGAGCTACATTAGAATTTCCATGATGACAATATGCCAGCTAGAAGGATCACTCAGCTTAGGAGGGAGATATCCCATACTGTCATAAAGGATGATGAGTAGTTTTCGTGATATTGAGAAATATTAAAAAAATTGTGCACTACATGTCCTCAATATGACCTTAGTGAGAAATCTCTAATGGAAATATTCAATGAAGGGCTCATATATAATGAAAGAGGCTTCTCGATACAGTGTGCAATAATAGTATATCTGATATCACATCAAATGTGGCTAGGGGATACATTGAAAAGGTAGCCAACTAAGCTAAGTAGTATGGATCAACTAGTAAGAGACAAGGGGCTATGATATCTTCAAGGTAGAGTAGACTCGAGGACGAGTTATCAGAGCTCAAGTCTATGGTCAGATAGATGATGGTAGAGAAGAGAAACTGAATACTTGAGAGATTTTTTTCAAGCTCAGTCACTTTACAGATGAGTGTCCTCAACTCCACGAGGATACTATGGAGGTAAAGGCAGCAGGGTAGTCTTCAAGGTCACCAATAGGGTGATTTGGGTGGCAAAATAACTTCTATGGAGAAAAGGTAAGAAATCTTAACTTTAACTATACTACCAGGAACCATAACTACTAAAATTTTGTGTCTATGGGATAGCCATTAGCGTTAGCACCATAAAGCCAACCACCTCATCCATAACAATCCACATTAGACGACATGATGAAGCAGGATATCCTATCATAGTAGCAGTACAATGCTAGGATTGACGGTTTGATCAAGGAATTGTAGGCTAGGTTATTTGATATGTAAGCTTAGATAGACCAAACAAGTAACCAAGAAAAATTGTCGTCCTAGCTAGTCTCGAACCTTAACGTGCATGTAAATGTTATTTCATATGTCAATGCATCATTTCTAACAGAGGAAATCGAGAGGAGTACTAAGAGAGGAGGATGGATAAATACCATCCAATATAGGGCACCATTTCCTTAAAGATTGCATCCGAAGGGGTATACGTTCGTTACCAACGAATAACCTAAGGAATATGTGGAAACCAAGATAGAATTGACGAAAAATTAGAAACTCTAGCTAGAGATCAAAGAATCTTGCGAGCCATTTGACATTGCAAGACTTTTAATACATGAAGAGGAGAAAATCTGAGTAGGTAACACATATACACCACATATTAGTTGCGATCTAGGTATATTAAGCATTACTTGCACAATATGAGATTGGCATGTAGAAAAGGCGACGTTTCACTTAGGTGCATCCATAAGTATCATTGCATCGCTTGTTTTCTTGTCCATGCATGATTATGCTTTAAAGCGTTCTGACGTAACCATCCATTTAGCAAACAAATCTTCAATCCAACTGATTGGTATATTAGAAGATGCGCCTATTCTCATCAAATACCTAGACTTTCCTGCTGGTTTCCATGTAATTCATATGGAGGACCTGTCCAAACTTACTTCAGTTGTCTTAGGAAGGCCTTTTATGAAATCGACCAGAGCTAAAATTTATCTGTTTAGTGGTAATATTTCACTCGAGCATGATGATAGGATATTTCACTTTAATGTTCTTGAATGTTTGGACTTACCCTTTAAGGTTTACACTATATATTCAGTTTCGTCCTGTACTAATAATGATTCGCAAGATAGTATGCAATTCATCATATACCATTTGAAGAAGAAGGGTGAAAGAGAGTGAGAGAATAACAGAAAAAAGTTGGAAAAGAGGGATAGAGTACTAAAAGGTTGGATGTTGTCAAGAAATTACCAACCAAGGGAGATTTATAGTGTGAGACAAAAGGCTGGACCACCATCATCCATTCATATCTCATACATTTTTTGCGAAATGAGCCTAATGGTGTATTCGGGGATCATTGATACATGAGCATTTAAGAACATCATTTCTATGAAACATTTGTATACGATTGAGTTAGAAATCACTAAGTGCATCCCAGACAAGGTTTCTTTCTAGCGAATGATATAGCTACCAGGATCTATGGATTTGCGAGGAAGTTACCTTTGAGACTTGGAGACCTAAAAATTAAGGTGGATCTCTTTGTCATTGATGAAGGACTTCATGAAACCATCACCATATTGCTTGGGATGCCATTCCTCTTGACAGCGAAAGCCAACATTGATGTCTACTATAAAATTGTCACATTCGGAATTGGTGATAGAAAAGTGCTTTATAGCAATGACAGATTGTGCATGAAAAAGGGGTAAGGAATTATCAACCATTAGAAAGTGTCTACACTGCTAGCTAAAGAAAAGAAACCACTAATCGATATGATTGACTTAGAATCCAATTGGTCCACAATTGTGGGAACGTTGGGCCTTCAACATTAAATGTTGACGTTTCGTAGAAGGCAACCCACATTAAGGAATTTGTTTACTTAGTTATTTTGCATGAACTGGGTTTAATTATTTTGAGTTTCAAAAAACTTTGAATTTGAATAAGTTGATTTGGGTTACTTTAATTATAGGACTTAAATTTGATGAAATTTGTTGCACATTGTTAATACCTCAAATTTTGCATGAACATTATTATCAATTAGAGATTTGTGGAGTGTTTTGCTTGCACTAAAGTTTGATTGACTTTTGGCGATGTAATTTCAGGGCATGAATACTTTAATTTGATGCATATGCATGACATCATTTTCATATACTAGGAATTTTTAAGGAATGAATCTATTTTTTAGGGAAATGATGTCATAGTGCCATGAAGATTGTACATAAATCTCTTTGGTAGCATTTGAGAACAACCCAAATCTAGAATATTCCATTTTTAGAGTAAGCAATTTGCTAGTGACTTTATTGTGAACGTAAGGTGCTGAAATAGCTCCATAGGTCATTTTAGGAATTTCTCAAAATTGCTAGCAATTCGATAGCGATTTCTCAATGCCATCATGTTTGAATGTACGACGTTGAGCTTAAAATTTGTTTTTTAAAAAAGTTCGGATGTCACTATTATCTTCCTCTAACAAATCCTAACGATTTGACACTTCCCCAAACCTTAAAAAACCATTTCCAACAACCAAATCCATCGATTCCAAGCCCCAATCTCACTCATTTTTAATTCTCCATAGAGTGGAGATTATTTTAAGCTATAAAAGCATGAGATTGACGATCGTGACGAAGTTATGAGCTAGGGGTTTGACTTCTCGACCTCCTAAAGCATTTACTAGGCCAAGAAAGCTCCCTTGAGCTCTAGGGAACTCAATCCTAAGTAGGTAATGCCACTATTTTTCCTTGATTTTTTAATTTCTTATCGCTTGTTTTTCACCTTAATTGGTCAAAAATGTATGTTCTAGGAGTGTAATTGGTTGCTTGAACCATAGGGCTTTCATTTTTAAGATGATTTGAAGTGACTTGGTAAGATTATTTGTGATTTTTAATTGATTTTGTAAATTTTGATTTCTCAAAAGAAACCTAACATTTTTTTAGAAAATCCGGGATTTCGGTTTTGAGTGTTTCAAAGGCTTTGAATTGATCAATATCACATGAAGTATGTTTTTGGTAAAGTGCGGGAATGTTTATCAAAAGTTGAACTCCTAAATTTTTTTTTTGTTGAAAATTCATCGACACCTTCGACACTTTAGGTACATTCAATTTTGAGTTTTGACAGTGCATGTATATATGAGCTGATGGACTGATTGGAATACTAGGTACATTTATTTTTATTGATTTGAGCATTCGTATGATTTTGAGGTTTTAAAAATGGCTACTAACCAAATATTCTTGAGATTTCATTTGCCTTGGTTGTAGTCGTTCTAAGCAAAATTTTATATTTTAAACTCTATGTTCTTTAGTTTGTCGAGTGTTATGGACTAATTTGCTCATAATTTCAAGATTGGACTTTTTACAGGGTTGTTTGTTTGTTGTGTTTGTTCTTTTTTTCTATGAGAGAGAGAGAGAGAGAGAGAGAGGAGTGTAGTGGATCTATCTACATAACTTAGACAAATGAGAGGTAGTCAATTATCACCTCTTGTACTTAAAGTCCATCCACCTAGAGCACCTGCCTTTTGATTAGTTTAGGTTCAGAAGGGAGATAGTTGGAAAGAGATACGAGAGTAACCTCAACATTAATAATAGGAAGCCTTTAGCGGAGTGGGGATTTGTCATAACAACTCCTAAATATGAGAGTAGAGTCACATCCATCATCATAGAGGGTTTGGGAGTTATTTACTAGGGATTAACATGCATTGACTAGACCACCCCATGACCTCGAATTTATACAGGGATGTGAGGAGATAGATTGTGAGTTTTACGCGAATGGATATGATACCCATCGTAGCTTGAGTGTTAAAGTCCAAAGTGTCTAGGTTAACTATAGCGCCCACTCTATTAATGCTTGCTACGACCTCCTTCATTAGAGAACTTAGATATTTCTGATATCCCTTACCTATGCTACACTTACGACTCTCACTACCTATTCGCGGATGTTAGGGTAGCTCTTACTTATCCTGCACCACGATTGAGCCTACACCTATCTACCCATGAACCTAAGCATTTGTTATAAGCGTACTTTACAAAATCTCTTATGGCATGGTCCTACTTTGTCGATGCATGTCTCTACCCACTACACATCACAGTGATGTGACACAACCTCGATGTACGATGCTTTATCGTATAAGGGCATGTATTGGTTACATCAATGTGGGGAGATATATGTTTAAGATTATCAAAGAGAGCATGGAGATGAAGAAGAATAAAAGTTTTGCATTTTCTCTACTCATCATTCATCTATGTCGATAAGCCGTAGTTCCTTTCAACGGTCTCGAGTTTGACTTCCCTCCCCAATCCACCATTTATGATGAGGATATCTTCATATTTGACAGTTTGGAGGAGACAGATTCTGAGGATGAGCATGAGTGTGCATGAGAGAGAGAGAGAAAGAGAGAGAGAGTGAGAGAGAGAGAACAACTCAACTACAGCAGTAGTAGCAACAAAGAGGAAACTTTGGCGCTAGGTTTGTCTTTTAAAGTCTTGTGCGGAAACTCTATGTAAGTTTTTATTTACTTCTTATATTTACATTTTGATTTATAGATTTCATAAATTTTAGAGTTGTGTTTACGATAATGAACAACTGAGTTCCACTATCTAGGGCAAGGTGTTTGAGTTTTAGGGATTTATGGGATATAAGAGGTTTACGAGCTTCTATTCATTATTTTTTTGATAAAAGTTTTCGTATTCTTAATTACATTGTTATTCTGAAGTTTTAAATTTTGATTTTAAATCTTAAGTCTCTTCCTTTTTATTTTCTAAGTTCACGTGCATGGTGATCACGGTTAGAGGCTATCAACCGTGATCTTACCACAGCTTTGTAAATAGATCACGTTAGGTGTCGATCAAGGCCTTGTCTGTTGGAAACTTGTGAGCCTGTGATGAATAACAATGTATTATTATGTCCACATGTGACAGGTGAATAATTCGACACTAGTTATCATTTATGATAGGTGTTCTCATAGAGCGTTAATGCTGCTAATTTGTTGAAAGCCTACGGCATATCCAGTGGCTTTGCAAGTCTAGTTAATGTGTGGTTGTGTTGCATGTTCCCTCCATTAAAGTAAGGAGAATGAGGTGGTGAGAGTCACTATTATCATGTCTATGTGAATCAGTACTAGGACAAACACTTTATAAATGGATGATCAAATCAGTTCCCTAAAATGTCCATTCACTCACTGTTCTTGAGTATTTTATTTATTGATTTCAATTTTTTAAGTGTTTTATTTAGTTTGCCTTTGATTTCATAGTATAGTTTAGTTTTTATTTTCAAAACCCCGTTAAGGAACATCCCAATCCCTATGGGATCAACCTCGTACTTGCGTCATTACAAATCAATTGCAGTTAGAAAAAACGAGACTATTTTTGGTGTTGTACAATGCGACATCGTCGGCCTACTTGTTTGTGAACCTAGAATAGTAATAATAAGGTTTCACATTGTTATACAAATTTGTTTATATTTGGAAATGCAATTACATGTCTCTATGTATTCGAACTAACATTGGCATGAGCACAAAGCAATGAGGGAGTTCACTTTCCTGACATCATTGAGTTATTTTTGATGATGTCAGGTTCTACGTGAAAAGAAAGAAAAACAAACAAGACTCGAAGATCTTTTGTCAATACTTACAAGTTTAAAGTTACATTTTGATATTGTAAATAATTTATATAGAGCTCGCCTATAAGCACCCCACCATTTACTTATGACACCCTAGCAAAAAAGTCAAACTTAAAAAGAGATCAATTCCATTGCAAAATGCCCTTATCCCCTCACTGTGAATAGTGTACTCCTTTTCCTCTCATTTTGTGCACCCCACCATTGTCCCTCCACACACTCACTTCTTGTGATTTGTACGACATCATTAAGTTGTTTGACCTTGTAGGTCAGAATCTATAGTTGAAGAGTTAGTCAGAGCCTATTGAATATCCTTTTAGATAGTTAGTCAAAGCCTACCAAACCTTTAATTGGAGTGTTGGTCATAACCCATCAAACCTTTGAAGTTGACAATTGTTGATCTAGTTCTACAAAAGAGGTTTATTTGGACAACACCAAACCTTAAAGATAAGCCTCAACCATATTTTGCGGAACCTAAAATAAATGTTTCAGCCAATGTTTTGGAGTAGGGTGCTTCGATTTGGATGAATAAGTATTTTGGTAAAAACATTGGGGTGCCCTCATAAATTGAAATTTGAATTTGGGGTGCACCAAAACTTTTGGTGCCCTTATGAAATAGTGGGGTGTGTATAGTTGAGCTCTTTATATATATACATTGTTTTGGTCTTCAGGGTGATTATAGGGCGTGAAGTACCTTAGTTAGGTAATATGATCATTATGAGATGGTTTAAAATGGTTTTAAGATCATAATGGTTTGGTTTTATTTTATTTTAAATTTATTAAACTGTAAATAAGGTTTCAATGATTGGAAATAATATTTTAATTTTGCATTTGATATATAATGTGAACTATAGGGAGTTGTGAATCCTTCTAGGCCTCTCCCCATTATTCTCTCTATTAGGTGGATTTTCAACATGCTACTTTTAAGGAAGGTGCTGCCAATATTTTTATAAAATATGAAAGATATTTCGTATGATTTCCTAATTGGCTCAAATGAAATGAGTTAAGAACTAAGATCAGTTAATGATTTAAATTTACATTTGAGCCATTATTAAAGATTGAAATAAAAAGCGTGTCGAGGTGTATAGTCATTTGAAATAGATTAAGTGCCTAATGAAGGTAATTAGGCTAAGTTAGGACTTGGTGAGATAGGTCTTGAAAAAATATGTAAATCAAACTAACCTAATCAAGTTCACTACCATGGAAAAATCCTTTTAGCAAATGAATCATGAATATATGTATCTCAAACATTATTCAATAACATGCAAATAATCAATTCTAGATCATGTATATCCCATATACATATACTAACAACATGTTTTCATTGATATATATACACATATATGTATATATAACTCAAGAGAACATGTACCAGATCTAACAGAACCGGAACCCGATGACTCTGATACCACTATTAAGTTTTAGGTTCGAAACACTTAGGAGATTTTAAAATTTTTATTTCAGAAACCCCAATAGGATCTAATCTGAATTCCATTGATCTGATTATAATGATAAACTATATCTCAATCGCTAGTTTGCTTCTTTATTTTGGTCAATGTTTAAGGCACTGCCAAAAAAGAATGTCCTTTATCAAAAATTCATTTACGAACTGTAGCCGAGATTCTAAGTGCTAGCCCGAGAAAGAACACAAAACAATTTCTTTTCTCCCGAAAAACTTATGAACGGCTGAGAAACCACACTCGTCTTCTAAAAATAAAAATTAGATTCCAATCCTAATTTCTCTCGTAATGTGAATTCACTTAACACGGTTAATTATAAAACCTTTATATAAAGCCGGATAAGTGAATTATAATTACATCCCTATTTAAAGATGTATTAATATGACACATGATATGTTCTTTTATGTTATGAATTTTATCATATAAAATTTATTATTCCAAGTGATTTAAAATCCCGTAAAAACCTTTTTTTATGTGCGATCAAATACGTTCATGCAAAGATGGCAATGAACCAAAACCATTTTGGTACCCGAGTCATAAGTGGTCTCTAGCAAGGCATTATGACTACCCAAGTTGCATAAAGATAAAAATCGACACAACCTAATTAATAATGTATATCATATTCTTTTGTTGTACGATATCCTTTGATTAAACATAAGGCACGAAAAATTCACCTTTAATGTTTACTTGTACTAGTCTCGATTTCTAGGTATACTAAAAACATTCAAGTGACATTGATTATATCAATCCATTAGGTCTTGGCCATTTCTAGTTTAACATATCATGTGATCCAGTGATACCACTCTCTAAACAAATGGAACAAACTCCATCTCGATTACACACCCCTATAAATTATTCACATACTAACCAAGCACAACCTTTATAATCGTTTGATTAAAGAAAACATTTAATTGTGTTAAATCAATATGAATCTACTATTAAAGTCTCTGGTAATCTTAAGTTATAGGACTAAATAATATACCTATCATGAGTAACACCTACGACTTAATCATATAGTGTTCTCATAGCAAGTCCGTGCATTACCACGTTCCTTAACAGGTACTCATGAGTTTGATTTGTATCTTTATAGAGATGATCATCACATGACTATCATTCGAGACACACACTAGTCTTAATTCATTATAGTTACTAGTATATAATGACAAACTAGGAACATTTTGGATGTTTCAATAAACGTCCATGGATCCTATTAAAATGTAAACTCAAAAACCAATTATAATTATGAACAACAAAAGAAATCATTTATTTTATTAACCAAAATAGTAATAGAAACAATGTTAATAAGATTGACCAAAGGCACGTGCCCCAACATTATCAAGGAATCTTTTATGGGTAGAATCACGAAAAGCAAATAGACTTAGGTATCCTTTTAATAGAAATTCATCCTTGCATGTTTTGTAGGACTTACCTAGAAAAACCACTTGCAAGGAATGTGCTATTGATTTAAAATCAATTGGGAAGCTGCTCTAATCATACATCCTTATGGCATGGAGTTAGTTAGAAACCTACGATATTAGAAGTGTATTTGACAGGTAGATATGTAGTACCAAAGAAAGTGTTTTCATATAGTCAAAATATGTCTACTACCAAGTTGAAACTTTAATCCAACTGTATAAGATGTACATATAATTGGCACACTCAGTAGCATTTCATGTTGGCCATAACATCTAAAGGACAGGGTAAAAGCACTAGTAGTTTTTAAATGAATGTACTTAAGAAAGGCTTTCTTGTAGACTCTAGTGGTAAGTAATGATGATTTTCAGTAGGGAGAAATGAAAACGTATTATAAGTAAAAGGAACTAGCATTGGAAATGACTCACACAAATCAAAAGTTTCCTCTACTTTAAGAATATCGAGTGATTGATGACTAGAATAACTTTCTGGCCATGATTGAAAGGATTAAAGCCCCCCACTAAGCATCGAGATGTGAACAAAGAAAAGAGCTATGGAAAATCTATTAATCTTAGTATGAAATTCTTGTGGGAATGACTTAAGGACAAGTGAACCATGCGTAATAGATCTGATAAAGAAATTAATATTTCTAAGAAACTAGTAGAAAATCATGTTTGAGCTTAAAAAAATTGTCTTTTTTCATTAATGAAAGAGAGTAGATTTCGATATGTATGTAAATAGAATGGTGATAAATAACATAAGTAAGACAAGTGGGTTTTTAGCAGATTCTATGGATATAGAGAGTGTCGAGATGACTCGAAGACTACAAATTAGGCAATGACATAATCTTAATACTCTAATAAGGGCATTAGAAATGTTAAGCTGGAATAGCAGCCAAGATAACTCGACTAGAGTGACATAATTGTTTTTTATTTGAGTGGTCAGTGGGAGGCTTAACGCCACCTCTCTTGGACTAAGGAATGAATTGAGAGAGTGAGCTAAGAAATAGTTTGTAAATATATCTAAGGTCACATATGCATGAAGACAAACCTAATGGACATCGAGTCCCAATGTTCTCACACATATTTCCAAGACTTGGGTGAGATAAATCTCACATTGAGGACAGTTTAACCTATTATAAAGACATATGCAACATTTTTGAGACACTGCCTCGAGGAGACATGGAGAAACCTTGAAACTTTGAGATTAGCATCAAACTTAGGGCATGGTAGTCCATGTGTTTAAGAGTCAATAAGTTTGAGTCAATAAAGATCAGAATATAGGATAATTACTGTAGGCTAGCCACAGCGACTTTTTTTGGATCTCTATCAAACAAGGTTACTGACAAACTTAGTAGGAAGTTTGAGGGATTTTCGCATGGCCCACTAAGCCGACCAAAAAAGAAGTTGGATGTTGTTAGATCCAATGCGGTAAAAAGATGCCTACGAGAATGAAAATAAGCATAAAACTGAGCTTCTTGGTTCGAGATCATCAAGTTATTAAAAGATTCTAATCATTTTGCCATTGAGGACTTTAGCTGCCCATTCATGTAGGATGGGGAGTTTAGTGACAAGTCAGTAATTACACATGTTTTAAAGTTCATTTTAAGATGATTTTTTATGTAAAGACTATATAACATGGGATTTTCTATTTTTTGTTATTTCAGGTAATAAATGAAATATATGAAGAAATGTATGAAAGAAGGAAGATATGAAGGAATTAATCAAGTGGAAAGAGTATGAAAAAATCATCATTAAGGAATCAAGGAAGAATTGGATTTCAAGACTAGTGATTTCCTAAAATTCCTTAGGATCCAGAATAACCATTAATATTGGTGGAAACAATGACTTTAGATTTATGAATTCAAACAACGATTCTTCTTACACATGAATCGCTCGAGGAGATTTTGAGAATTTAAGATAACTATTTATTTTTTTGAGTTAGTTTGGGGATGTTTACTATCTAGAATAAGTTAAAAAAAGCATGGCTGTGTATTTATGTCATTTAGTTATTATTTGAATGTATATAGGTAGTATAAATTAAGTTATATATATTATAGTAATGAATACGTAATTCATTTGCAAAGTTCATCCCTTTAGCAAAAGATGAGTGATATTAAAATTTTGAAGAAAATAAGAATTGTAGCAAACAATGGTATGATATCATGATTAAAAACGGAGTTGGAGAAGACCATGAAATTTGAAACAAAACTATGAAAAATGCTAGAACACTTGTTGAGGAAAAAGTCATATCTCTAACGAATTCTATAATACGAATGGATCTTACTTGAGTATATAGGTAAATAAAGAATTATTACTAAAAGGGGAAGGGATAGGCACCATGTTTAATGAAAAAGTCAGAGTTAAAAATTGTGTGATAAAGTGAAAGTGAGATACACTAAAAAGAGTTTTAAACTAAAATAGAGAGTCCAACAAGTTCTAGAATAAATAAAAATGGACTAAGGACCGTGGAGCTACAAAACAAAAGGACAAAAGAAATGAAATAAGTAAAAATAATGAGAAAATGGTGGAAGTTAGATTAAAACTCTTTAAATGAAAGATTTTGCTCGAGTACAAGTAGCATAGTTTAGTTAAATGTTCATTCCAGCTATATTAAGTCCTATAGACTCTTGAAGTTATAAAGTCTACAACGCTAGTATGATCTCTACTTATTTGTGAATTCTTGAGCTTAATGAGAAATCATGAGATTGTACACTTGATACTTCAGTGTCGAGGTGAAATAAACTTCTGAGTTGTTATGGTTTTGGTTGTAAACTACATTGGTGTTTCGAAAGTAACATGTATTTGTTGTTGAAGCTGCATGTTTTTAAGAGGATAATTTTTTGCAATAAAAAGCCCTAGAGTGGATTATTAGCTTTAGCTTATTTAAATTTAAGGATAGTCCATGAACGATGTAAACTGAATATGACCTTAAGTAGTAGTAGTAAGAATACTTAATAAAATATATTTTTACTTAAGAAGTGCAAAATCCTAACTTTGAGGGTATTTTATAAGTGATTATTTAAACTTATATATAAGAATAGTGTCACGGCCCAAAATTTCTAAATATGTTTTTATCCTTAATCGGGATCGTCGACTCGTGACGTGGGACCCACATCGTGATACAGACACTAATCGAGGCACCTGGCCGAGGTATATTATATATGTGTAATGATTTTCTAGTGTATCGTATATGTGTAGACTACTAAGTAACCTCTACTTCATATTTATAGGATTCGATATGTGAGTGCAGACACACCTTGAGATGCTTGCAGTCATGGTACTAGGTAGATAGTGATATGGTAAGCTAACATTAAGTTAATGTGGCTTAATTAGTTAAATTCGATGTGGCTATAGTCTTATTTACTTAAATGTAACCTAAGATCGCCAAATAAAAATAATAACCATTGATGTTCCTCATGATACGTATGGACACATCAAGAGACCAATAGAGTATGAGTTGGTGTTAGCAAAGGTGAGTTATCGAGAGCTAATGGAGAGTTAGTGGATTTACAATAAGAGGTGAATCTTTAGATTAGCTTCGAGATAGGTGTACATATTAAGATCAAGGTCTATAATTGAGCCTTACCAACTTATATAAATAACTGCTTGTAATGGCCATGCAAATCATTAAGATATAGATCCATTTAGAGAGAAAGATTGAGAATTAAGTTGCTAGAGTTCTCTAAGGATTTATGGGAGGAGGATTCGAATTCATCATGAAATTGAAAAAAACCAAGCTAAGAATCAATCAACAACTTAGGTAATTGAAGTTCATCACCTCTAGATGGCTTAATTTTATGAGCATGGGGTCTTGAATTAGAAAGTTCTAATCAAAATGAAGTTGGAAAACTTTTTCACTAATTTTATTAGTTAAATAAGACATCAAGTTAGTCTTTGATGAAACTTCATTTTTGAAATAAATGGTTGTTGGTAAAATTAGAGATGTTAGTTCACTTCAGGAACTAATAAAGTATGAGTCGGTGTTAACAAAGCAGAGTTAGTGGTGAGTTAGTGGATTTGCAATAATAGATGAACCATTAGATTAGCCTCGAGATAGGCGTACACATTAAGATCAATGGCTATAATTAAACCTTGCCTACATATGTAAATATGTTCTCGTAATGGCCATGCAAAGCATCTTGATCTAGATCAATTTAGAGAGAAAATTTGAGATTTAAGTTGCTAGAGTTCTCTAAATATTTTTGTGAGGAGGATTAAACATGTCATCAAATTAAAAAAAATCAAGCTAGGAACCAAGCAACAACTAAGTTAAATAAAGTTCATCACCTCTGCATGCCTTAATTTTGCATGCATAGGGTATGGAATTAAGAAGTTGTAATGAAAATGAAGTTGGAAATCTTTTTCACTATTTTTATTAATTAAATGAGATGTCAAATGAGTCCTTGAACCTTGATAATTGAAATTAATGGTTGTTGGTAAAATTAGAGATGTTAGTTCAGTTCTGGTTTTTGTATAATTTCAGAAGGTAAATGATATCATTTTCAAAATTTGTTTACATATTTAAATGCCTCATTTTAAGTCTATAATCCAGTTATTAAGAAGTTCCTAATTTGGATTTAAAACAAAAAAGTTATGAATTTTTAAAGTTTTATGTGTTATTCACTAAACTTTCTCAAATTCATGTTTAAATTAATGAAATCTACATATGG